>CM053598.1:190819549-190844261 GCA_028646575.1 Pseudocheirus occidentalis
GAAGGAGAGAAGGAAGGAGAGAACTTGGAAGTCAAAATAAAATAAAAATGTGTTTAAAATTTTAAAAATAGTTAATCTTGTGCTTTCAAATAAAAAAAATTGTTAGGAATAGTAAAACTTAGAATTTGAGGTTGACTAGGAAATCTCAAAACAACAAAAAGCCTCTTTTTAAAAAAAATCCTACTTTGGGAGAAAAGGGAGAAACAAGTAAGAGACAATAACACTGCTTGGGGTGGATGAGATAACTGAAAACAGAGAGAAGACAGCATTGCTCAAATCTTATTTCATTGTTTCATTTCTCTCTGCAGAAGAGACTGACTTTTACACTAAAAAATGACAGAACAAAACTAAGAGGGGGATATTCAAAGTTATATAAGGAGAGAGTAAGAGAGCACCTGCCTTCCTTGGATAATGTCCTGTCACCTGGCCCAGATAATCTCAAAGTATTGGCAGATGTGACTGTTAAGCCACTACCAGTGATATCTGAAAAGACCTTTATGGAAAATGGGATGGGTAGTGAGATGGAGCAGTGAATAGAGTATGGGCCCTGGAGTCAGGAGGACCTGACTTCAAATGTGACCTCAGACGCTTGATGCTTATTGCCTTGTTTTCCCTCCTCCAAAAAAGAAAAAAAAGAAAAGAAAATGGGAGAGGCATCACAAGACTAGAAATGGACAAAAGTCTGGATTTTAAAAAAAAGGAAGAGAGCAGACACTGCAAACTATTTAGTTCAATTGGTGGGACTTTGATTCCTGGGAAAGTTATTGAAAGGATAATTAAAGAGATGACTGACAAATATTTAGAAGAGGTATGACTGACATCCCAATAACCATCGTGTGTTATTATTGCCTTCATGACAATTTATCATCGGGTGCCTTGCACACAGCAGGTGCTGGACAAATATTGATTAAATTGGAAAAAGAAAGAAAGATCAAGAAAGGGAAGCAGTTGTTGCTGTTTGTCCTTCATTCTCAAAGAGAGCTAATGACATCAGGATGGAGATGACTTGACTTGCTTGTGAACTAGATTTAAGTGTGGCAGAGTAGGGCAAAGTTGTCAGCCTCACTCTTTTCTTTCTCCCTAGTCACTGAAATCCAGTGACAAGACAGAAGTCAGTGATTACAAAGGGACAGCACGGCTTCATCAAGAACACGTCACAGCAGACTAACCTCATTTCCTTTTTTGATGGATTACTAATGTAGTAGATGAGGTGAATGCTATGGATATAATGTGCCCTCCAAGGGGTATCTCACAAATGGTGGGTATGCAGGGAAGAGGGATTTTCCCAAAGTCACCTTCCCTACTATTGCTGTTGGTGCTCATATCCCAGCTAGATTACCACTGCTTCCCCCTCCAGGTCAGAGGGGGGACCTTAGGAGCTTGCACAGCATAAGGAGGAGAAGGAATAAAGGACAACAAGCCATAGGAACTGGAACAGTTGTGCTGGAGACAAGCCTTTTGACTGGCTATTATGGGCAGGGTGAGATGGGATCCATCTTCCTACCTTCTGACTCACTGACCACAAACCCCTTGGTATAATGTCAGTAATACCCCACTTTGGAAACTGGAAGTTCTAACAGACGTGTGGTCTTCTCAATATTACTGAATCTAAGGGTGTAAACAACAGCACAAGGACGCCTCCCCATCCTCTGTGGTTGTGGTCCTCTGATGAACTTACAGGAGGTTCCAAGGCCCTGCTTCAACTTGACATCATGATGATACCACTAGAATAAGAGTTCCTTTAGGGAATGAACTGTTTTCTGCTTTTTCCTTGTATTTTTAGTGCTTGGCACAATGCCTGGGACTTATTAAGAATCTAATGAATGTTTAAACGAATAAGTGAATTATACAGGCTGGCTAAATATTATCCTTTGTATACATTTTATCACTTTACAAAATGTTTTGTTGATATTATCTGTTAATACATCAACTTCATTTCCAAATATACCACTCCACACTTCCTTACACAGAACCATCTCTCATTACAAAGAATAAGGGGAAAAAAGTAGAACAGCAAAAACTAATCAACATGTCAGCCCAGTGTGACAGTGTATGAGTATCGTATAACCACAGGCCCTCTACCTCTGCAAGAAGAGGGGGAGGTATATTTTCTCATCTCTTCAGGGACAAATGTGGTCATTATAATTATAGAGCTTTCTTTTTCACTCTTGTGCTCTTTCCATATACACTGTGTATGTGTGTACAAAAACATACATATTTGTTTCAACTTATTTCAGTTTTTTAAAATTTATTTTCTTGTTTACATCATTCATTTCCATGAGATTTTGAGCTACAAATTTTCTGTCTTTCTCCCACCTCAACCCCAAAATAACGATCCCACTGTAAAGCCCCTCACCCGATCTGCTCTCTTTTATGCCCTCCTCCAAAGCCCCTCTAACCAACTTATTTCACTTTGCAGCAATTCACATGTCTTCCCTTGGTTTCCTCAATTCTTTCCCCCCTCTCAATTCTCCATCTTAGTAGTTTCTTATGGTACAATAATATTCCATTACATTTTTGCATCTTGCAACTTTGCTGAATTGATTAACTGCTTCAATTCATAAAGGTTGATTATTTAGGGTTTTCTAAATTAATCACATAATCTGTAAAATGCAATAACATTTTCTTCTTTGGGTGATTTTCAGAGTTAGTTTTACAGAGACTGCAGTATTCCATCATTCAAATGCAGAACATCACCAATCAAAGAGTATTGGTATTACAAATATTGGTCCTTGGAAATGTTGTGGGTGGGGGACGTATTAGGAGAAATTGGAACTCAAAATTATAAAAGAATGTAAAGAAAAAATAGTAGATTAAAATGTTTTTTTAAAAATACTCACCTTTGTATCACAGAAAAGGTTGGAATCATTAAAAACAAAACAAAGACATGAATGTCAAGAACTAAAAAATAAATAAATATGAAAGTAAAGAAAAATCTATGTGATTTCTCAAAGAGAATATAGCACGTTTTACCGTGCTCAAGTTGGGGTCAACTGATTTGCAGCATTTGTTTCAAACATATAATGATGGACAATCTTTAGGTTGTATGTCCAGCTGCATATTATAATTTGGCCACTAGGCCAAACCTTTTTTGCTTTTAATTGCTTTTAATAGGCTCTCTAATAAAAGACTTTTCCAGTAACATCAGAGGTAAAACAAAGGTGTCCATAATCAAGAGTATTATTTTATCTAGATCTAGAAATGCCAGCTATAGCAATAAGAAAAAAGGAATTAAGGGAACAGTCACGGGCAAAGAGGAAACAAAATTGTCACTTTTTGCTGATGACATAATGGTTTATTTTATTTTTTATTTTTGGAAGGGGGAAGGCATGGCAATTGGGGTTAAGTGACTTGCCAAAGGTCACACAGCTAGTAACTGTTAAATGTCTGAGGCTGGAACTCAGGTCCTCCTGACTCCAGAGCCTGTGCTCTATTCACTCTGCCACCTGGCCGCCCAAGAAAATTACAATAATATTTAAATTAAATAACTAAAGTAACCAAATGATTACTTTTCAGAGGAAGAAAAAATAATAATATCTGAAGGAACACAAGGTTAAGAATCTCAAATGAAATGATGAAAACAAGGAACAAAAAGAGGTTAGCAGTGCCAGATGTTAAACTATAGAGCAGTAATGACTGAAACTCTTTTAGTATTGGATTAAAAAAAAAGAACAGTTAATGAATGGAACAGATTAGATGTATCAGATCCAGAAACAAGCAAACACAATAGCATAACATTTGATAACCCCAAGGAAACCCGACTACTAGGGCAAAGACTCAGCCAAAATTGTTAGGTAAATGGAAAATGACCTGGGAGAAATAAGATGTAGATCATTGTCACAAAATAAAATAAGCTCCAAATGCACACAAGACCTAGATTTAAAAGATTATATATCATTAACTAATTCAAGGAGTGGGGAAAGAGAAACCTTTCACAACTATGAAAAAGATATTCTTGACCAAAGGATAAAAATTATCATAAAAGAAATAATGAACAGATCTGATAAAGTAAAATAGAAGGTGTTTTTGTACAAAATAAATGCAATTAGAATTAGATGGAAAACAAAAAAAATCTTCACAGCAAATTTCTTCGATAAAGGTCTGAGATCCAAGACCTATCCTAGATCTATATAAGAACTAAAGCCATAAATGGTCAAAGGAGATGAACAGGCAATTCTCTAAAGAAAAAGCAGACTACCAACAGTTATGTGAAAAAAAGTGCTTCAGATCACTAATAATAAAAGAAATACAAATAAAAATGACTCTAAGGTTTAATTTCACCCAGTTTCATTAAATTGACAGTGACAAAAATGGAAAATTACAAGTATTGGAAGGGTTATGGCAGGAAAGGCCCCCTCATGAACCACTAGAAGAGCTGGGAAGTGGTCTAATCATTCTGAAAAGTGATGCAGAACTATAGACAAAAAGGTTCTGAACTGTGTTTATTCACTGACACAACGATGCCACTATTAGGCTAATACTCCAAAAAGATCAATGGAAAAAGAAAAGGACCAACACACACAAAAGTATTTATAGCAGCCCTTCTTTGTCATAGCACAGAACTGGAAACAGTGGTGGTCATCATTCTGGGAATGGCTGAACAAATGGTGGTAATGAATGCAATGACCTCCCTGGCTTCCTTTAAGTCCCAAATAAAATTCTTCTTCCTATAGGAAGCCTTCCCCACCCCCTCTAAACTCCAGGGCCTCCCCTCTATTGACCATGTCCTCTTTATCCTGAATATAGCTTGCTTTGCAGATATTTGTTTGCATGTTGGTTCCCCATTAGACTGTAAGCTCCTTGAGGTCAAGGGATTATCTTTTGCCTTTTTTTATATCACCAGTGTTTAGCACAAGATTTTTTAACTGATTATTTCACCATAAGAAATGAGCAAAGGGGGGAGGGGAAGCTAGGTGGTATGGTGAATAGAGCACCCGGCCTGGACTCAGAATGACCTGAGTTCAAATTTGACCTTGGACACTTAATACTTGAGTAGCCATGTGACCTTGGGCAAATCACTTAACCCCAATTGCCCTGCCTTCCCCCCTCCATAAAGAAAAAAAAAAGAATCTTCATTTCTTCTTCTTTCTATAGAAAGTATTCATTTTTATTGATGTTTATTAAGTTCATAATAATAAAAATAAAATACTTTTAAAGGGAGGCTCTGCAATGTTTAAACCTAAATAAATTCACTATACTGTCTGCCACAAATGGGAAAAATTTAGCTACTTCTTTCTATAAGCATTCCCATTCTGATTTGAACCCTGTGCTGAAGCACCTGCATGAACAGATGAGCATCTATTTCACCTAAAATTAAAGGCCACAGGCTTATAAGAAAGCACAGTGGAATTTTCTATTCTCTATGCCTTTCAGTCAATGGTGTGATGGCTAAGGTATGATTTATGCTTGTAAAAGCCTAATTGTTCCCTTATAATGCCCTTTCTAATAATATCCTATACACCCATTAATATTATCATCATAAAATTTATTGTTATTATTATTTTAAACAGAGCACCTTGCAACTTACCATATAAGGATCCACAGAGAGATAAAGAGTTCAGACTTTTACTTGTCCCTCTTTTAATTTATCAGGTAAATCGGCCTCTTCCATTCAGAAATTCCCTGCCACTGGGTTGCCATTTATTCCTAAAATAATGTTGGATAAACAAAAGAGCAATAAGAATATTTTTCGAAAATCATTCTGTCAAGTATTATTTTCCAAAATAATTCCCTTTAGCAGCCATTCCCTTATTTGCTTTATATGTCCATTTCTCATCAGCAGCTCTGCTGGTTTCCACTTCACAGGACATCATGCCTCCCCCAGGATGAGCTGATCAGATAATACCTCACCACCATTCAGACTGACACAGCTCTTGATAATCAACACCTTCTCAACTCCCTTGGTTGCCTCTCCCTCTGATTAGAGGGCTGTAGCAAAGCAATAAGCACCTCCCAAAAACCTTCCTTTATAGAGAGCTCAGAACTTTGCAAGTAACTGCATTTTCCACCAGCAGCTCTGCTTGGTTTCCGATCCATGAAACATCCTGATGCCCCCAGGCTGGGCACCCCCTGGTGCTGCACTGCTGCTCTCCCTGGTCCCCCGTTATACTTCCTACCCTTCCCATTAAATTATAAGCAATCCCTGAGGACAAAGCCTGGGGTTTTTTATTTCTTGTTTCTAAATCTGTATTGCCAGTGTTTTAGAAGGGATTTAATAAATGCTTATTGGATTTGTGTGTGGATCTTATACATCTAATCTGTTCCACTGATTAATTTTTATTTTTTTTATAAAAACTTAGAGACGTCTCAAGGTAAGAAAAGGAAGCATTTATTAAATTTCCCAAGAAGAAGGTATCACCTCCACCAGGATGGACTAGTGGAAAAAGGCAACAGATGAAATGGAAAAGATGAAGATGAATGCCAGATTATTGTTATCAAAAGAGTGAGAGGAAAGAAGCTGGAAGCACCTATTGTGAACAGCCATCTCAAAGAGTTTAGGTCCAAAAAACAGGGGAGATATGAAATGATAATTGGTGAGGAAAGAAGGAAAACACGAGGACTTGTTGAGGATGGAGGAGACACAGGCATATTTGTAGATAGTTGGGAAAGAGCCAATAGACAGAGAGCGTCAAGATAGAAAGTGGGAATCACAGAGGTGGCAATTTATTAGAGGAGAATAGATGGAATGGCATTGCCTACACATGCAGAGGTGCTTGCCTTGGCAAGGAGCTGGGACAACTCTTTTAAAAATTATTTTTATTTTTCAACATTCATTTCCATAAGCTTTTGAATTTAAAATTTCTCCCCTCCCTTTTCCCCTTCCCACTCTACAATATGGCATACAATCTGATACAGACGCTACATATACATTCATATTAAATATATTTTCACATTAGTCATGTTGTAAAGAAGAAATAGAACCAATGGGAGAAACCACAAGAAAGCAGAAACAACACAACAACAACGAAAAGAGAGCAAATAGTATGCTGTGATCTGCGTTCAGACTCTACAGGTCTTTCTCTGAATGTGGATGGCATTGTCCATTATGAGTTTTCTGGAGTTGTCTTAGGTCATTGCACTGTTGAGAAGAGCCAAGTCTATCAAAGTTAGTCATTGTACAATGTGGCTGTTACTATGCACCATGTTCTCCTGGTTCTGCTCACTTCACTCAGCATTAGTTCATATAAGACTTTCTAGGTTTTCCTGAAGTTCATCTGCTCATCATTATTTATAGCACAACAGTATTCCACTACATTCATATATGTCTAGTCATTCCCTAGTTGATGGGCATCCCCTCAATTTCCAATTCTTGGCCACCACAAAAAGGGCTGTTATAAATATTTTTGTACATGTAGGTACCTTTCAATAGGGCCAACTTTTCATGAGACAAGGGCAATGAGAGAGTGGCAGGAGGGAGAAGAGGGAGCCCTATACAAACAGCCTCAATTTTTTCAGAAAAATATGAGAAAAGGTTCTCAGCTAAGAGGATCTGGGGAGGGAAAGCCATGAAAGATTTAAGGAGGGATGAAAAAAGTTTGGAAGAGCCACTGAGGAGAGTAGGATATTGAGTTGATAAGAGAAGTGTAGAGTAATTGCCTAGCAATAGCAATCAGCTGGAAAGGAGAATCCTTACAGGGAATAGTCAAAGAGGACTGAAATAATTTTAAGAAAATAATTCTCAAGGATGTGCAGAAAATTAAAAAATTACTGTTCTATTTAATGCAGTAAAGTATTAATTGAACTTTACCCCAAGCACCATAACAATGTTCTATCTCATTTTGGAAATTTATCTATTGCCACAATAATGCTACAACTCCCAAATTGCTTAATCAAGAGAAATTTTCAGGATCATAAGGTGGCAGTGTTTCTTTCTAAGAAGAAATATTAAATTAGGATAGTCTAAATTAAAAAAATTGTTTCTGGCAGGCTTGTGACTAAAATAGAGAGTATGAAATTTATTCCTACAACTCGGTAAGATCTTCTAGGTAATCCTGTTTATGGATGACATTTGTGTTGATTGCCATCAGTTCCTAGAACACAGCAGGGTTTCCTACATGAGATTCATAATCAGGAAAGAGTTCACAGGAAGGATCAAGTAAATGAAGAATGCCCCCTGTCTGGATAGACTTATTTTGTTTAGCTGTACTTTTTTTTGTTAAAGTGAGGGAGGAAATGACCATTTAATTTTTTTAAAAAAATGCTAATTCTTAAGACTATGATATTTAGTAGAATGGACAACTTACATAAGCTAGTCTATCAGTACATATATCTTGGACAAAACCCACAGATGGACAATGAAATGGGCCCAGAAATAAACAGAAGGAAGAGAGTAGCTCAGATTTTATTTGGACTTTTCCACCCATGTTTTTATTTTGACCTTTATAAACATCAACTAAAATAAGCACTTCCATATATGCAGTAAAACAGATAGGACTGTACATGAAACTGAATCTCTACTAAGTACAGATTGCTCTTCTTTTTAAGTATGTATTAAATATATTACTTTCAAAGCACTCCAGCTTTTTTGTTAATCTTTTTGGCCATTCTCTGTCCTCTCAGCATTTCAAAAACATGTTTTAATTATCTTTTTTTTACAAAAAATGGCAATGTTACCTTTTGGTCCTCCTTCCATTAAAATTAAGAAGAAAAAACTTTTGAAACAAATATGAATAGCCAAGAAAAACAAACTCCCACAATAGCTGTGTCCAAAAATGTATGTCTCATCAATAACTTATTGATCAATAACAAATCAATAATTCCTTCTCTGTCAGGAGGCAAGTAGCAGGCTTTCTCACCAGTCCTCTAGAATCATGGTAGGTCACTGAATTGAACAAAGTCACTAAGTCTTTCAAAAGTGTTTGCCTTTACAATGTTGTCATTGTATAAACTGTTCTAATTCTGTTCATTTCCCTCTGCATCAGTTTATACAAGTCTTCCTGGTTTTCTCTAAAACCATCCTGTTGGACCACGTTTGAAAAAATGGACAGTGGTTTCTGTGACCCTCAAACTTTTCTCTGAAATAAAGACTAATCTTCAAATCATCAACAGTCTATAACTACTCAGGAGAGTATGGCCTAACTGCATACACAAGAAGAACCTTGTGGATAGAGAAAGCTTAACTGCCCAGACAGTTATATGCAGCTGGATGGAAAACCAATAATGTGGTCCACCTATAAAATGACAGCCCCGGTCAGTGGAAAGTACAGTCAATGTGGAGTAAAGCCTGGGTTCAGCTTTGTTATGTGACTTAACCTCTCTGGGCCTCAGTTTCCTTACTGGTAAAATAAAGAAGTTGGACTCAGTGACCTCTAAGATCCCTTTCCCCTCTAAATCTATGAACCTATGATCTTATATCATGGACAGATCCTGCAGATGAACATGGGCTTGGCACAGTGGGCATAGGTAGGCTGCTTGACTGGCATAAAAGATACCATCAGAGATGTGTGAGCAGGAAAGATAATGTGGCAAGAGCAAAGAAATGCAACAGCACCCATGTGATGTCAAGAGGCCTAGAACAAGGCCCTGCTCTTTTGTCAGGAGAACCCACGTCAATGAGATCACAGCTCCACTGACGTCTTACAAGGGTATCTTAACATATTAATTTCCCACAGGTTCTATAGTTAAAATGAGTAATGAGCATAAAATCATAGCATAGAATGGTAAGTTCTTTTAAGTTAAAAAGACCTGTAGGGGGTCATCTGGTTCAAAACTCTCTCATTTTATAGGAATGGAGGTCGACAAAGGCTAAGTAATTTGCCCACAATTATACAAGGAGTTGGTGGCAGAGTCAGGACTAATACCCCAAACCTTATGATTTCTAGTTAAATTGTTCTTACTAGTAAAGTTTTGATAGGGATCCTAAGTTTTGAATTCTATTAAATTTTCAACCCTTTGCCACAATATTCCATTGCTGTTCAGTCATTTTCAGGTGTTTGACTCTTGGTGACTCCATTTGGGGTTTTCTTGGCAAAGATACTGGAGTGGTTTGCCATTTCCTTCTCCAACTCCTTTCACAAATGAGGAAACTGAGACAAAAAGGGTTAAGTGACTTACCTCTGAGGCTAGATTTGAACTCACGAAGATGGGTTTTCCTTAATCATTCCTTATTCATTCTAATTCCTTTGACACCTGCCCACTTTAGTGCTGCCCACTAAAGACTTGGTCCCAGGACCAATCTATCTAAAGGCTGACTGCTAGAAGGGTGACTACCAAGTGAGGAATCATTTTAGCCACAGTAACTCATTAAATATTTGGAAGTACTGAGAAAACCAGATGTATTTTACCCTTTAATGGACTGGCTTTATTTTGTAATTTACTTTATTCTGTAGCACTGCCTACATTTTGTACAACTAGCTAAGTCTCTTAGTCATTAAGTTCAGAAGTTCATAGGTTCAGAAGTTCAGTTTTCCCTTCTGAATGAGTCTAAAAGTTCAGCTTTCCTCTAAGTCACCTTGATTAAAAGTAACTTATTATCTTTGTTCCTCCAGCAGTTTTTGCAAGATACCCATCTATGAACCATGAGCTATTCTTGCAGAATGCAGTTAGACTTTATCCAACAGAAGGGAAGGAGGTGGTGTTGCTAGCCCTACATTCCCAACTAGCAGTCAAGCGTATTGTCCCCCATGCCTATGATGCTACAGACTCTGTAGCCAATTATATTGTATCTCCCACCTATAATGCTGCCTTCTATTTCTGGGATGTTACTCTTTCTGTCTATAAAAGAGGGCAGTCTCTCTCATTCAGGGTCTTAGCTAGCTGAGGAGGCTGAGACTCTGTTTATTGCCATATTCATGCTTCACTAATAAATTGATCATGATTTGAACTTTGTGCCTCAGTTTACCTTAGTGATCATAACAGTACAGAAGTCCTCAATTTTAGGGGACTTCCTTTAGCTTCCAGAGTGAGAGTAGTTTTTAGACATTTAAGAAATATTTAACTTTTTGGATTCTTAGTGTAATTGCTAATATAAGAAATAAGCCAAGAGCATGTAGATATTCATATTGGAAATGAAAACGAACAATATAATGAAATCACACATCACAGATATTTCTTTTGGAGGGGGAAAGGCTTTCCCAAGTGACTTGCTCAAGGTCACACAGGAAGTAAGTGTCAAGTATCTGAGGTTGGATTTGAACTAAGGTCCTACTGACTCTAGGACCAGAGCTCTATTAACTGTGCCACCTAGCTACCCCCTTTTAAAAATAAAAAAAAAAACCAAAACAATTGGACAGGTGTTTTTTGGTTATGTTTTTAGTTTTGTGTTTTGTGTTTGTTTTACCCACAAGTCGAAAGGTACAGAAAGATAACCTTTTTATGGGATACTTTGTTATCTTGATTTTCAGTGACTGAGATAAGCTTAAGCAAACATCATATCACTGTGAAGATAACTCTAGCTAAATTAACACGGGCTTTGATGCTCAATAAATTCATTACAAAAATGTGTACCTTTAAAGAACAACAAAAACTCTTTTTGGAAATATGATTCATGAACAAAGAATAAGAGATCAAAGGTTCATAGACTACTAAAAAAAGCCTTATCATTGTACTTGGTGAGCACAAAACGAAAAGAATTAAATCTACACCACTCTATTAGACAGAAAACAGCTGTCTGTATGCAATCTTATCCTTTACTGGTTAGAGCAAAAGTCAAAGTAAACACCAAATATATGACTGTGAAATAGTCATTCTGATGTGAATAGTATTCTGATACTATTTTGCAGGAAGAAATGAAGAGGATGGCTTCAGGACAGCCTGGGAAGACTTATATGTTCTGATGAAAAGTGAAGTAAGCAGAACTAGAAGAACATTGTATGCAGTAACAGCAATATTGTAACAATAATCAACTGTGAAAGACCTGGCTCCTCAGAACAATATAGTGACCAAGCACAGTTTCAAAGGACTGACAATGAAAAATACTATCTGCCTCCAGAGAGAGGGAACAGATAAACTGAGCACAGATTGAAGCATATTTTTTTTCACCTTATTTTTTTTGCCTTTTTTTTGGCAACACAGATAAGTATGTTTTGCATGACTTCGTATGTATAAGGATACCATATTTTTCACCTTTTCCATGGGTTGGGGAGGAAGTGTAAATGAAAGACCAATCACTATATATGATTGCAGAAACTACAAAACATGTTTTAAAACAAGGTGTAAGGCATATAAAAAAATGCTCTAAATCACTATTGATCAGAAAAAGGCAAATCAAAAGAACTCTGAGGTACCACATCTTACCAGCCAGATTGGCTAACATGACAAAATAGGAAAATGATTAATACTGGAGAGGATGTGGAAAAATTGGAACACTAATGCATTGTTGGTGGAGATGTGAACTGATCCAACTGTTCTGGAAGAGCAATGTGGAACCATGCCCAAAGGGCTACAAAAAAGCGCGTACCCTTTGACCCAGCAATATCACTTCTAGGGCTGTATCCAAAAGAGATTATACAAGTGGGAAGAGGATTTATAGGTACAAAGATATTTATAGCAGCTCTTTTTGTGGTGGAAAAGAATTGGAAATCAAGGTGATGACCATCAATTGGGGAATGGCTAAACAAGTTGTGGTATATGAATGCAATGGAATACTATTGTGCTAGAAGAAATGAGTAGATGGACTTCATAATAATCTGGAGAGATTTATATAAATTTATGCTGAATGAGAACAGCAGAACCAGAAGAACATTGTACACAATTACAGACACATCTGTGATGATTGACTTTGATAGACTGGGCTGCCCTAAGCAATGCAAGGTTATAAGACAAGTCGAAAAGACTCCTGATTGAAAAGATTATCTATATCCAGAGAAAAAAGTATGAAGTCTGAATGCAGATTGAAGCAAAATTATTTATTTTCTCTCTTCTTCATTTTGTTCTCTTTCTTTTTTCTTGTTATACATTCCATTGGTTATAATTCTTCTTTACAATTTGACTAATGTTTAATGTGAAGGAATATGCAGAACCTATATGGGATTGCATGCTGTCATAGATGGGGAGGGGAGGGAAGGGAAGAGGGAGGAGAAACTTTGGAACTCAAAAACTTGTGGAAATGAATGTTATAAACTAATAGCACATCAATTTTTTTTTAAAAAAGTGATTGAAAACAGAACATAAAACCCAGGGCAGAGTCAAGATGGTGGCACAGAAGCAGGAGAACTCCACGAGCTTCCCCCATAACCACTTTAAATACTTATAAAATATGACTCTAAACAAATTTTAGAACCAGAACATACAAAATAAGAGAATAATAAAGCTCCCACTGAAGGCAGCCCAACAGGTGGATGGGAAAGGTTCATCCCAGTAAACTGGGAGCAGAGCCCAGTGCCATGTGGTTTTAGCCTCAGGGTGTCCAGAAGAAGCTGCAGCTGGAGCTTTCAGAAGAGTGGATCACTGGCAGCTGTGGCGGTTTCCAGAATTTTTAACCAATAAGAGCCAAGGACAAAGGGAAAGGTTAATGGAACTTGGCTAAATTTGGGGGAGAGGAGTGGGTCTGGCTGACCGTCTCCAGAGCTAGAAGCATTCTGAAGCAGCAGCCCTGCAGTTGCCTTGACATGGCTGCTTCAGAAGTCATGGCCTACAGATTCCAGGGGGCCAAGTGACTATTCTGAGGCTAAGCGCTTTTGTCTTGAACTGCCTGGATTGGGATGGCAGTCTTAAGTGGTAGTCCTGAGGTTTGTGACCAGTGAGTCAAAGCTGGTGGGGGCTGCAGAGATGTTGACTTCCTAATAGCTCCAACAGCTGTGAAAACAATAGTGATTTGGAACAGAGTTCTCCCCTCTGAAAGCAGAGTTCTACTGAGTCCAAAAGTCAAGTAACTGACTGGCAACATGAGCGGGTAAAGGAAGCAAAGAAAGCTCAGCAATCCAACTTTAGATTCCTTTTTGGGGGACAAAAAGGATCAAAGCATGGAATGGAACTCTTGCACCAAAAGCTTCTAAGAAAAATGTGAACTGCTTACAGGCCATTGAGAAGCTTAAGAAAGATTTTGAAAACCAAATAAGAGAAGTGGAGGAAAAATTGGGAAGAGAAATGAGAAGGATGCAAGAAAATCATGAGGAGAGTCAACAATGTGACTGAAGAAAGTAACACCTTAAAACAGACTAATTCAAATGGCAAATGAGGCCCAAAAAGTCAATGAGGAGAAGAATGCCTTAAAAAGTCAAATTTGCCAGAGAGAAAAAGAATCTCAAAAGCTCACTGAAGAGAATAATTCCTTCAGAATTAGAATGGAGCAAATGGAAACTGATGACTTTATGAGAAATCAAAATACTATTAAACAGATCCAAACAAATTAAAACATAGAAGGCGATGTGAAATATCTCAATGGAAAAAACACTGACCTGAAAAATAGATCCAGGAGACACAATTTAAAAATTATTGGACTACCTGAAAGCTATGATCAAAAAAAGAACCTAAAAATCATCCTTCAAGAAATTCTCAAGGAAAATTGCCCTGCAATTTTAGAACCAGAAGGCAAATTAGAACTTGAAAGAATTCACCAATCACCTCTTGAAAAAGATCCTGAAAGGAAACTCCTAGGAATGTTATAGCCAGGTTCCAGAATTCTCAGATCAAGGAGCAAATATTACAAGCTTCCAAGAATAAACAATTTGAATACTGTGGAAACACAATCAGGATAACACAGGATTTAGCAGCTTCTACATTAAGAGACTGAAGAGCCTGGAATATGATATTCTGGAGATCAAGGGAGCTAGATTAAAACCAAGAATCAACTACCCAGCAAAATTGAGTATAATGTTTCAAGGGGAAAATACGGTCATTCAAGGATGATATTTTAGAAGGTGAAATTAAGAGGTGGGAGAGGAATAGAATGAGAGGAGACAGGGAGAGACAGAATGGGGTTAATCATCTTATATAGAAGAGGCAAGGGATAACTGTTACAATGGAGGGGAAGAACAGGAAGGCAAAAAGGGAATGGGTCACCCTTACTCTCACTGAATTTAGCTTAGGGAAGGAATGACACACTCTAAATTGGGTATCTTGCCCTATGTGAGAGTAGAGTGGAAGTGGATGAGGGGGGATGATGAAGGGGAGGGCAATTTTGGGGGGAGGGTTGTTAGAAGCACACACTTCTGTAAAGGGACAGGGACAAAGTAGAGAATAGAACAAGTGGAGGGTGGGACAGAAAGGAGGGAAATAATAGTCAGTGTTTCACAATATGTCCATTGTGGAGATACTCTGTGTAACTACACATGTACGGCCTGTATTTAATTGCTTTTCTTTCCCGTGGGTGTGGGTGACAAGGGAGGAAGGGAAAGAATCTAGAATTTAAAGTTCTAAAATAAAATGTTAAATATACATATATAATTATTATTATATTATTATATTTACTTGCATCTGAGAAATAAGATATACAGGCACTGGGACAGGGATATCCATCTTGCCCTACTGGAAAGTCAGAGGGGTGATGGGAGAATGGGGGAGGATATAGGAGATAGCAGATCGTGGGAAGGTATATATAGTGGGATCGCTGTTTTGGGGTGGTGGGTAGGGGAAAGATGGCAGAAAATTTGTAACTCAAAATCTCGTGGAAATCAGTGGCATAAACTAAAAATAAGCAAAAGTTAATTTTAAAAACCAAACAAACCCCAAACAACCAAACTGTCAACTTCAAAATAAGATCGTCTACAAGGATTTTGTTTTCTTTAGAAATTTAATGGATGTAAAATTGTCACCACAACACAGAGGTTAAAAGAGTCCCCAAATCACACTGGTTATTAAGCACTTAATCTCCTTGTCAAGCAGACAGTCAGGGCAACTCATTGGCAAAATGTTATAGGAAGATGTCAGAAGAATTTGTGCAACATCAAAAAGCAACGGAATACAAAATGAATTTATATAGAGCTGAGTGTGAGATGTAGATAGATAAACTGGATTATCCTCTGTGCATTTGCTGATGAAATGCAAAGTAGAATAGTAATACATAACTCACAGTAAACTTGTAAGGTAGGTAATAAAATTATTATCCTAATTTTTATTTTTTTTAAAAAAATGCTTTAATCTGTATTCAGACTCCATTAGTTCTTTCTTTGGAGTGGATAGCATTTTTCATAATGAGTTCTCTGGAACCGTCTGGAATTACAAACACTTTGGATATCCTTTCAATCCTACTCCCAAGCCAGTTCAAGACAATAAAGAGAGGTTTTTTCCGCCCACTAACATCTTTAATAGATTTTCATCTTTAAAAATTAAGAAAAAATTCTGTGCACAACAAACATCAAATAAAATTGGGTATTTCCAAATACATAGAATAACAGAAGAAGATGATTTTACTTGAAACTTGTAATGGCAAGCCAAGAAGTAGTTCACACCTTGTTTTAGCTATTGAATTAACACCTTGTTTCAGTTCAAGTTTCTTTTGAGCCTTTTTTCATCTGTTAAGAAACAGACGTGTGAACCCCCACAACTTGTGAACCCTATAACTCCTGAAATAGGAAAGGGAGGAGCTAATGACCATAGATAAGGAAAGGCCCAGGCTGGAGAGGGCAGAACTGAGAAGACAGCTCTTGTAGTAGAGAAGAAGAAAATTTGTGGTATTCCAGCACTCTGTTTATCTGTTCCATCTTTGTTGATCTTTGTCATACTTTCTGGAGAAGCCATGGGCCCTTACTGGAAGCCCTGAAAAAGGATTTTCTGGTTGTTTGTTTACAGATGTCCTGGAGGAGAGTTTTGGAGGTCTTGGGACTTTTCTGATTATTTGTATTGGCCTGTTGGACCTTGTTTGTGGGTCTGTGTCAATTTCTATACTTTTTTTTGTTTGTTTGTTTGTTTTTTGCTTTTTGGAGGGCAGTTGGGGATTAAGTGACTTGCCCAAGGTCACACGGCTAGTTTTTGTGTTAGGTGTCTGAGGTCAGATTTGAACTCAGGTCCTCCTGACTCCAGGGCTAGTGCTCTATTCACTGCACCACCTAGCTGCCCCTGTCAATTTCTATACTGATAATTTGTGTTGAGTTCTCAGACCTTGTTGGTGGGTCTGAGTTGATTTTACAGGCAGATAGTGAATTGATGATGGTGCTGCCAATGTACATGAATATTTACTGTGGATCTGTTATGCTTTGTCTTCCCAGGAACAGAAACTGTGAAGGACTTGGGGTGGACTAGTCACTGAGTTTCAGCATGGTACAGGAACAGGACAAGGAGCTGGACAACAAGGAAATGGCAGGTGCTAGACCATGGAAGAGAAACCATGGAAGCAGAGAGTCAGCCTCAAGTCAAGATGAAAAGACCTCTCCTTGGGTATTTAATTATTTATGGTGAACTGAGAAGATTACAATTTACTGTGACCTAGGGGTGGAGAACTTTGACCTTTGTATTTTGTGCCCATTAAGGAGACAAGCCTCCTTAAGGATGATTGAATTGAGGACTTACTAAATGATTGAATTACTAAATGACTGTACTTTGTTGAGAACTATGTGGCTATTTTAGTGATAAGTTGTTATGTCTTAACATTGTTAATGCGGTACTTCAATTTCTGTGAATGTTGTGCTTTAATTTACTGCTGAATAAATAGAAAGTTCATTATAGTGTGTAATCAGAACCTTAAAGCTGTTCACTGCAGTAGTCCTCTGGAAAAATTCTCGTGCTTGGCTTTACAAAACTTCAGATCTCTATTATATAAAGCTTGCTTTTCTTTTAATTATATAATTAATCCAATATGTCATTTTCAAAGTTCTTCCATCTGTCTGTGATTCTTTCTGGTCTTCTGTCTGTTCTCTTCAGTGTACAAAAAAAATGCTTTTCTTGTATTTCTTTTTTCTCTGCTCTTCTAACCCCATCATCCCTTGGCAGTGCACTTCCCAGAGATGTTCATATAAAAGATGGGGTTGATGCACATTGCTAGAGTTAGCTCAGTGTTTGGAAGGTTCCAAAGGAAGGTGTGAGAGAGAAGAGGTCTTAGGCTGCCTAGCAGACTAAAGGTCTACAGAGCCCTTGTGCTCACCTCACAGTTGCATGCCTGTGAAACCTGGACAGTCTCTAGTGCCATGTCAGGAAATGGAATCGCTTCCATTTGAATTGTCTTAGGAAGATTCTGAAGATCACCCGGCAGGATAAAGGACCAGACACTGAGGTCTTATTCTAACTTATCTGCCAAGCATTCAAATTCTGCTTCAGAGAGTGCCACACCAATGGGCTGGCCATGTTGTCCAAATGCCAAATGTACCCTTGCCAAAAAGATTGTTTTATGGAGAACTCACACAGGGCAAGTGTTCACATGGTGGTCAGAAGGGATATAAGGACACTCTCAAGGTCTCTCTCAAAAGCTTTGGAATTGATTGTGCGACATGGGAGACACTGGCACAGGATGGCTCCTCATGGTGTGCCCACATCAGAGAAGGTGCTGTGCTCTTTGAGCAAAGCAGAATTGAGATAGCTCAAAGGAAATGCAAGATGCACAAATTTAAGAGAATCCACCCCAAATATTCACATGGACTATTTGTGCTGAACCTGTGGTAGAACATTCTGAGCTAATTGATCTGATTGGCCACAGTCGGACACGCTGAAACTTGACTTTAGCAAAGTGATGTCATTTTGGTCCTCTTCAATAAGGAAAGACAACAACAACCTACTAACTGTCCTCATTTTTAAGACAAGAAAATTCAGACAATTAAGTGACACAACCAAAGTCATATAATTATTTTCAGAGCCAGGATTCAAACCCAGGTCTCCTGAGTAGTTCATCATTTTTTTTCCACTGCACTTTCTCTTCATTTTTAGTTGAGGGAAAGGGGAAAGGCTGAAAGAAATACTATTGAAGCACTTTTTTTTTACTTGCACATGAGGGAAGAGAAAGAAATTCAGAAGGAAGAACAAATAAGCAGGCCAGTTTTGAAAGTTAATATGCAAAATTATTTAAATGTTTTTTTAAAGGAAGTGGTATTAAATGGAGATTTATAGTATCATATTGCAGTGCTTAGCACATTGCCTAGCAAATAGTAAGCACATAATAAATGTTTAGTGACAGACTGACACATAACAATTTAAAACAGGACAGATATTTGGTTTCTGTAGGCTGTATTTATGGGATTTTACCATATTAGAAATTAAAACATTTCAGTACTATCATAAAAACTGTTTTGACCTGGAACGCTTTAGAGGTTCCATACTTTGAGAAGTTCTGAGGATGCTAGTTCAATCTTTTAATTTGATAGACACAGAAACTAAGATCCCAAGAAGTGAGTGATTTGCCTGAGGTCACAAAATTAAAAGTGGTAGAGCCAAGATTGAAACCAGGTCATCTAATTACAAATCTAATACTCCTGACACTATGAGATAAGGAAGGATGTTACAAGAAAGACAGTAGGAGCTATTCTATAGGCAGTCAGGGCTGAATAGGAAAAATAGATCCATCAATAGAACTGACCAATATACAACCTATAGAATATATACAGCCTATCAAGGGATGAATTAGATGACCTCTGGAACCTTTTCTAGATCTCAGCTTCAATGATTAAAGTTAGACAAATGGTATAAAAGGAGAACAATGCTTTCTATAGGAAGTGGCAAAATGCATTTTAAATACCCATAATAAATCTGATAAAGAACAAATAAAAAGAATCGGTCTACTTATTAACATTCAACTTACTGCAAATGATTCCAGGGCAAGGAATACAAAGAAACGTATTGTAGATGTTTGCTCTGTACCACCATGGACAATTTCCTGTTTCAACACAGCATTATTTTCTATTGCTTTTTTTTAAATTTCAGGTCAATAACTGTTACTATGACTCCTATCTCTTTAAGAAATAACAAGCAGCCAGAGCTGTACATTATTTATAAGCAAATACATACCAGGTCGGGAATTTAGTACAACTCTATGTGCATGCATCATGACGTTCAGGCAGTAGACCCACAGAGATCTTCAGAGCTTCCTAAAAATTCAAATCCAAAGAAGGGTTTCAAAAAATTGAATAATTAAAGGAGTAAAAGAAATGCATTAAGATTACATCTATGTTACCAATTGGAATAAGGTAGCACATGTGTTACTTATTCAAACAGTTACTGCGGCTTTTGGTCTTCTCAAAGCCGCTCAACTGAAAACCCACAAATGGTATTTTCTCCCAAAGCTGGTCGTACCATCTGATTATAAAATTAAGGCCTATAAAACCATGCCCATGTATCATGAATACTTTCTTTGTGTGGGGAGTCAGCAGGCAGAGGATATCATTAAAGTGAAACTTACTTTAACAGAAAGATAACAACTGGTTACTAATGTTGCCTTCCTATCTGAATTAACTGCCTGTGTAAAGTCAGCTTCACCTAACTTCATCTAGATAAGAAAAATAAAATAAAACAAAACAAAGATACTGGCATTTAATTAAAGAAATTGCAACTTAGTTTCTTTAAACAAACTGCTGACACCAGGTGCTAAGGTGAGAAAGGAGTACACGGAGGACACAGGGGATTCTGCAAAGGCATGGCAATGGGATCTCACGTATGAAGGACAAAAAGCAGACCAGTTTGGTTTGGTTGGTCCACATAGTTTATGAAGAAGGAATAATATAAGTCTGGAGAAGTAAATCAAACCTAGACAGTAAACAATATTAAATGTCAAACAGAGGAGTTTGTTCTTGATTCTGGAGCCAATAGGGAGTCACTGGAGTTTCTTGAGAGAGGAAATGAATGGTCACATTTGAACTCAGATTCGAATATCAGTGTGACGGCTTTGTGGAGATTGGATTGAGGAGACACTGCAAGCAGAAAGACCAATTAGGAAGTGAAAGAAATCACCCAGGTGAGAGGTGGGGAGGCCTAAATTAGAGTGGCAGCTGTATGAACACAGAAAGGGATGAAAGCAAGAAACACTGTGGTAGGATCAACTTGAGGATGACACTGGTTTGGTTCACATTTATCACTACAGGGAGATCAGCTTTGAGAGTATCAGAACATCTTGTTTCTAGGGACACATCACTCCCACCCCACCAACACAAGTAAGACAAATGCCAAGTCTATGACAACAGGTAATGGACACAAATGGAGCCCCCATGTGAGCCTCAGTTAGCACGGGACTGCATAAAGGGAAACCCTCTCTCTTCCCAGAGGGTGAACTCTTCCCTCCATAAACAAACTCAGACACCAATATGGGAAATCCCAGTAGCAGAGGAGGAGAGTTAGAAACTTACTGAAGGCAGCATCCAAGTCTGCCTTGTGCTTCTTTCCCCTGGACATCCTACTTGTTCCATCACTCCAAAATGGAGTGATTTGGTCTGTATCTTGTCTTCCCATCAGTCTGGGCAGCTTCATAATCTATAGAAAGCACTAGCCAGTTGTGGTGGTGTCCATGCTGTCTGACTGAGGTATGCTTTGCCACAACCATGACAACCAGTTCAACTTCCCCAGGCAGTTTTGACATCACATCACCATTAAAGTCCCCTATCATTTCTACAAGCGGTTTGTCTTCTCACTCCCAGTAGCACTGCCTTTTCTTATTCCCCCCCCCTTTCAATTTTGGGCTTTATTAAGATTCACAGAAATATGGAAAAAGTGAGTACGTTCCTATTGGATAATTTCCATTGCAATCACAAAATCTCTCTCTCCCAAACATATATACATATTTATTGTATGTTATGATATTATAGGTATTATATATTTAAGTATAATCAGCTTTCTTTATTAAAGACTAGCATTTCGGAATGAATATGGACAATCTTTAAATCTAAAACAGCTTTGTTTATTTTATACCTCCCTCCCTCTATCATGGGAATTGTGATGGGAATGGGAATTTGAAGATCTTTCCTGTCCCTTAACAAGCCTAAGAGAATTTGGAGACCTTCCTTCTTTGAAGATCTTACCTGCCCCCAAATAGGCTGAACGTAATAACATGGAGCCTGTGGTAGGGGAAGTTTGCTGAAAGTGGATCAGGGCCCACAGAAAGCTGGGAGTCAGAACAGCTAGACAATGGGAGGAAAGATGACTGCAGGCAAGTAGATAGTTAGACTTGTGAGGAAGGATAAAGTATGGTGTGGCTCTCAGTGCTGTTATGGTACATTAAGTTCTTTGCTGCTATGATGGATTTAGTTTTCTGGTTCTGGGATTTGGTTTTTCGGTGTCTGAATGTTTTGCTTTTGTCTTCTTTATGGAGAGTCTGTTATATTTTGTGATTGAGCTCTTTGCTGGCATATTCACAGTTGCTGTGGGGGTTGTGAATATTGTGTTGGTGCCACAATCACATACTACCCCCTCCCCATACAAATATTCAGTTCCATAGTAATGTTTCTAAATAGATGTACTGCCTCTGGGGCTACTCCCTTACCTCTGGTTCACACTTAACAGGTTGTGTACCCCCAGTGTGATAGAAGCAATATTCTAAGCCAACTTCATGTGAGTAAGGTTAGTTTTTCTTTAAAATGTATTGAAACTAATTCACTGTTGGTAGAACTGTGAGTTGATCCAACCATTCTGGAGAGCAATATGGAACTATGACTAAAAGGATATAAAATGTGCATACCCTTTGACAAAACAATACCACTTCTGGGACTCTATCCCAAAGAGTGGGGAAAAAGACCCATATGTACAAAAATATTTATGGCAACTCTTTTTGTGGTGGCCAAAAACTGGAATCAAGGGGATGTCCATCATTTGGAGAATGGCTAAACAAACTGTGGTGTATGAATTTAATGGAATTGTATTATGCTATAAGAAATGATGAACAGGCAGACTTCAGAGAAACTGGGAAAGACTTGTATGAACTGATGCTGAGTGAGGGGAGCAGAACCAGGAGAACATTGTACACAGTAACAGCTACAGTGTGGGAGGACTGATTTTGATATACTTAGCCCCTCTCAGAAATCCAAGGACCTAAAATAATACCCAAGGACACATGATGGAAAATGCCATCCACATCCAGACAAAGATCTATGGATTCAGAATGCAGAGCAAAACAGATCATTTTCTTTTTTGTTTTTCTTTATTTTGGTTTATTTTTGTCTTTCTCATGGTTTTCCCCATTCCTAATAATTCTTCTATGCAACGTGACTAATGTGAAAATGTGTTTAATAGGAATATATGTGTAGAGCACATATCAGATTGCAAACTGTCTTGGGGAGCAGGAAAGAAGAAAATTTGAAGATTATGGAAGTAAACTTTGTAAACGAAAACTATACAATTTAATTTTTTTAAAAAAAAGGTTTTGAAACTGACTTCAATATTTAATTGGCTCAGGCCATTAATGTGGCTCCTTAGTGTCCCCAGTATAAATTGCTTCCTGCTCTCTGATGCTTGACTAGTGGACAACCATGGACAACACAAATGTGCTTAGCTAAATCAACACACTGTCCTTCCAAATATTCTCCCCCTGCTACAGCTGAATGAATCATGTTTTCCAATATCAGACATGAGGTACAAGAGCAATCTGATAAGCATTGGCCTTCAACACCAGGAGACAATTAAGCCAGGTTTAAGACACCATGCAGCTCCATATTCCTAAAATTGTAGCTTCTACGATAAAAGCATTCAACAATGCATTAATGACAATTAGTTCAAAGGCATTTACTGTTAGATACAATAAAAACAATAGCTACAAATCAAGTAAAAAAAACTTCTTGAGACAATAAATAAATTTAGCAAAGTTGCAGGATATAAAATAAACCCACATAAATCCTCAGCATTCCTATATATTTCTAACAAAGTCCAACAGCAAGAGATAGTAAGAGAAACCCCATTTAAATTTACTGTAGACATTACAAAATATTTGGGAATCTACCTGCCAAAACAAACGCAGGACCTATATGAATCCAACTACAAAACACTTTTCACACAAATAAAATCAGATCTAACTAATTGGAAAAACATTAATTGCTCATGGCTGGGTGGAGCTAATATAATAAAAATGACAATTTTACCTAAATTAAATTATATATTTAGTGCCATACCAATCAATCAACCAAAAAATTACTTTATAGAGTTAGAAAAAAATAGTAACAAAATTTATTTGGAAGAACAAAAGGTCCAGAATAGAAAGGCAATTAATGAAAAGAAAGGCTAGGGAAGGTTACCTAGCCTTACCAAATTTTAATCTGTATTATAAAGCAGCAGGCATCAAAACTACTTGGTACTAGCTGAGGAACAGAGACATGGAGCAGTGGAACAGACTGGATACATGAGACTCGGCAGACAATGACTATAGTAATCTACTGTTTGATAAACTCAAAGACCCCAGTTTTTGGGATAAGAACTCACTATCTGACAAAAACTGCTGGGAAAACTGGAATATAGTATGGCAGAAACTGGGCATAGATCATTATCTAAGGCCATATACCAAAATCAAGTCTAAATGTGGGAATGATCTAGGTAGAAAGTCAGTCTGGGGAGGAAAGGAATATTTTACCCATCAGATTTATGGAGAAGGGAAGATTTTATGACCAAACAAGTGTTAGAGAGTATTATCAAATGCAAAATGGATAATCTTGATTACATTAAATCGAAAAGCTTCGGGGGCGGCTAGGTGGCGCAGTGAATAGAGCACCAGCCCTGGAGTCAGGAGGACCTGAGTTCAAATCCGGCCTCAGACACTTAACACAAAAACTAGCTGTGTGACCTTGGGCAAGTCACTTAACCCCAACTGCCCTCCAAAAAAAAAAAAAAGCAAAAAAAAAAGCTTCTGTACAAACAAAGCCAATGTAATCAAGTTAAGAGGAAAGTGGGAAATTGGGAAAGAATTTTTACAACCAGGGTCTCTGATAAAGGCCTCATTTCTAAA
>CM053598.1:190844761-190855540 GCA_028646575.1 Pseudocheirus occidentalis
CAGACACTTAACACAAAAACTAGCTGTGTGACCTTGGGCAAGTCACTTAACCCCAACTGCCCTCCAAAAAAAAAAAAAAGCAAAAAAAAAAGCTTCTGTACAAACAAAGCCAATGTAATCAAGTTAAGAGGAAAGTGGGAAATTGGGAAAGAATTTTTACAACCAGGGTCTCTGATAAAGGCCTCATTTCTAAAATATACAGGGAATTGAGTCAAATCTATAAGAATACAAGTCATTCCCCTACTGATAAACTGTCAGAGGTTATTAGCAGACAATTCTCAGAGGCAGAAATTAAAGATATCTATGAGCATATGAAAAAAATGCTCTAAATCACTATTGATTCGAGAAATGCAAATCAAAACAGCTTTGAGGTACCACATCTCACCAGTCAGATTGGCTAAGATGCCAAAATAGGAAAATGACAAATGCTGGAGAGGATGTGGAAAAATTGGAACTCTAATGCATTGTTGGTGGAGCTGTGAACTAATTCAACCGTTCTGGAGAACAGTCTGGAACTATGCCCAAAGGGTTATAAATATTTACATACTCTTTGACCCAGTAATATCACTTCTAGTGTTGTATCCCAAAAAATCATAGAAGTGGGAGGAAGACCCATATGTACAAAAATATTTATTGCAGCTCTCTTTGTGTGGCAAAAAACTGGAAATTAAGGTGATGCCCATCAATTGCATAATGGCTAAACAAGTTGTGGTATATGAATGTAATGGAATATTACTGTGCTATAAGAAATGATGAACAGGCAGACTTTGTATTTACCTGGAGAGGCTTATACAAACTGATGCTAAGTGAGAAGAGCAGAACCAGGAGAAATTTGTACACAATGACAGACAACTTTTGTGTGATGACAAATTCTGATTAACTGGACTCTTCTCAGCAACATAAGGTTCTAAGAAAACTCCAAAAGACTCAGGATGGAAGGAGATGTCTGCATTCAGAGAAAGATCTGGAAAGAACAGTTTAAATGGAGACTGAAGCAAACTACACGCTCTCTTTCTTGTCCATGCTTGGTTTTGTTTCCTCTTTCCTATTGTTCATTCCATTGGTTACAATCCTTCTATACAACCAGACTAATGTCCAACGTCAAAGTATTTGCAGATCTTACCCTTGATTGCACGCTGCCACCATGGCAGGGGGAAAGGAGGGAAGGGAGAGAATTTGAAACTCAAGGGATTGTGGAACTGAATCTTGTAAACTAAAAGTAAATAAACAAATCAATTAAAAAAAAACAGTAGCTACAAAACAATCCCCCAATAAGCCTGGGGCACTAGCAGAGAAACACACTTATGTGCAAGACAACTCACATCCTACACTGCTTTTCCTAGGATTCAACTACACAACATCCAGTGTGACGGGACATTTTGGTTGTGGAAGAAGCACTAGACAAAGTCAATAAGAACATCAGGGTTTATCAGTTTTGAAGAAGTTATTCAATCTCTAAGAGCCTGTTTTCTAAAGTGTAAAATGGACTTAATCCTGTTTACCACACAGGGTTATTTTAAAGATTAAATGAAAGAAGGTAGGTTAAATGTTAATAAAAATATAAGGTGGTAAACCATCATTTTGGACATCTGGATGGTTTCTAATCTTTTACTGCAGCACCCTGTCTGGGTGACTTCCCAAACATGTTACTTGTTGGATCCCCCAGAAGGCAGCTCTTATCCCCATAGGTTCTAGGGTACCTGCACACTATACTTCACGAACTCCCAACTAATGTTTCCAAAAAACACAATTAGCTCTTAGCAAAAGCATTTATTAAGAGGCAAATAAAAACTACCATCTCCTGACTGCAGGACCGTTACCTGACAGCATTTTGGGGCTGTTGCCCCAAGCCTGGCACAGACACTTCATCTCTGCCTCCTGGTTTTCCTGGCTTCCTTCAAGTCGCAGCTAAAGTGCCACCTTTTGCAAGTTCTCCCGAATAGTACTGCTTTTCCTGTGCAACTACCCCCAAATTATCTAGCATAAGTTGCTTTGCACGCTGTCTCCCCCAAGACAAGCCCGCGAGCTCCTTAAGAGCAAGGACACAGCCCCCAGCACTTAACAAGGTATCTGACCCCCGGTAAGCGCTTGATAAATGCTTTTGACTTGATTTGGGGAAGGGCAAAGGACGAAGAATTTGGGATTCCTAAGGCCTGAAATCAAACCCCAATGTGATCCTGGGCAAAACATTTTAACGTCTGTGAGGCTGGCAAGTTATTCAGCCTCTGAGACTCAGTTTCCTCCGTGGTAAAATGAGAGGAAGGGCCGATGGCCCTCTTTAAAAAGGTAGCTTTACCTCTAATTCTAGTCAATTCCTAGGAGAATCCCACAGCAGACCTACCAAGGGAAACAAGTGCCCTGGGGCCAGAGGGCATTAAGGAGGCAGGACGGACCTTACGTTACAGTGGAGAAGGAAGTAGAGGTGGAGGGGCGATGGGGAGGGGGCAATATTCGAGCTTCACCCCCTCCCCACATCGTTTCTCGAGGTGGGCACATCCTCTAATACTGTTATTCAGTTCCCTCGCTTTACCAACTTACTGCCAGGGCTTGGGCGGGCCTTAGTCAGACCCTGGGAGGGTCACTCACCTGGAACAAGATCCTCTCGGTAGGACAGTGGTTCGTTAAGGACAGAACTTCAGAGGTCTTAGGCAGAGGCTGAAGCCGCCTGCCCTGCGCATGCGCAAGGCTCCTCGGTCCTCTCTCCCGGTTCATTCAGCACATTTTCCCTGGTTAGAAGGGGGTCTAGTCCTGTCCTACAAGAAGCCGTCCCTAGTAGCCCAGCTTAAAACTCTTACTCTTGCAAAGTCACCTCGGTGGCGCAGTGGAAAAGAGCCCTGGACCTGGAGTCGGGAATATCTGAAGTGAAATATGATCTTTAGCAAGTGGCTGACTCACATCGAGTCCTCTGTTTCGTTTCTCTGTACCCCAATTTTCTCACCTGTGAAATGGAAGAGTAATAGTGTTGAGGTCTAGGGGTGCTGGGAGCCGAAATTCAAGGCTGAGCGAGGCAGGTCCTGCCAGGAGTGAAATGGAAGCCTTCTTATGAGGTTTATTAGAAGACTGATTGGGCGGGGCGATTTCAAGAATCCTCCCTTTCTTGATCTTGACTAACTTCTTTTATAGAAAAAAGATTTGTGAAAAGATGTGGATTGGAGTGGTGATTAGGCTAGAGTGAAGGAGAGGTAACGGGGGAGGACTTAGAAGGGCAGGGACCTGGGCCACGTGGAGGGTGTGTGGAAGGATTTAAGGGTGGGAAGAGATCTTGGGCCACCAGATAAAGAAGGGATGGGCTAGGTAAGAAGTAACAGATAATCGGATGTTTGGGCATAGGCCACAATTAAAAGCTTCTTGATTTAACTGGGTTGGGTCAGCCATCCCAGGAAACCCAGGGACTTGGCTTTGTGGGAAGGTTCAAGGTTTCCGGTGTGTGTGTGTGTGTGTGTGTGTGTGTGTGTGTGTGTGTGTGTGTGTGTGTGTGTGTGTGTGTGTATCAAATGAGATAATATTTGAAAAGTACTTTGCAGACCTAAGGTGTGTTTTTTTTTTAATTATTGTTTTTGGTTTTT
This sequence comes from Pseudocheirus occidentalis, assembly GCA_028646575.1. NCBI lineage: Eukaryota > Metazoa > Chordata > Mammalia > Diprotodontia > Pseudocheiridae > Pseudocheirus > Pseudocheirus occidentalis. The sequence continues at coordinate 190,848,328 of CM053598.1, forward strand.
GGATGTTAAAGATCCTTGGACAGAAGTTCTTAATCTTTTTTATGTGTCACAGACACCTTAGGCTACCTAGTGAAGTCTATGGACCCTTTCTCAGAATATGTTAAGTGCACAAAATAAATTACATAGGGTTGCAAAGGAAACCAATTACACTGAAATAAAATTAATACATTTTCGTTTAAATATCAAAATTTTTTTGGTCAAGGCTAGGTGGTGCAGTGAATAGAACACCAGCCCTGGAGTCAGGAGGATCTGGATTCAAATGTGACCTCAGACACTTAAAACTTACTAGCCTTTCGATCTTGAGCAAGTCACTTAACCCTAATTGCCCTGCCTTCCGCCCACCAAAAAAAAAAAAAGTTACCTATGGCTTGTAAATCACACTGGTAGGGTTCACACCTACATAAATAAGGACATGGATCCATCGAAGAACTGAACAGCTTGATTTTAAGCCTCAGGATCATATAATTCAAGGGATACATTGGAAGAAAATAAATTTGTGAAATTCAATGATACAAAGTACGCAAAATACAACTTAATTTTTCTTGTCTATTTAAAAAATAAATACACATACAAATTAAGGTCATTTTGTATCTTTTACCTTTATCATCATCTAGGGAAAAACCCTAACTCCCAATATATAATTATCGTTCTTATCAGACTTATATCTTTAGATATCTGGAATATCCAAACTTAAGCTTTGTGTCCTCTCTCCTCCCCAGTCACACTTTGGCTTTTCTTGATTTTCCTATACATTTACTCATTCTCTCTCCATAATTTTGTAGTTTAAAAATTGATACAGTTCTTTCAAACCTCCTGTACACCACCCAGATACTTTATCCCCAACTTCATACCTAAATGGCAGTATCCTCATGCTTCCTACTCTTCTTTCATTCCTAGTGATTGACATAACTTGATCTTGAACTATTACCATTGTTTGAAGAATTAGGGACTTACCTTGGAGGACAGCCATTCATTTTGGCAGAGTAACCTCAAAACTTTTTCCTTCTGTTCCCATGTCAAGTCTCCAACATTTACATCTATTCCTTTTTAAAAAATATTTTTACAAATAAAAATATTAGTGCAAGGTAAAACCAGATAAATGAAGCTTCTGAAGAGAAATGCAAAATCTCTACAGATACTGAGGCAGTAGAAAAGAAGGTTTTCATGACCCTTATACTAAATATATTTTATTTATTATGAGTTGTACACAAATCAACTCATGTTTGAAATGGAAGCATTTGGCTGGCAATGACATTAAAAATGATCTAATCTAGTTAAGAGACTGTTACTATGGAAGAAATAGAGAACAATTGGATAGCTGAAGTAATGACTGGGCTGTTCCAATACAATAAAAATGAGAATGCTACCAAAGTTACTTTACCCTTTAAATGTTATACCAATAAAATCATCAATGGATACTTTACAGAAAACATAAAACAGCAAAATTAACTTGTAAAAAATAAAGGGAAATAGCAAAAAGAGGCAGGCAGTCAAGCAGGAGTGGCACACGTCCAGACCTCAAATGATATTATCAAGCAGTAGTCATCAAAACCATCTAATTTTGGATTAAAAAATAGAGTCAGAACAATGTAACAGGCTAGACAAGGGAGAATCAGAAATAACGGAACTCAATATCCCAGGGTTTGCCAAACCAGAAAACTTAAATTATTTAGGAAAGAACAACCTACTTAATAAGAATTGATGAGAAAACAGTTGCACAGAATTAAGCTTAGACCAGCCCCTTACACTGTATTCCAAAATACATATATGGGATCTTAATATCAAAGTTCACGCTATAAAGAAAACAACAGGCAGCGGCGGCGGCGGGAGGAGCCGGGCCCGGGGCCGCTGTGGTGGCGGCTGAGTTGGGGGGGACCAGGAGGGAGGGGGGAAGATGGCTGCTTCGGGGGTGAACGGGCCGGGCCCGGCCCGGGCTCGGGTTCCGGTTCGGGTTCGAGTTCTGCCTCGGCGGCCAACCCGCGCAAGTTCAGTGAGAAGATCGCGCTGCAGAAGCAGCGTCAGGCCGAAGAGACGGCGGCCTTCGAGGAGGTGATGACGCACATCTGCTCCACCCGGTTACAGGCACAGAAACTTCGATTAGCTCATACTCGGGGCCCCTATTATGGTGGTTCTCTGCCTAATGTTAACCAGATTGGCTGTAGTCTGTCAGAGTTCCAGAACCCCCTCCGTTCATCCCTGGACTCATGAAATACACGGCACCATGGCCTGGTGGAGCGGGTACAACTGGATCCCCGAAGGATGATGTCTCCATTGCGTCGTTATCCCCGCCACATTGACAGCTCTCCTTATAGTCCAGCCTACTTATCTCCCCCTCCTGAATCCAGCTGGAGAAGAACAATGCCCTGGGGTAACTTCCCTGCTGAGAAGGGGCAGCTGTTCCGACTTCCATCTGCTCTCAAAAGGACAAGCTCAGACTCTGCCCTTCACACAAGTGTGATGAACCCCAATCCCCAGGACACGTACCCAGGCCCCACATCGCTCACTGCCATGCCCAATCGCCGGGGTGGTTTCCTAGATGGGGAAGCAGATTCAAAAGTCTTTGTCTTTCAAGTTCCTGCAGTTGAAGAGAACTTGTTGGATGACAAGCACTTGTTGAAGCCCTGGGATCCTAAGAAGCTGTCTTCTTCTTCTGCCCGACCTCGATCCTGTGAAGCCCCCGGAATTAACATCTTCCCATCCCCTGACCAGCCTGCCAATGTGCCCCTCCTTCCACCTACCCTGAATACTGGTGGCTCCCTGCCAGACCTCACCAACCTACACTTCCCTTCACCACTGCCCGCACCTCTAGACCCAGAAGAAACAGCCTATCCCAGTCTGAGTGGGGGCAGCAGCATCTCCAACTTGTCCCACACCATGACCCACTTGGGCATCAGTGGGGGCCTGGGCTTGGGTATCAGCTGTGATGGGTCAGGACTTAATTCACCTCTCAACCACCCATCCCTGCAGTCTTCCCTTCGCAATCCCAACCTCCAGGCTTCCCTAAACAGCCCCCAACCCCAGCTTCAGGGCTCCCACAGTCATCCCTCACTGCCTGCCTCCTCCTTTGTCCGTCATACTATGCCTGCTACCTCCCTGGGCCACCCTTCACTCAGTGCCCCAGCCCTTTCCTCCACCTCGTCTTCCTCATCCCCTGCACTGGGTGCCCCCCTGTACCCCACTCCTATACCTGGGGCCTCCCCCCGACACCGACGTGTGCCCCTCAGTCCCTTGAGCCTGCCTGTGGGTGGAACTGATGCCAGACGGCCCCAGCAGCAGCTGCCCAAACAGTTCTCGCCAACAATGTCACCCACCTTGTCTTCCATCACTCAGGGTGTCCCCCTGGATACTAGTAAGCTGCCAGTTGACCAGCGACTGCCTCCATACCCTTATAGCCCTCCTAGCCTGCTTCTGCCTACCCAGCCACCAGTCACAAAGCTGCTGCAGCAACAACCACCACCTCCCCAGTCCTGTCCAGTCCAGTCACCCAGTGGACAAAGACGTTATGGGGTACCATACCCGAATGCCTCCAGTGGGCAACAATCATATGCCCCACCCACCGGAGACTTCAGCTTGGGGAATCTAGAACAATTCAGCATGGAGAGTCCATCAGGCAGCCTGACGCTGGACCCTCCTAGCTTCTCTGAGGGGCCGGGCTTCTCGGGGAATGATGAGCCAGGGGGTGGGGGGAGTGGCCCACAAGACTCCCATGCCCTTAACCGCCGGAACATGACACACTGTGCTCGCCATGGTCCAGTGCCCAACATCATCCTCACAGGAGATTCTCCCCCTGGCTTCTCCAAGGAGATTGCAGCAGCTCTTGCAGGGGTACCTGGCTTTGAGGTGGCAGCAGCTGGATTGGAATTGGGGCTGGGGCTAGAAGATGAGCTTCGAATGGAACCTCTGAGCCTGGATGGGCTGAGCATGTTGAGTGATCCCTATGCTCTGCTGACTGACCCAGCTGTTGAGGACTCATTCCAAAGTGATCGACTACAGTGAGGAATGTAGGACTGGGCACGGCATCAGCACCCCACTTTTTTCCCATCTTCCCTCCTCCCACTACCCTTTTTCTCTTTCCCCCTGGCCAGTAGAGACTCCACTCTCTGCCCCCGGCCCTTTTCCCCAATATGAATGAGACCAAGGGATAGCAGGATTGTATACAAAGGAAGGGACGCCTGCTTTAATGTATGGCATTGGGGGCAGACGTGGAAGGGCACTAGGGAGGGCCTGAAGCACTTGTAACTTTGAACCGTCTGTCTGGAGGTCAGAGCCTATTGGATGTCAGGGGGTGGAAGAGGGACTGGGTAGCAGGGCATGCCCAGGTGGTTAAGGGGGGAGGTTGCAGTGCTGGCCCCTCCCCACAATTTCCCCTTCCCCCCTTGCAGGAGAGAGCCAGAGTGGATATTATTTTTTTAAAATATATTATATGTTAATTTAAAAAATCACGTCAAAAAAAAAAAAAGAAAACAACAGGGCAGTTAGGTGGCGCAGTGGATACAGTGCTGGGCCTTGAATCAGAAAGACTGATCTTCCTGAGTTCATATGTGACCTCAGACATTTATTAGCTGTATGACCCTGGGCAAGTCACCTAACCCCTATTTGCTTCAGTTTCCTCATCTGTAAAATGTGCTGGAGAAGGAAATGGCACACCACTCTGGTATCTTTGCCAAGAAAACCCCAAATGGGGTCATGAAGCATCAGACAGGACTGAAAACAGCTGAACTACAAAAAAAATTAAAAACAAAGAGAAGCATATCATACACCTCTCAGGTATTCTTACCTAAACAAATGAGAGAAGTAATGGCAGAAGATAAAACAGACAAAATTGATTATATTAAACTGAGCAACTTCTACACAAACAAAAATCGCTTCAGATAAGGGAAACATCCAAATGGAAAAAAATCTTTCAAATTATCAAATATCCAAGGTAATAAACAACAGATATGATAAGACCAAAGGACATCCCTCAATAGCTGTGGTCACTCCCTTTACTCCATAAATTCCAGTGGTTCCCTATTGACTCCAGGATCAAATACAAAGTGCTCTGTTTGGCATTTAAGCCTTTCATAAACTGGTTACCTACTACCTCTCCAGTCTTCTTACACCTTATTAACAAATACGTATTCTTGGATCCAGTGAGACTGGTCTGGCTATTTCACAAGAAGACCCTCTGTTTTGGGGCTTTGGGCATTTTCTTTGGTTGTCTCCCGAGCCTGAAATACTTTCCCTCTTCAATTCTGCCCACTGCCTTCCTTGAAGTGCCAACTAAAATTCCATCTTTTACAGGAAGCTTTTCCTAACTCTTCTCAATTTTAGTGTCTTCCCTCTGTTAATTATCTCATATTTGTCCTGTATATAGCTTATTTGTATATTTTTTGCTTGCACGTAGTTCTCTGTTAGATTGTAAGCTCCTTGAGGGAAGGGACTGTCTTTTGCCCCTCATTGTAGTCTTACCTCTTGAGCATGATGTTTGGCACATAATAAATCATAGTACTAATTGAATAACTAAGGGAGGGTAGAAATGATTCAGTCTCGTCCCTTCCCTCTCAATGACCAAGCCATAAAGGAGAGACTAGAACAGGACTAGATAGTGCATCCTGCTGGGATGAGAGACTGAAGCAGCAGGAATTAATATACCCAGCTTAGAGCAAGGGTAGCCACTGGAGAAAATGCAGTTTTGAGGGAGGTGGAAGGGATTGGGGGGAGAAAGAATAAGATAAATGGGAGAGAAAAACTCTCTAACCTGCTAAGTGTATTTTCCTCTTTAGGGCATTGCTCTAACTTTCATCTCTGGACTGATTTCACTGAATGATTGTTAAGCATTTTTGGTCACTTTTTCAGTTGTATCCAACTCTTAGTTACCCCATTTGGGATTTTCTTGGCAAAGATACCAGAGTAGTTTGCCATTTCCTTCTCCAGCTCATTTTACAGATAAGGAAACTGAAATAAACAGGGTTGTGACTTGCCCAGGGTCACATAGCTAGTGAATGTCTGAGGCTGGGTTTGAACTCAGCTCTTCCTAATTTCAGGACCAGCACTCTATTTATTGTGTCACCTAGTTGCCCTTAAAACTATAAATTGTTCAATCAAGTTTGAATCATTGGCATTTTGTTGGCAAAGATACTGGAGTGATTTGCCTTTTCCTTCTCAGGCTCATTTTTTAGATGAAGACAGTGACTTGCCCAGAGTCACTCAGCTAGTAAGCATCTGAGGTAAGGCCCAGCCCTCCATCCACTGTGCCACCTAGCTGCCCTCCTCACAGATTAACTGCTATTTTTATATATGGGTCCAGGATGTATCTGAGTCTTTCAGCCAATCACAAGTTTCCACTGTGGCATCATCTTGTCTTCATTCAAAGGTTAAAACTATATAACTTATTTCAAAAACTTGAAGGCTATGTTCACATATTAATAGGAAATTTTATTAACGACTAATACTCCACTGATTAACTGATTCAATTGGGCTCTGGGCCATTAATTGGGGAAGGGGTGGAAATCCCACCCTTATGCTGGTAATACAAGATGAGAGACATAACTGGGGTTGCAGCAGATGTGAAGAGGAGGGAATAGATAAATGCAAGATATAATAGAAGTAGAAATGTCAATATTTGGTGACTGATCATAGAAGTGTATGCTAAAGAGGAAGAAAGAGTCCAAGTTGATATCAGTGTTACCAGCCTTAAGAACTGAATGAATAGTGGTATCATCAACAAACATAAGGATGTTAGGGGGAGAACCGTATGTTATAGATAAAGTGACCACCTATATCTGTAGAAGGATTTTCTTCATGTGGGAATTCTCTGTATTAAGGAAATCACACGTCCCATTTCTATTGCTATCCTGACTCCTAGGAAAAGCAACTTTCAGGAATAAAGTGACAAGTTCACTTCTGGACATAATGAATCTGAAGTTCAAATGAGATATCCAATTGGAGATACTTAACAGAGAACTGAAAATATAGTTAGGAATAGAGAGATAGAGACTTGGGAATCATTGGGAAAGTGGTGATAAGTGAAGTCATGGGAAATCACCAAGAGAGGGTGTAGAAAGACATTAGGTGGATGTACAGAATCTTGGGGGGGAACCACCTTAAGATATGGGAAGATAAGACTATAGAACCATAAAAATGCAGTATTACAGAAACCTAGAGAGGAGAGAGTGTAGTGAAGAAGGGAGTGTTCCAAGGGTCAAATGCAGGAAGAAGGTTAATGCCTAGA
>CM053598.1:190861599-190882899 GCA_028646575.1 Pseudocheirus occidentalis
ATTTGACATTCAAACACAAGAAGCATGAGAAGGTAAACATGGGAAAGAAATCTTAAGGAGCTTATAAAAATTGAACTATTTTCATGCCAATATGGAAAAATGAGAATAGTAACTTATGAAACTTTTCTTAGTATGAGGATAGGTGAAGGGAATACAAATGTGTATATATATATATATATATGTATACTTATACATATGTCTATATAGGAGGCTATAAATGTGTATGAATACATGTCTGAGCATGTGTGTATGTGTACATAAAGGTATAGGATCAATTGAATACGAAGGGATGATACTTTAAAATGTGAAATTCTGAGGTGGGAGAGGACTAGAATGAGAGGAGACAGGGAGAGACAAAATGGGGTTAATCATCCCATATAGAAGAGGCAAGGGATAACTGTTACAACTTTACTTTCATTTACTCTCATTGAATTTGGCTTAGGGAAGGAAAATGACATAAACTCTAAACTAAGTATCATGTCACACAGGAGAGTAGGGGGCATGGGGATGAGAGGCGGGATGACGGCAGGGAGGGCAGGGTCTGGGGGAGGGTTGCAGGAAGCACACACTTCAGTAAAGGGACAGAACAGAGAATAGGACAAGGGGGGCGGTTCAGGATAGGAAGGAAGGACATATAATCAGCCTCTCACAATAGGTCCACTGTGGAGATGTCCTGCATAATTATACATGTACAGCCTGTATTGAATTGCTTGTCCTTCCAGTGGGGGTAGGTGACAAGGGAAGAACCAAAAGAATCTAGAATTTAAATCTCTACAATCAAATGTTAAAAAACAAAACAAAACATATATATGTATATATATATATATATATATATACACACACACACACACATATATATATATATATATATAATTATTATTATTATTATTAACTACATTCAACTGGGAATTAAGATATACAGGGAGTGGGGTAGGGACACCCTCCCTGTCCTACCAGAAAGTTAGAGTGGCAATGGAGGAGGAAATAGGAGAGAGCAGATTGGGGGAGGGACTTTACAATGGGATCACTGTTTTGGGGTTGGGGGTAAGGGAAAGACGGGGAGAAAATTTGTAACTCCAAATCTCGTGGAAAGGAATGATGTAAACAAGAAAATAAAAACAATTAATTATATTTTTAAAAATAGTTATTCTTGTGCTCTCAAATAAAAGAAATTGTTAGGAATACTAAAACTTAGAATTTAAGGCTAGCAAGGAAATCTCAAAACAACAAAAAGCCCTTTCTACCTTGGGAGAAAAGGGAGAAACAAAGAAGAGACAATAACACTGCTTGGGTGGATGAGATAACTGACAACAGAGAGAAGACAGAGCTGCTCAAATCTTATTTTATTACTTCATTTCTCTCTGCAGAGGAGACTGACCTCTACAGTACAAATGACAGAACAAAACTGACTAACAGGGGGATATACAAAGTTACATAAGGAGAGAATAAGAGAGCACCTGCCTTCCCTGGATCATGTCCTGTCACCTGGCCCATAAAATCTGAAAGTACTGGTAGATGTGACTGTTGAGCCACTACCAGTGATATCTGAAAAGACCTTTATGGAAAATGGGACCAGCAGAGAGATGGAGCAATGAATAGAGCATGGGTACTAGAGTCAGGAGGACCTGAGTTCAAATTTGACCTCAGACACTTGATACTGACTAGCCAAGTCACTTAACCCCAACTGCCCTGCCTTCCTCCCTCCAAAAAGAGAATAAAAGAAAAACAAAATGGGAGAGGCATCACAAGATTGGAAATGGACAAAAATCAGGATTAAAAAAAAAAGGAAGACAGCAGACACTGAAAACTAATTAGGTGAGTTGGTAGGACTTTGATTCCTGGGAAAGTCATTGAAAGGATAATTAAAGAGATAATTGGCAAAGATTTAGAAAAGATATTACTGACCTCCCAATAACCATCGTGTGTTATTATTGTCTTTGTGACAATCTATCATTGGGTGCCTTGCACACAGCAGGTGCTGGACAAATATTGATTAAATTGGAAAAATTTAACAGAGATCAAGAAAGGGAAGCAATTGTTGCTGTTTGTCCTTCATTCTCTTTTTTTTTTTTTGAGGGCAGTTGGGGTTAAGTGACTTGCCCAAGGTCACACGGCTAGTTTTTGTGTGTGTGCGCGTGTTAAGTGTCTGAGGCCAGATTTGAACTCAGGTACTCCTGACTCCAAGGCCAGTGCTCTATTCACTGCACCACCTAGCCGCCCCTGTCCTTCATTCTCAAAGAGAGCTAATGACATCAGGACGGAGATGACCTGACTTGCTTGTGAACTGGATTTAAGTGTGGCAGAGTAGGGCAAAGTTGTCAGCCTCACTCTCTTCTCTGAAATCCAGTGACAAGACAGAAGTCAGTGATTACAAAGAGACAGCACGGCTTCATCAAGACCAAGTCATAGCAACTAACCTCATTTCCTTTTTTGACAGGATTCTTCATACTAATGCAGTAGATGAGGGGAATGCTATGGATATAATGTACTTTAGTAAACCTTTCAATAAAAGTTTAGTTTGTTGGTATAGGGGATACAGTATCAAATCTGGAGTGAGGAAGACCTGAGTTCAAATTGGCATCAGAAACCTAACTATGTAACCCTGGGCATGTCACTTAACCATTGTTTGACTCATTTTCTTAGCTGGCTTGCTTTAAGATTCAACTCAAGGGCCCCTCCATCATGGAATCCTTTGTCCCCAAAAAGTAAGTACACATCTTAGGTATGCTGTTTGATATTCTAAGAACAAAAACAAATTGTTAGACACTCAGTCAAAGGTAAGGTTATAAGATGTAGGGAGCCAAAACATCTGACCCAGGATTCAGGCCATTCCATATGGCCAGCCCTGGGTTTTCTTAGTGATGAGGCTATGTGACAGAACTTGCCTGATAGCCTGAGATCCAGGGCTCTGCCCTGTTCTGGGATGTTAGCCAGAAGATATTAACTCACTTCAATATTACTAATACAGTTAGATAACTGAAACATCCTTTAAGGAAACACTAGATAAAGGAAGGATATGATAGCTTTCAAGGTTGGCCTGACATCACAGAACTAAACAGAAACACTGAGATAACCACATCCTGCCTGAGGGAGGTTATCAGAACATCCTTCCCATCTCTTATACCATGATAACCGTGATAAGAGAACGAGGCAGCTGTATATGAGAACTAGGGCATAGAATAACTCTCAAAGACCATCGTGACTGTGCAGTTTTTTCCTATATATATTTGGATCCTCAGATCAATAAATTGGCTCAGTTCACTGACCCACCTGACCCACACCTCTTCATTTTGGGCTCCTCAGCGCGGTGCCTCACTTCATGCAGGCATCAATAAGATTTTAAAATGTACAACTCTTTGAAAATCAGGCTACTCAGTTAAGATATTCCAATACCCTCGTACACTGTACAAGACAGTCCCTGCTCTCATGTGATTCATAGGCTCATGGGAGATGAGATGGAAAAAAAATACAAAAAACAAGTAAAAGATAAATTTGATTTAATCAATAGAGGGAAGGCACTAGGAGTAAAGGGGACTAGGAAAGGCCTTCTGTAGAGTGTAGGGTGTTAGATGGGATTTGAAGGAAGCCAGGGACGTCAGGAAGTGGAGACAGGAGGGAGAATCTTCCAGGAATGAAGAAGAAACAATGGAAATGCCTGGAGTCAGGAGACAGAGCGTCTTGTTCAAGGAACAGTCAGGAGGCTGGTGTCTCCGGATTGTAGAGCCCATGGCAGGGGGAGTAGGGTATAAGAAGACTGAAAGGTAGCAAACTTGTGAAAGGCTTTGGTGGCCACAGAGAGGGTTTTATGATTAATCCTGGAGGTGAGAGTGACTGGAGTTGACTGAATAAAGTGTCAGACCTCAGTGCTAGAAATATTAATTTGTTGGCTTAGTGAACAATGGATTGGAGTAAGGAAAGACTTTCAACTCCTGCAATAGTCTAACCATGAGGTGAGGAAGCCCTGTACCAAAGGTTGTGGCTCTGTAAATGGGGCAAAAGTGAGAGGCTGTAGATTCAGAAATGACCAGATTTGACAACTGATTGGATTTGTGAGGTGCTAGGAGAGTAAGGTGTGAACATGAAATAGAGGTTATAAACCTAAGAGAATGGAAAGATGGTTGTGTCCTCAAGGCTAAGAGAAATGTCTGAAGTGGGGAGGTTTGGGAGAAAGATAATGTAATGAGACTTTTCTATGCCTGTTCCACTTGCTTACTGCCCCATCCAAAGTAAAAAGGTAGGATTTACCCACCTGGTTCTGGTCCTAAGAAACAGAGCTTACCCTCCAAGGGGTATCTCCCAAATGGTGGGTATGCAGAGAAGAGGGATTTTCCCAAAGTCACCTTCCCTACTATTGCTGTGGGTGCTCGTATTCCAGCTAGATTACCACTGCTTCTCCTACCAGGTCAGAGGTGGGGACCTTCAGAGCTTGCATGGCATAAGGAAGAGAAGGAATAAAGGACAGCAAGCCATAGTAACTGGGATAGTTGTGCTGGAGACAAGCCTTTTGACTGGCTATTATGGGCACAGTGAGATGGGATCCATCTTCCTACCTTCTGACTCACTGACCACAAACCCCTTGGTATAATGCTGGTAATACCCCACTTTGGAGACTGGAAGTTCTAGCAGACGTGTGGTCTTCTCAGTATTACTGAATCCAAGAGTGAAAATGACAGCACAAGGACACCTCCCCATCCTCTGTGGTTGTGGTCCTCTGATGAACTTACAGGAGGTTCACCCATGATGCCAAGGGCCTGCTTCAACTTGACATCGTGATGATACCACTAGAATAGGAATTCCTTTTGGGAATGAACTGTTTTTTTTGTTTGTTTTTTGCTTTTTCCTTGTATTCTTAGTGCTTGGCACAATGCCTGGGACTTATTAAGAATCTAATGAATGTTTCAATGAACGAGTGAATTGTACAGGCTGGCTAAAGATTATCCTTTGCACACATTTCCCCCCTTTATAAAATGTTTTGTTGATATCATCTGTTAATACATCAACTTCATTTCCAAATATACCACTCCACACTTCCTTACACAGAACCATCTCTCATTACAAAGAATAAGGGGAAAAAAGCAGAACAGCAAAAACTAATCAACACATCAGCCCAGTGTGACAGTGTATGAGTATTCTATAACCACAGGCCCTCTACCTCTGCAATAAGAGAGGGAGGTATATTTTCTCATCTCTTCAGGGACAAACATGGTCACTATAATCATAGAGCTTTCCTTTCCACTCTTGTTCTCTTTCCATATATACTGTGTATGTGTATACGAAAACATACATATTTTTTTCACTTTGTAGCAATTCAGATGTCTTCCCTTGGTTTCCTCAATTCTTTCTCCCTCTCAATTCTCCATCTTAATAGTTTCTTATGGTACAATAACATTCCATTACATTTTCGTGTCTTGCACTTTGGCTGAATTGATTAACTGCTTCAACTAATAAAGGTTAATTACTTAGGGTTTTCTAAATTAATCACATCATCCGTAAAAGGCAACAACGGTCCTTGGAAATGTTTTGTATGATTTCACATGTATACCTGATATTGTATTGCTTTTGTTCTCCGTGGGTGGGGGACATAGTAGGGGAATTTGGAATTCAAAATTTAAAAAGAAAAAAATGTTTAAAAAAATAGTAAATTAAAATGTTTTTTTTTAAATATTGACCTTTGTCTCATAAAAAAGGTTGGAATCATTAAAAACAAAATAAGAGGGGTTGCTAGGTGGTGCAGTGAATAGAGCAGTGGCCCTGGAGTCAGGAGGACCTGAGTTCAAATCTAGTTTCAGACACTTAATACAAAAAACTAGCAGTATGACCTTGGGCAAATCACTTAACCCCAATTGCCCTACCTTCCCTCCTCCAAAAAGGAAAAAAAAACCCCAAAACAAAAAACCCACAAAAAACAAAATAAAGAAATGAATATTGAAAACTTAAAATATATATATATATATATATATATATATATATATATATATATACAAAAGTAGAAGAAAAAACAGGAAAAAACTATGTGGTTTATCAAAAGTAATATAGCATGCTACCCCTGGTCAAATTGGGGGTCAATTGATTTGCAGCATTTGTTCCAAACATATATTGATGCACAATCTTTAGGTTGTATGTCCAGCTGCACGTTATAATTTGGCCACTAGGCCAAAAATTTTTTGAATAACTATGGATTGCTTTTAATAGGCTCTGGAACTAGCAACGTTTCCAGTAAGGTCAGAGGTAAAACAAAAATGTGCATGATCAAGAGTATTATTTTATCTAGGTCTAGAAATGCCAGCTATAGCAAAAAGAAAAAAGAAGTTAAGGGAACAATCATGGGCAAAGAGGAAACAAAATTGTTACTTTTTGCTGATGGCATAATGGTTTACTTAGAGAAGCTATACAGTCAACAATCAACAATTTCAGGATATAGAAGAATAGAAAATAAATACACAAAAATCATCAGCTTTCCAGTATATAACCAACAAAAAAACAATGGGAGGAAAGAAAAAAATTCTATTTAAATAACTATCATGTACAAAAGTATTTATAGCAGCCCTTCTTTGTCATAGCACAGGACTGGAAACATAGTGGTAGTCATCATTCTGGGAATGGCTGAACAAATGATGGTAATGAATGCAATGACCTCCCTGGCTTCTGTTAAGTCCCAAATAAAACTCTGCCTCCTCTAGGAAGCCTTCCACCCCCTCTAAAATTCCAGGGCCTCCCCTCTATTAATTATATCCTATTTATCCTGAATATAGCTTGCTTTGCAGATATTTGTTTGCATGTTGGTTCCCCATTAGACTGTAAGCTCCTTGAGGCCAAGGGATTATCTTTTGCCTCTTTTTTTGTATCACCAGAATTTGCCACATGTTGTCATTGTTCAGCTGTTTCTGTTGTGTCCTACTCTTTGTGACCTCATGGGGGGTTTTCTTGGCAAAGATACTAGAGTGATTCGACATTTACTTCTTCAGCTCATTTTACAGATGAGGAAACTGAGGCAAACAGGGTTATGTGAGTTGCCCAGGGTCACACAGCTGCTAAGTATTTGAGGCTGCATTTGAACTCAGGTCTTCCTGACTCTATGCCTGGCCACTGTGCCACCTAGTTCTCCATGGCATATTTTCCTGGCACACAGTAGGCACTGAATAAAGATTTCTTAACAGATAATTTTGTCATAAGAAATGAGGAAAGGGATAAACTTAAAGAAACCTGAGAGGACTTGTAGGAACTGAAACACAGCTGAATGAGCACAACCCAGAGTTCAGATTTAACAGTCACTATAGCATTGTAAAGAAAAACAACTATGAGAGATTAAATAACTAAAATCAATGCAAATACCACTGATAAAGACTTGGCAGATATATGATGATTGACAAGTACAAAATGGGACATACATATTCAGAAACAGCCTATGCATGGCTTTGTTTTGAGTAACTATAGTTATTTGTTACAAGGAAAGACTTTTTTTTTTGGATAGAAGTGTCTGCACTGATAGCCATATTAAAAGAAAGAAAGAAGAAAGGAAGGAAGGAAGGGAGGAAGGAAGGAAGGAAGGAAGGAAGAAAGAAAGAAAGAAAGAAAGAAAGAAAGAAAGAAAGAAAGAAAGAAAGAAAGAAAGAAAGAAAGAAAGAAAGAAAATTAAGACAAAAAAGTATCAACAAATTCCTTATTAAAATAAACAGAAGAAATAAGAAAAGGACACAGAAAAACAGGACCGAGAACTACCATGTTAAATTTTAATGATAGAAAACAAACACAAATTATATGTATCATAGGTTTCATAAAGCATCTTCATTTTGGGGGGTTGCTCGGTAGGCCAGTGAACCAGCCCTGGAGTCAAGAGGACCTGAATTCATATCCTGTAGAGGACCACAGGCCAGTGGGGCTCTGGCCCTGATGGCTAAATAAGCCCTCTCAGCTTAAAACCCTGCTACCAGGCCGGGATAGGTTCCCCACCCCTGAGAGGGTTTTGAGCCTGATATCCCCGTGAGAAGTGTGGTATGCACTCCCGGCCTGGGGACAAGGATACTCACAGTGTTCTCAGGGGAAAATACCATACTGTTGTAACATAGCACAGACTAGATAACAAGAAGCCTTGGGCTCACACCATCCTGTTCTAGGAAGGTTAGGGAGGTTTGGAACGTACTGTCCGGTACTTGTACCATGATAACCAGGATATAGTACACAGGCCGTCACATATGAGGCAAATGGGAACTAGGGCAATGGTGAAATCCCAAAGATAGAAGCTTATGATGACTATGCAGTTTTTCACTATATATACTGGACTCTTAGCTGAATAAAATTGGCTCTGTTTACCATCCTCAGAGTCCTGACTCATTCATGATCGTCAACCTCTAGGTAACTCTTTCAAGTATCTATTTTTCACCTAACATTTCCTTTTCAGTCCTGCTGTGGGTCAGCAGGGCTTCTCTAACACTATCTCAGCAGCGCTGCCACAGCATGGCAGAGTCCCCTGAAACCTGGCTCCCCAGAATATACAACCTCAGACACTTAACTAGCCGTGTAACCTTGGGAGAGTTACTTAACCCCAACTGCCCTGCCTTCCTCCCTCCAAAAAGAAAAAAAAAAGGAAACTTCATTTCCTATTCTGTCTATGGAAAAAGTTCATTTTTATTGATGTTCATTAAGTTCATAACAATAAAAACAAAATATTTTTAAAGGTAGGCTCTGCAATATTCAGGGCTAAATAAATTCACTACACTGTCCTCCACAAACAGGAAAATTTAGGGAATTTCACTTTCTATAAGGAATCCCGTTCTGATTTGAACTCTGTGTTGAAGCACCTGCATGAAAAAGCTGAACTTCTTAGGTGACCATATATCTCACCTAAAATTAAAGGCCATGGACTTATAAGAAAAGATTCTCTCTCTTATATTCCAAGGAATCTCATAATTTTGACACATACAGGGAGATATTTTGTCAGAGGAAAGCCTCTATGGCAGCATTTTTTTTTTTACTAAATCAAATGCTTTTTTATAGTCAACAAACAATAAGCACAGTGGAATTTTATATTCTCCATGACTTTCAGTGTGATGGCTAAGGTGTGGTTTACACTTGTAAAAGCCTAATTGTTACATGCACATGGAGCTTATTCTCATAAAATTTATCATTATTATTATTTTAATCAGAACACCTTGCTACTTACCATGTAAGGATCCACAGAGAGATAAAGAGTTCGGACTTTTACTTGTCCCTCTTTTAATTTATCTGGTAAATCAGCCTCTTCCATACGGAAATTCTCTGCCACTGGGTTGCCATTTTTTCCTAAAATAATGTTGTATAAACAAAAGAGCAATAAGAATATTTCTGAAAATTATCCTTTGAACCATTATTTTCCAAAATAATTCCCTTTAGCAGCCATTCCCTTATTTACTTTATATGTCCATTTCCCATCAGCAGCTCTGCTGGTTTCCACTTCACAGGACATCATGCCTCCCCCAGGATAAGCTGATCAGATGATATCTCACCACCATTCAGACTGACACAGCTCTTGATAATCAACACCTTCTCAACTCCCTCAGTTGCCTTTCCCTCTGATTAGAGGGATGGAGCAAAGCAATAAGCACCCCCCCCCCAATCTTCATTTATAGAGAGCTCAGAACTTTGCAGGGAACTGCATTTTCCGCCAGCAGCTCTGCTTGGTTTCCAATCCATGAAACATTCTGATGCCCCCATGCTGGGTACTCCTCAATGCTGCACTGCTGCTCTCTCTGGTCCCCTCATTAAATTATAAACTACCGGAGCAGTTACTGGGGTGGCTAGGTGGTGCAGTGAATAGAGCACCAGCCCTGAAGTCAGGAGGACCTGAGTTCAAATCTGACCTCAGACACTTAACACAAAAACTAGCTGTGTAACCTTGGGCAAGTCACTTAACCCCAACTGCCCTGCAAAAAGAAAAAAAAGATTATAAACTACCCTCCCCGTGAGATTATAAACTGTCCCTGAGGACAAAGCCTGGAGTTCTTGTTTTTGTTTTAAATCTGTACTGTCAGTGTTTTAGAAGGGATTTAATAAAAGCTTATTGGATTAAACTGAATAATGCCTATTTTTGAGTTGTGTTTCCTGACAATTTTAAATGACCTACTTAGACTAAATTATTTTCCAAATATTACTGATTTTCTCTAAATTATTCCTTTTTAAGTGCAGATTTTACAACCAGTATTACCCAGAAATCTTTTGACACATTTTTAAAAAGTTTTATTGATAATTGTTGTATTTACCTCAAAGTCATTTCTTGGAATCCTCCCCACCCCCACCTCTCCTGTGTAACAAGAAGAGTTAAGCAAAAACATCTGATATAGAGATTACATCTGACAACATATTTAACATTAGGCCCTCAAAGTCACCTGCCTCTTTACTGTGAGCAGACTACATTTCATTACCTGTTTTCTATTATCTTTATTGGTTTTTCAATTACTCTCTGTCCAACTTCCTTTTAATTTTTTCATCTATATCATTGTGATGTTGTTGTATGTTGTTATTTTAATGCTGCATATTTTGTTCCACATCAGTTCACAGTGCCCTGATACAAACATTTCCATGTTTCTCTGAATTCTCCGTTATCATCATTTCTTTTGTTCTAGATTTAACTGTATTTTAATATAAGTTGTTTCCTTTGTAATATTGTACATTTTATCTTACTCTTTTATAAACAGCATTCTCAGAAATGTTCAGTAAAAAGATTCAGAACCCAGGTATTGAGAGCTTATCTTCACTCTACAACTTACAAACTTGCCTGCTTGCTTGGGGAACTGAGGGCTTAAAAATCTTGACCAGAGACACGGTTATTAATGGGCACCCGCTTCGATTCTAATCGTTGCAGGGTTGTTGCAATTAATACTTTGGAACGAACTGGACTTTTGTTGCCATAAGATTACACAGGATATGTGCATAATGGAAGGTTTTAAAGGGTATGGACAATACAAATAGCTTTTTCAATAATGAAAAATTATTATCCAGAATAGCTAGACCAATTCGCAGCTCTAAAAACAGTATATTAGTGTGCCTTCCTTCCAAAGACCCAACAAAAATAAACTGTTTGCAATTTTTTGGTCAGCTTTTCCAATTTAGTCAAACGAGACACTTGTAAAGGGCTTAGCACAGGGCCAACCACTATATAAATGCTTATCCCTTCCCTCTTCCAATTTGCATGATGTGAAATTCAACCTCAGAGTTACTTTAATTTGAATTTCTCTGATTACTAACTATATAATAAAAAAAGCTAATAATAATTAACAGCTATATTTATATTGTCATTTAAAGGTGGCAAAAAGTTATTTACACAGTATATCTCATTTTGATCTCCCCAAAACCTTGGGAGGAAAGTGTTATTATTATTCTCCCCATTTTAGAGAAGAGGAAATTGAGGCTTTAAGATGTTAAGTGGGGGGGAGGGACGGAGCCAAGATGGCAGGAAAACATGAGCTCCCCCCATAACCACCTCAAATACCTATAAATTATGACTCTAAAAAAATTTTGGAGCTACAGAACCCACAAAGTGGCAGAGAGAAACAAATCTCCCGCTGAAGGCAGCCCAGCAGGCAGACAGGGAGGGTCCATTGCAGTTCACTGGGAGCCGAGTCCAGACCCAAATGAGTCGTAGATTTAGCCCCAAGGTGACCCCGACCAGCAGAGGCCAGAGTGAACTTTGGGAGAGGGGATCACCAGCAGCTGTGGAAGTTTCCAGAATTATCAACCCATAAATGCTAA
Source organism: Pseudocheirus occidentalis (assembly GCA_028646575.1). Taxonomy (NCBI): domain Eukaryota; kingdom Metazoa; phylum Chordata; class Mammalia; order Diprotodontia; family Pseudocheiridae; genus Pseudocheirus; species Pseudocheirus occidentalis. Next base: position 190,873,324 of record CM053598.1, read on the forward strand.
AGACAAAGTAAGAAGTCAGTGAAGAACTCTATTGGAACTTGGGGGCCAGAGCACAGTTTGGCCGCTGCCCCTGGAGCAAGAAGCTGTGGAGGTGCGGTAGCCATGAAACCTGCAAATTGCAGGGGAATCAAGCAAACATTCAAAGTTTTATTGCTCTTGCCTTAACCTGCCCTGGATCTGGATCACTGTCATGGTTGGAGGGCCTGGGGTGGGTGATCAGTGAGCCAGAGTGTGGAGGGTGCTGCAGAAAGGGTACCCAACTAATAGCTCCAGCTATGGGTGTGGTCCACCCATAAAATGACAGCCCTGGTCAGTGGAAAGAGCAGTCAAAATGGAATAAGACCTGGGTTCAACTTTGTTAAGTGACTTAACCTCTCTGGGCCTCAGTTTCCTTACTGGTAAAATAAAGAAGTTGGACTCAGTGACCTCTAAGATCCCTTTCCCCTCTAAATCTACGAACCTATGATCTTATATCTTGGACAGATCCTGCAGAGCAATATGGGCTTGGCAGGATGGGCAGAAGTAGGCTGCATCTGCTTGACTAGAATAAAAGATACCATCAGAGATGTGTGAGGAAGAAAATGTAGAAAGAGCAAAGAAACAACAGTCCATGTGCTACAACAGAACCCATGTGATGTCAAGAGACCTAGAACAAGGCCCTGCTCTTTTGTCAGGAGAACCCACATCAATGAGATCACAGCTCCACTGAAGCCTTAAAAGGGTATCTTAACATATTAATTTTCCATAGATTTTATGACTAAAATAAATCATAACCACAAAATTATAGCATACAATGATAAGCTCTTTCAAGTTAAAAAGGCTCTTAAGGGTCATCTGGTTCAAAACTCCCTCATTTTACAGGAATGGAGGTTGATAAAGGCTAAGTGATTTGCCCTCAATTATACAAGGAGTTAGTAGCAGAGCCAGGACTAGTACCTTAAACTCGCTCTTTCTACTAATGTTTTGATAGGGATCCTAAGGTTTGAATTCTATTAAATTTTCTATCCTTTGACATAATATTCTATTGTTCTTCAGTCATTTTCAGCTATGTTTGACTCTTTTAAAAATTGATTTGTTTATTTACTTTTAGTTTACAAGATTCAGTTCCACAATCCCTTGAGTTTCAAATCTTCTCCCTTCCTCTTCCCCCTCCACCCCCATGGCAGCATGCAATCATGTATAGGATCTGCAAATACTTTCACACTGGACATTAGTCTGGTTGTATAGAAGGGCTGTAACCAATGGAGTGGACAATGGGTAAGAGGAAACAAAACCAAACATGAAAAAGAGCAATAGCATGTAGATTACTTCAGACTCCATTTAAACTCTGATCTTTCTCTGAATGTAAATGTCTCCTTCCATCCTGAGACTTATAGAGTTGTCTTATAGCTGCTGTGCATTGCTGAAAAGAGTCCAGTTTTGTGTTTGACTCTTGGTGATCCCATTTGCAGTCTTCTTGGCAGTTTTCCCTTCTGAATGAGTCTAAAAGTTCAGCTTTCTTGCAAGTCACCCTAATAAAAAGTGACCTATTATCTTTGTTCCTCCAGCAGTATTTGCAGGATACACATACTACTATCTCTAATTGCCCTCTGAAGTTTGGCCTGGTATCTATGAACCATGAGCTATTCTTGCAGAATGCAGGTAGACTTCATCCAACAGAAGGGAAGGAGGTGGTGTTGCTAGCCCTGCATTCCCAACTACCAGTCAAGTATATTGTCCCCCGTGCCTATGATGCTACAGGCTCTGTAGCCAATTATGTTGTGTTCCCCACCTATAATGCTGCCTTCAATTTCTGGGGTGTTCCTTTCTTTCTATCAAGGAGGGCAGTCCCCTCATTTAGGGTCTTAGCTGGATGAGGAAGCTGAGACTGTTTACTGGCAAATTCATGCTTCAATAATAAATTGATCATGATTTGAGCTTTGTGCCTCAATTTACCTTAATGTAGATCATAACACTACAGAGGTCCTTAATTCTAGGGGACATCCTTCAGCTTCCACAGTGAGAGAAGTTTTTAGATAGTTAAGAAATATTTAACTCTTTGGATTCTTAGTGTAATTGCTAATATAACAAATATGCCAGGAACATGTAGATATTCATATTGTAAATGAAAATGGATAATATAATGAAATCACAGATCACAAATATATTTTTTTCGGAGGGGGGAAGGCTGGCCCTAGTGACTTGCCCAAGGTCACACAGCTATTAAGTGTCAGGTGTCTGAGACTGGATTTGAAATGAGGTCTTCCTGACTCCAGGACCAGAGCTCTATTAACTGTGCCACCTAGCTGCCCCGTTTAAAAATTTAATTTAATTTTTTTGGAGGGGGGAAGAGAGGGCAATTGGGTTAAGTGACTTGCCCAAGGGAAAGACATTTTTAAGAACAGTTTTGAAGTTCACTTCAGAAAAAAAAACAACAACTGGGGAGGTGTTTTTTGGTTATGCTTTTACTCTTTTGTTTTGTGTTTCTTTTACTCACAAGTCCAAAGGTACAGAAAGATAACCTTTGTACGGAATGCTTTGTCATCCTGACTTTCAGTGCTCTAGATACGGTTAAGCAAACATCATATCACTGGGAAGATAATTGCAGCTTAAAACTTAGATTCTCAATAAATTCATTACCAAAAACATGTACCTTCAAAGAACAACAAAAATTTTTTGGAAACATGATTCACAAGAAAAGAACAAGACATCAAAGGTTCATAGACTACTTAAAAAGCCTTACCATTATACTTGGTGAGCACAAAACAAAAAAAATGAAATCCACAATATTCTATTAGACAGAAAACAACTGTCTATATGCAATCAGATCCTGGACTGGTTAGAGCAAAAATCAAAGTAAAGACCAAATATATGACTGTGACAGAATACTATTTTGCAGGAAGAAATGAAGAGGATGGCTTCAGGACAGCCTGGGAAGACTTATATGTTCTGATGCAAAGTGGAGTAATCAGAACTAGAAGAACATTGTATGCAGTAAAAGCAATGTTGTAACAATAATCAACTGTGAATGACTTGGCTCCTCTGAACAATACAGTGACCAAGCACAGTTTCAAAGGACTCCCAACATAAATGCTATCCACCTCCAGAGAGAGGGAACAGATGAACTGAATACAGATCAAACCATATTTTTTTTTCATTTTACTTTTCTTGCCTTTTTTTTTTTTGGCAACATGGGTAATATAGAAATATGGGCTGTATTCAAAAGAGATTATACAAGTGGGAAAAGGATTTATATGTACAAAAATATTTATAGCAGCTCCTTTCATGGTGGCAAAGACTTGGAAAGCAGGGGATGGCCCTCAATTGGGGAAAGGCTAAACAACTTGTGGTATATGAATATAATGGAATACTATTGTGCTATAATAAATGAGGAGTAAACAGACTTCATAATAACCTGGAGAGACATATAAACTGATGCTAAGTGAGGGCAGCAGAACCAGGAGAACATTGTACACAATTATAGACACATCTGTGATGACTGACTTTGATAGACTGGGCTCGCCTTAGCAATGCAAGGGTATAAGACAACTACAAAAGGATCTACATCCAGAGAAAGAATTACGTAGTCTGAATGCAGATTGAAGCAAAACTACTTACTCTCCCTCTTTTTCATTTTGTTCTGTTTCTTCTTTCTCATTATTCATTCCATTAGTTATAATTCTTCTTTATAACTTGACTAATGTTTGATGTGAAGGTATAAGCAGAACCCATATCACACTGCATGCTGCCACGGGGGTTTGGGGGAAGAAGAACATCGGGAACTCAAAAACTTCTGGAACTGAATGTTCTGGAACTAATATGAAATAATGTTTTATAGTGCTACAAAGCAAAACAAAAATCTCCAAACAACCAAGTTGTCAATTTCAAAATACAATTGTCTACAATGACTTCTATTTTTTTTTTAGAAATGTAACTAGTGTAAAATAGTCACCACAACACAGATGCTGAAAGAGTTCCAAAATCACCCCGGTTATTAAGCACTTAATCCCCTTCTCAAGCAGAGGCAGAGAAATCATTGGCAAAATGCTATAGGAAGATGTCAGAAGAATTTGTGCAACATCAAAAAGAATCTGAATAAAAAATGAATTTATACAGAGCTGAGTGTGACATGCAGATAGATAAATTGGATTCATTTCTGTGAATTTGCTGATAAAAGGAGAATAATACCAGCAATACCTCACAGTAAGCTTGAGACAAATTACTGTCCTAATTTTTCAGACAAGAAAAGAGAAATTCAGAAAAATCAAGTGACACAACCAAGGTAAGATAATTACTTTCAGAACCAGGATTCAAACCCAGGTCTCCTGCACGTTCTCTTCATTTTTAATTGAGGGAAAGGTTGAAAGAAAGATTATTGAAGAACTATTTTCCTTACGTGCACGCAAGGGAACAGATGGAAATTCAGAAGGAAGAAAAAAATAAGTAGGCCAGTTTTAAAAGTTAATATGCAGAATTATTTAAATGGTTTTTAAAGGAAGTGGTATTAAATGAAGATTCACAGTCCTATATTCCAGTGCTTAGCACTTTGCCTAGCAAATAGTAAGAACTTAATAAAATATTTAGTGACAGAATGACACGAAGACAATTTGAAACTGTACAGATATTTGGTTTCTGTAGGTTATATTTATGGGTTTTTACCATATTAACACTTCAGTCCTATTATGAAAACTGTTTTGACCTGGAACCCTTCTGGGGAACCCAAACCATACTTTCAGAACTTCTGAGGATTCTAATGAAATCTCCTAATTTGATAGACACAGAAACTAAGGTCTCATGAAGAGAGTGATTCACATGAAGTCACACAATTGTAAGTGGTAGAGCCAGGATTTTAACCAGGTCATCTAATTACAAATCTACTACTCTTGACACTATGAGATAAGGAAAGACATCACATGAAAACCAATAGAAGTTATTCTAGAGTCAGTCAGGGTAGAATAGGGAAAATAGATCCATCAAGAGAACTTACCAATAAACAACCTATAGAATATGTAAAGCCTATCAAAGGATAAATTAGATAACTTCTGGAACCCCTTCTAGATCTAAGCTTCAATGATTAAAGTTAGACAAATGATATAAAAGTAGATCAATGTTTTCTATAGGAAGTGGGAAAATGTGGTAAAGAACAAATAAAAAGAATCTGTCTACTTATTAACATTCTAATTACTGCAAATGATTCCAGGGCAAGGAATACAAAGAAGCGTATTATAGATGTTTGCTCTGTACCACTGTGGATAATTTTCTATTTTAATGCAGCATTATTTTCTATCACTTTTTTTTTTGCATTTCAGGTCAATAACAGTTCATATGGCTCATGTCTCTTTAAGAAGTAACAAGCATCCAGAGTTGTATATGAATCATAAGCAAACACATACCAGGTCGGGAATTCAGTACAACTCTATGTACGTGCATCACGACGTTCAGGCAGTAGACCTACAGAGATCTTCAGAGCTTCCTAAAAATTCAAAACCAAAGAAGGGTTTCAAAAAACTGAATAATTAAAAGAGTAAAAGAAATGCATTAAGATCATTTTTATGTTACCACCTGGAATAAGGTAGCACATGTGTTATTTATTCAAACAGTTACTGCGGCTTTTGGTCTTCTCAAAGCCTGCTCAACTGAAAACCCACAAATGGTATTTTCTCCCAAAGCTGGTCATACCATCTGATTATAAAATTAAAGCCTATAAAAACCATGCCTATGTATCATGAATACTTTCTTTGGGTAGTGTATCTATATAGGCACAGGACAGCATAAAAGTGAAGCTTACTTTAACAGACAGATAATAACTGGTTAGCAATGTTGCCTTCCTATCTGAATTAGCTGCCTGTGTAAAGTCAGCTTCACCTAACTTGTTGGTGCAAAGATCACAATAAATCAACGATTGGAAAAATAAAATAGAGCAAAGATATTGGCTATAATTAAAGAAGTTGCATCTTGGTTTATTTAAGCAAACTACCAATAGGTGATAAAGGAGTACATGAAGGACACAGGGGACTCTGCAAAGGCATGGCAATGGGATCTCATGCATGAAGGACAATAAGCAGGCCAATTTGGTTTGGTTGAGCAAAGGAAAAAGGTATAATAAAAGTCTGGAGAAGTAAATCAAACCTAGAAGGTAAAGGATATTAAATGTCAAACGGAGAAATTTGTTCTTGATTCTGGAGTCCATAGGGAGCCACAGGAGTTTCTTGAGAGAAGAAAGGAATGGTCAGATTTGAACTCTAATTAAGAGTATCAGGGGGCGGCTAGGTGGCGCAGTGAATAGAGCACCGGCCCTGGAGTCAGGAGTACCTGAGTTCAAATCCGGCCTCAGACACTTAATACAAAAAACTAGCCATGTGACCTTGGGCAAGTCACTTAACCCCAACTGCCCTCCAAAAAGCAAAAAAAAAAAAAAGAGTATCAGGGTGGCAGCTTTGTGGAGGCTGGACTGAGGAGACACTGCAAGCAGAAAGACCAGTTAGGAAGTGAAAGAAATCACCCAGGTGAGAGGTGGGGAGGCCTAAATTAGAGTGGCAGCTGTATGAACATAGAAAGGGATGAAAGCAAGAAACACTGTGATAGGATCAACTTGATGATGACACTGGTTTGGTTCACATTTATCACGGCAGGGAGATCAGCTTTGAGAGTATCAGAACATCTTGTTTCTAGGGACACATCACCCCCCCACCCCACCAACACAAGCAAGACGAATGCCAAGTCTATGACAACAGGTAATGGACAGAAATGGGGCCCCCATGTGAGCCTCAGTTAGCATGGGACTGCATAAAGGAAAATCCTCTCTCTTCCCAGAGGGTGAACTCTTCCCTCCATAAACAAACTCAGACACTAGTATGGGAAATCCCAGTAGCAGATGAGGAGAGTTAGAAACTTACTGAAGGCAGCATCCAAGTCTGCCTTGTGCTTCTTTCCCCTGGACATCCTACTTGTTCCATCACTCCAAAATGGAGTCATTTGGTCTGTATCTTGTCTTCCAGTCAGTCTTGGCAGTTTCATAATCTATAGAAAGCACTAGCCAGTTGTGGTGGTGCCCATGCTGTCTGACTGAGGTATGCTTTGCCACAAGCATGGCAACCAGTTCAACTTCCCCAGGCAGTTCTGACATCACATCACCGTAAAAGTCCCCTATCATTTCTGCAAGAAGTTTATCTTCTCACTCCCAGTAGTACTGCCTTTTCTTATCCCCCCTCCCCCAATCTTGTGCTTTATTTAGGCTCACAGTAATATGGAAAAGTGAGTACTTTCCTATTGGGTGATGTCCACTGTAGCCACAACCATCTCTCTCCCAAACCTATATACATATGTACACAGTTATTATAGGTTATGACATTATAGGTATTATAAATTTAAGTATAATCAGCTTTGTTTATTAAAGAATAGCATTTCAGAATAAATGTGTATCATCTTTAAATCTAAAAGTGCATTATTTATTTTATACCTCCCCCCCTCCATCACTGTAACAGTAATGGGAATTTGAAGATCTTCCCTGCCCTTTAATAAGTCTAAGGGAATTTGGAGACCTTCCCTGCCTTAAAGATCTTCCCTGGCCTCTAGTAAGCTGAATGTAATCACATGAAGCCTGTGAAGGAGTTAGAAGCTAGGAGTCAGAATACCTAGAAAGTCAGAGTAAACAAGACTGTAGGCAAGCAGACAGATAGGCTCCTGAATAAATGTTTACGGGAAGGCTAACAGATGGTGTGGCTCTCAGTGCTGTTATGGTGTATTTAGTTCTTTGCTGCTATGATGGATTCAGCTTTCTGGTTTGGGGATTTGGTTTTCTGGTGTCTGAATGTTTTGCTTCTGTCTTCTATATGGAGAGTCTGTTATATGTTGTGATTAAGCTGTATGCTGGCATATTCACCATTGTTGTGGGGGCTGTGAATATTATGTTGGCACCACAATCACCCACCCCCCACACAAATATTCAGTTCCCTAGGAATGTTTCTAAATAGATGTAGTGCCTCTGGGGCTACTCCCTTGCCTCTGGTTCACACTTATAGGTTGTGCTCCCCAAGTGTGACAGAAGCAATATTCTAAGGTCCAACTCCATGTGAGTAAGGCTAGTTTTTCTTTAAAAGGTATTGAAACTAACTCATCATTGGTAGAACTGTGAGTTGATCCAAACATTCTGGAGAGCAATGTGGAACTATGACCAAAGGGATATAAAATATGCATACCCTTTGAACCAACAATACTACTTTTGGGGCTCTATCCCAAACAGATTATAGAACTGGAAAAAGACCTGTACGTACAAAAATATTTATAATAGCTCTTTTTGTGGTGGCCAAGAACTGGAAATCAAGGCGATGCCCATCAATTGGGGAAAGGCTAAACAAGTTGTGATGATATATGAAGTATATATATATCTCCAAAAAGTAATGGTATACTACTATTGCTATAAGAAATGATGATCAGGTTGACTTCAGAGAAACCTGGAAAGACTTATATGAACTGATGCTGAGTGAGGGGAGCAGAACCAGAAGAACATTGTCCACAGTAACAGCTATAGTGTTCGAGGACTGATTTTGATACACTTAGCCCCTTTCAGGAAGGCAAGGACCAAAAATGATTCCAAAGGACACATGATGGAAAATGCCATCCACATCCAGATAACAAACTATGGATTTAGAATGCAGAGCAAAACAGACACTTTTCTCTTTTGCTTTTCTTTATTTTGGTTTATGTTTTTCTTTTTTATGGTTTTTCCCATTCCTTATAATGCTTCTATTCAACATGAATAATGTGAAAGTGTGTTTAATAGGAATATATGTGTAGAGCCCATATCAGATTGTAAACTGTCTTGGGAAGGGAGAGGGGGGAGAAGGGAAGAAAATTTGAAACTTAAGGAAGTAAACATTGAAAACAAGAATTAAATAATTTAATTTTTTTAAACAGGTATTGAAGCAGACCTCAATATTTCATTGGCTCAGCCCATTAATGTGGCTCCCTGGTGTCCCCAATATAAACTGCTTCCTGCTCTCTGATGCCTGACTAGTGGACCAGTATGGACAACAAAGATGTGCTTAGCTAAAACAACACAGTGTCCTTTCAAATAGCCTCCCCATGCTACAACTGTATAAATCATCTTTTTCAATATCAGACATGAGGTACAAGATCAGTCAGATAAGCTCTGGCCTTGAATACCAAGAGACAAATATATCACGGAGAGAAACCTTCCTAAAATTATAGCTTCTAAGCTAAATGCATTCAAGGATATATTTATCATAATTAGTTCAAAGGCATTCACTGTTAGGCAAAGTTAAAACAGTAGTTACAAAAGAGTCCCCCAAGAAACCTGGAGTACTAGTAGAGAAGCACACTTATGTCCAAGACAACTCACATCCTACACTACTTTTCCTAGGATTCAACAAAATAAGATCCAGTGTGATGGCATGTTTTGGTAGTGGAAGAAACACTTGTAAAAAATCAATAAGAGGGGAGGCGGAGCCAAGATGGCGGCTTAGAAGCAGCAAAGGGCCACAGCTCCCACACAAACACCCTAAAAAACTCATAAAATGGGACGCTAAACAGATTTTCAAGCTCCAAAACTCTCCACAAGACAGAAAGCACTACAGG
>CM053598.1:190883399-190901177 GCA_028646575.1 Pseudocheirus occidentalis
GCTGCTCCTGCTATGGCACCCGCATTTCTTCCTATCCTGTTCAATGATCCTCTGTCCTCTGGTGAGCTGGCTGGAAACCTCTCAGGCTGGGTGAGTCTGCTGGATGCCTGGTTGGAGCTTTTTCTCTCGGTCCACGCTTCTCTGCTCTCTGCTCCATGCTGGCGTGGCTTCCTTGTGCTCAGCGTTCTTCTTACCCCAACCTAAGTAGGCACTTTCCTGGGCTGGGAATCCACCTCGCTCAGTCTCTCCGTGGGTTCTGTGGCTCTTGAATTCATTCAGATTCACTTTTTAGCCTTTAGCGCTAGAATGGCTCTGGCTGCAGCTGCGGCTTCTCCCCACTGTCCTGGGGTCAGACCGTGGTTTTTTGGGCTGGTCTGGTATTGGCTCCAGACCTGCTGTGATGGGTCCCTCCTGTCGAACTGCCTTCAGCGGGAGACGTGTTTTCTGCAGTTCCATGGATTTTGGAGCCATAAAATTTGTTGTTTTATGTGTATTTAAGGTGGCCATGCAGGAGCTGCTGATCCTTGCTGCTTCTACGCCGCCATCTTCGGCACCAAAATTTTGATCCAATTGATGCATTTCTATAATCCATCAGACAACTCAAAATGAAATCCATTATGGTCCCAAAAGCTTTTACCTCACATGGTAAGTTTCACTCATCAAGAATTCTACCAGAACTCACATTTTAAATTTTAAACTTGTCCTCATGTAAAACCCAATCACAAGAGATCATTTGTATATATCTGCAAATTCTCAGCATGCCAAGTTCCTTCTTTAGGAACTCCATAACCCAAACAAGCTCTTTTGTAAGTTTATAAAATTAGGGAGGATAGAGAGGGACCCCCGAGAAGGGGCTGCCTTATCCACCCCACAGGACAGAGCTGCTGTGGGCTGTGTTTTTGACTAGCCCTGAGGACTTCTCTGAATGGCAGAAGAATCCTCCTTTCCATACAACCATCTTATAATTTTCATAAGCAATAGCCAAGAAGCTTCAGATGACATTGTTGTGTTCCCAAATCATATAATATTATTCCTAATCTGATCTGGGATGAGAGGAGTTAATAGAAAAACTCCAAGGCTTTAACAGAATCTACTCAAATGTTTTACGTATATTCAACTTTTGTTATAATTCTAGGGTGGCCACAACCAAGAATTATAAGGAAATACATTTTACAGATCTCCCAAATTACAATATTTCAAAATTATTACAACACTCGGGTCACAGTGTCCCATTCCTACTCTTCTATTCTTTTGACAATATAGTTTCAAATTTTAACAACATTTAGGAATTTATCCTGGTGTCTTTGCATTATGCCTAACTTTCCATCGAATTGCAATATACCACAAAGATTTACCATGACCCATATACATAAGTGAATTACTGTTCTGAATTTCCAATTTGTACTAGGACCCAATTATTATAAATCCATTCTTAACCGATTTTAAGTGACTGATTTCTCAGTAAAGCTCCTTCAGAAGCTTGAAGAAGCAACTACTACCCCTTCCCCTTCCCTTCAGCATTTACTTATGAATTCCTCTCTCTTCAGCCCTGCCTACTCCACAACAGTGGGCCTTCCAAACCATTTCAGACCATGTCCCCCATTTACAACCCATTTTTGGGTATGGAGGGGGGTCAGCTTCAGGGGATGACTCCCAGAGAAAATCTCATAAGGCAATGCAGACACACATAAAACATGGACAATTTACAAACAGACAGACACAGAATCAGAACCTCCTGTTTCCCAAAACAGACACACAAACATACAGCAAATGGAAATGAACAGAAAGCACAAAAACAGACACAGACAGCCAGCCCGGTATCAGTTACAGAGGCAGGCGTGAGCCTGACGTCTCAGGGCACGGCCCGAGGGGACTGGAGAAGCAGCTGCATCCAGCCTCAGTCCCCAACAGAACCAGGAAACTTACAGTTTTACTCACCTCCCCAGGAGACCAGAAACCAGATTATCCACATAGGTTCGAATTGGGGCTAGATCAGCGTCGGGGGTGGGTTAGTTCTCCCTCCCCTCGAGTCTCAGGGCCTGAGAGTTCCTCAGGTGCCAGCTCCCCTAAGAGTCAGGGGGTGAGCAGATGCCCACCTTTGAGGCTGAGAGCCACACAGGTTTTTGGGGTCTCCACGATGACACGGTACACCGCATAATCTCGCTGGGGCCTCCAAAATGTTGTGCTGAAAGAAGCAATTGAGACCCCAAGTGCATATTTTGGAAGTGGATTTTATTTAGTAGGCACTGTCCGGGGCTACCTCTTACCTTGCCCAAATCAAACAGGCCTGACCAAGGGGAGATCACTGATATATATAGGGTGCCCCCAACTCTCAGTGGTCAGGGATTGCATAATAAGAGGTTTACAGCAGGGATTGGCTAGTGCACATTTTAAGCCTCGTGCGCAGGGAAACCTTGGGGGGGCCCTGCAGCCAACTTCCTTGATGAAACAGGAAGAAGATGACTGGCTAGGGCAGAATGGGGGGAGGGGAAAGGATCAAGGGAGCCAGGTGAGGCCAAGTACAACAATACTTGGTATTAGCAATGGGTGCCTGTGCTTGAACCCCAGTTTGTAAAATCACATTTCTCCCCAGCCTCATCTTTGCCTGCTTCTCCCTGTGCCAACACACTGCCTAGATCATTTGTGATCAAGCCCCAGCCAAATATTTATCTCCCCTTGGTACAATAACCAGCTGCACCTATGAATCCTTCACTAGATTATCTATAGGTAACTCCTAGCTCTTTATATGCATCCTAAATCCCTCATTAGCTTGAGAAATACTAAACTCCCAACATCCATCGTGTCAAACACGGCATTGATGGGTGGCAGTTTGGTCAGCCCTGACCTCTACCTGATTTAGTGATATTTCAAGCCTAAAACCACACCTCCATGCAGCCCCCTTGATATATTTCCCAGTGAATTCTGAGGAAAATAATTCCTTAAAAATTAGAATAGAGAAAATGGAAGCTAATGAAAAAACAGAAGACAATGTAAAATATCTTAGTGGAAAAACAACTGACCTGGAAAATAGATCCAGGAGATAGAATCTGAAAAGTATTGCACTACCTGAAAGCCATAATCAAAAAGAGAACCTGGGAATCATCTTTCAAGAAATTATCAAGGAAAACTGCCCTGGTTTACTGGAATGAGAGGGTAAAATGGAATCTACCCAACACTTCCTGACAGAGATGGCCAAAAGGAAAACTCCTAGGAATATTATAGCCAAGTTCTAGAGTTCCCAGGTCAAGGAGAAAATACTTCAAGCAGCCATAAAGAAATAATTCAGGTATTGCAGAAATACAATCAGGATATCAAAAGATTTAACAGCTTCTACATTAAGGGATCTGAGGGCTTGGAGTATTATATTCCAGAGGTCAGAGGAGCTAGGATTAAAACCAATAAATCACATAGCAAAACTGAGTTTAATCAATGAGGGGAAACAATGATATTCTATGGCATGGAGGAATTTAATGCATTGTTGAGAAAAAGTGTGAGCTGAATAGAAAATCTGACTTTCAAATACAAGAATCAGGAGAAGCATGCAATGGTAAGCAGGAAAGAAATCATAAGGGACTTGTTAAAGTTGAACTATTTACAATCCTCCTACATGGAAAGATGACATTTGTAACTCCTGAGACCTTTCTTAGTATTAGGGTAGCATGCACACACATGGTACAGGGTGAGTTGAATAGGAATGAATGATGTCTAAAAAATAAACTTAAGGGGTAAGAGAGGAATGTTCTGGAAGAGGTAGAATGGGGTAATTTATCTCACATAAAAGAGACAAGAAAAGCTTTTACAGTGGAGGGGGTCACTGGGAAGGCGAGTGGGAGTGAATGTACCTTACTCTCCTCAGGTTTGGTTTAAGGAGGGAATAACATACAAACTCAATTGGGTGTTGCAGATTGGGGGAGGGGTAATCAGAAGCAAACACTTGAGGAGGGACAGGATCAAAGGAGAGAATAGAATAGATGGGGGGAGTTGTGGATTAGGATGGAGGGAAATAGTCTTTAAAAACATGACTATTATGGAAATGTTTTATGGGTGGGGAGGGAAGAAGGGAAAGAATTTGGAACTTATTTAAAACCAAATGTAAATACTCTTTTTACATGTAACTGGGAAATGAGATACATAGGCAATGGTGTGTAGAAATCTATCTTATCTTATAGGAAAATAGAAAGGGAAGGGGAGAAGAAAAGGGGGTGGGAGTAGAGAGATACAAGAGAGGGCAGGTTGGGGGAAGGGGTAATTAGAATGCATACTGTCTTGGGATGGAGAGATGAGGAGAAAATTTGGAACTCAAAATCTTTTGGAAATGAATATTAAGAACTAAAATAAATAAATTTAAATTAGAGTAATTCACCACTTCACAGGAAAACCAACCTAAAGAGAGTAGGAAAAACTATACCATGAAATGATGTGTGGGCCAGAAGACCAGAATCTCATGAAGGGCTGTATCAATGGAAACAAGCAATTCTTATTTCTTTGTTCAGTTCATAAATCTCATTAAAAGTTTGCCTCATAGAGTAAATACTTTCTTCAGTGTGGGGGAGAGTTTCCATGACTCTGTAAAGAAGAATGAGAGGTTGTTGAGGAAGTTCTTCTCCAGTTCATGTCTTCTGGAGATCCTAGGACTTGATTAAGCTCTTTGTCCCCAGGCATAGAGCCTATCCTTAGGGCAGAGGAAAACATTCATAGACCAATCTGTCTGCCTCTAAAGTCTGCCTCTGGAAAAGCTTTCAAAGAAACTGAATAAACTGACTGCAATACTGACAGAGCTTGAGGAAGAGTGTTCTGGTCATTGTGGGAAAACAGTCAGCAAAAGCAGATGGCAATAATTTAGGCTGTCACTTCCATCTGACCCTCTCAGATTTCCATCAATTGGTCACTGTCTTTTTACAGGCCTATGAGGAGGATGAACTGTGGGGAAAGTGCTAACACAAAGCCCCCTGAATCAAGCCCTGTGGCCCATTATTCCAGGCTGGTTACCAAACTCTGACACCCTGTACTAGGAGCTCAAAACTATCACTGAAGTCACTGATTGTTCTAAGAAAGACATCAGAGAGGCAACAATGAGAGAAATACCTCTGGGGTAGGAACAATTTCACCATCACTTTGTTCTCATAGATTGAAGAGCTGAAACAAACAGGTTTTTCAAAGGGACTGTATTGAAACAGTGAAAAGAATGGCAGAAGGTAAGAGGCAATTCCAGAGTTCTTTAGGACTTGGCTGCTACCTCTGGATGGGAAGGAGAGGGTAAAGGCTTTAGATATGAGGCAAGCTTTTCAAGCTGTCATCAAGAAATGAAAAGCAAGTGTACTTGACTATAGGCACTTTTCCAGAATAATGAACTACTAGCGTTGGAAAACCTGGTATTCCAGTTAGCAGTTTCCAAGACCTTTTACTTCTTAACCTCCCACCATTACTTTCCATTTCAGTTGAGAGGGCCCTCATTCTTCCTGTCTCCCAGATGCACAAACTAAGAGTCATTTAACCCCTTAAAACACGCTTCACATCCAGTCAGTTGCCAAACTGATTCTTTCTCCACATTTTTTGTATCCATCCTCCTCTTTGTCTCCTTAAATCACAATTACCCTGGTTCTTCAAGACCTCATCATTTCAGCTCAACTATTGAGATCTAACTGATCTCTCTGTATCCAGCCTCTTCTATCTACTCAGTCTTCCACACAGCTACCAGACTGATATTCCTAAAGTCCAAGTTTGGTCACTGGACACTGAAGCATTTAGATCCCTTCCCAGTCTGCCTCCAGGATATATACCTCATTCCCTTTCATAAAAATTAGCTTCCATCCAGACTGGCTTTTGTTTGGTTTGTACATGTTGCATTCCACCTCCTGTATTCAGGCCTTTGCCCTGGCTATATATATATATATATATTTGTCTTTACTTATTTATGAATATATTTCTTCCCACTTCCCTCCCTCCCTCCAGTAGAATGTCAGCTTCCTGCAGATAAGGCTTAGGGTTTTGGGGTGTTTTTGTCTTTGTGTCTCTGGTGCCTAGTTAACCAGCATTGGTTAACTAGGGGTTAATAGATGCTTCTTGATTTATTGATTTGTCTCCCTTGTAACTTTCTGATGATGGGTGGTATAGGCATAATTTAACATTTAATTCTCTCATTTTTAAATTGTTATTTCACATCTTGTCTTCCTAGTAAGGTTGTATGTACCTCTAAGGCAAAATGTTGTTTCCTTGTATAACTCACATGTGTAAACACTACATAGAGTAATTGCCCCAGAAACAAATATACAAAGCTATTCACATTCATGTTTGCTGTCTCCAAAATTGTTTGGACTACCATAGACGATACAGTATTACTTAGAATAGTGTCTGGAATGACATAAATGTCACCTGCTTAGAATCAACCTGATGTACTGGTGGAGCATAACAATGCATGGGATGGTCTTTTTAGAGGAAAAATATTGTCATATGACCTGCCATATCTTGGTGTCTTTCTGTTACCCATATGTAGTACCAATGCAATATTTACAGCACCCATGATCATGATAAAGACCATGACTACAAGTATTACAGGACATTCTAGTGCAAAATATACCAGATTCTCCAGATAGAGAACAGAACTAAGGCATTTATTTAGACACCAGAAAACCAAATCCCCAAACCAGTAAACCAATTCCATCACAGTACTAAGGATATTCAGAAGCCATAACAATGAGAACCACAGCATCCTTTAGCCTTCCCACAAACCAATACAAGATCAATATCTATTCACGAGCTTATTTGACTCCTTGCCTGAGTGTTCTCTCTCCCCCACCAATCTGGCATGCTCACTACCAGCTTCCTGTGGACTTGGCTTCCCTTCAGCAAATTCCTTCCAACACAGGCTCCATGTGATTACATTCAGCCTATTAGGCAGAATAGTTTACTTCAAAGCAGGTGAGGTCTTCAAATTCCCATTCTCATTACATTTGGACCTAAGATCTTTCATGTTCCTTACCTAGCAAATATACCTTAACAACAAATGAGAGTTTAGGGATAACTGGCGCAAAAACTGGGGTCAACAGAACTTTGCGACAATATAACAGGGATGAAACTTTGCACATAAAACAATAGCTTAGGGCGGGGACTTGGGCACAAATGCTCATTGCTTCCCCCCCTTGAATGAATGGGGCTCAAAATCTTGGGGTAAGACAAAGGTCTCTTTTCCAAAGCTACTTCAAGCTGAAATTGGATGTAGAGCTGTCCCTGCCCTAAGACGTCCCATTCAAGAGTTCAGTTTTTTAGTTGTCATCCAGAGCTTGGTCAATGACAAATTCAGAAGCTCCCACTCGAAAGGTCATTTCTTTAGCTGTCATCTGGAACTTGGTCAACACCAGGTCCAGACATAGCACATCATAGTTATACACAGAGGATGACATGTGGCTTAAGCAATCAGGCATCTGCAAGTGGAGGGTACCAAACCTGAAGAAAACATATCTCACAAACAAGTTTAGCAGACAAAAAGAGACAAACATAGGAGTTTGCTTCTGGAGTCCATGGACTCATTATCATAACCTCATTCATGGTAGAATACATGAGTTAAGGGTATAATTGGCAATCATTTTCTCCTGAATAAACAACAGCTACAGTATTGTCTTTCCCATGTGGTATAATCTCTGTAGCCTTTGGAACACCATCTGATTTCCACTTTACCCATTTTTAGCTCCCAATTTTATTCTATTAGTAGAACCAAATTCTTTAGTTCCTCTGATAGTTATTTCAGAAGGAGGGTCAGTTTTCACAAGTGGTATTGTTTCACAAGGAATTATAATCACTTGAACTGTTCTATCACTTTTTACAAAACCATATAGGTTCTTCACCCAAATTTTGCAATGTTACAATAATTTCTCCTTGATAATTAGAATCTATTACTCCAGCCAATACATGTATACCTTGAGCTGCTAAACCTGATGTAGGTAATATCCATTCAAAATGATTTTTAGGGATTCTCATACATATCCCAGTAGAGATGTTTCTTATCTCATTTCTGTCCAGCCAAAAGCCTTCTAAACAATGTAAATCATATCTTGCTGAACCAGGTGTTCCTGGGTATGGTGCTGGGACATCTTGCCTCACAGTCCAATACTCAATATTTGGGGTCTTATGTGTCTGCTGTTCTCTAACTTGCAGATGTTGGGTCATCATTCTGGCTAGAGGTATACTTTTTCCCAATGGTCCATTATTCAAATTACATAAAGCAACGTATCAACATCAATTTCCAATGTTGATACGAATCATTAGATCTTAACTTCCTTAACTTTTCTTTCAACAATCCACTCATTCTTTCAATTAACCAAAATGCTTGTAGATAATATGGAATGTGATGTATCCATTCAATATTGTTTAATATACAATATCTCTTCATTTCATTGCTTTTTAAAAGTGACCCATTATCACTTCGAATTTGCATTGGGGTTCCATAATATAGACTTATGAGATCCAGAGTTTTACAGGTGTTTTCCTGGGTTTCATTTTTATAAGGACAAGCCACCAGTACACCTAAATAGGAGTCAACACAAGTACATATAAATTTGTATCCTTTTTCTTGGGGTAGGAGACCAATATAATTTTTTGCCATATTTGAGTTGGGACTTGTCCCCTTGCTATCTCCCCGGTTCCTACCCAAGGAATAGTTTGCTTCTTTTCCAATTCATATATATCACATTCTTCTGCTATCTGTTTTAACAATGAATGAGAGAAATAATACCTCGATCTTGTGCCCACCAGTGAGTGACCTGGACCCCTAAGAGATCAGCCATTTGGTGGACCCATTTTGCTAATATTGGATTATCAGTATCAGACCCCAAAGTAGGGACAATATGTTCAGGAGCAATCTTCACTAGTTGATCAGCATTAGCATTGTACTCATATTCTTGCATGGTTAGGGCCATGTGAACGTCTACATGAAAAACTAACAAATTAGTAACCAAAGATATGTACCATTTATCTTCCCATAATTCTTTTTCTCAGACTTGTTTACCATGAATTTCCCAATTTTGATTTTTCCACATGGGCATCCACGTGGCTACTGCCACATGAATCAGTGATAATATGCCACTTGCCATAAGTTCAGCATATTGACCACTTCCACCTATCCCAGTGCTTTCCAAAGTCCTTCTAGTACATGGTTTATAGGATACTGCTTTCCAATGTCCTTTTTGGCCCAAATATTTTGCTGTTCCATCAGTAAACCATGTGAGTTTCTTCTCTTCTTCAGTTAGTCCATCATATCTGTTATTCCATCTTACCATGGACTGTACCAACTGCTACCTTGGTTCAGGGGATGTATCATGTCCCTCAGTACCAATATTAGCTATATATTCATGTAGGATGGGAACTCCACTTTTGCCAGTGTACCACTTCCATTTAATTATGCTGGCTTCTTAGACATGTCCAATTCTGTGAGAAGCTGGGGTACTTATTACCCAGGTCATAATTGGGATTCCAGGCCTTAACGTCACTTCATTGCCCAGAGTCAGTTGTTCAGCCTCTACCAAAGCCCAATACGCAGCTAACAACTGCTTTTTGAAAGCTGTATATTGCACTCCAGTTGAAGGAAGTTTCCTGGACCAAAATCTGAAAGGTACACTTTGGCTTTGTTGTTTCTGCCATAAACTCCAGTTTGCATAATCATCCTGTACAGTTATTTGTAATTCCACTGGACCATTCTGCATAGCCCATAAATCTAGAGCCAATTATACAGCAGCTTTGGCTTCTTCAAAAGCTTTACTCTGCTCAAGCCCCCAATCAAATTCATACTTCTTCTTAATAACTTTATATAAGGGCTTCAAATTCTGTCCAAGGTATGGAATGTGATGTCACCAATATCCAAATAATCCTATAAACTTTTGGGCCTCTTTGTTATTGGTAGGGACAGGAAAATCCCGAATCTTTTGTCAGACTTGTGGCAGAATCTCTTGCAGTCCCTTATTCCATTGCATACCCCAAATTTTTACATTTTGAGCTGGTCCTTGAATCTTTACAGGGTTAATTTCCCAGGCTTTGCTTTTCATATGCTCAATTAGAAGGGTCAAACTCCTCTCCCCTTCTTTTTCATCTTTTCCCTGTATCAGGATATCATCAATGTAGTGGGTAAGCTATACACCAGGTAGCTTTAATTCATCCAAACGTTCAGCCACAATCCTATGTTAAATAGTGGGGCTATGCAGGTATTCTTGTGGTAAGTGGGTGAAAGTATATTGTCTGTCCTGCCAAGTGAAAGCTAACTGGTCCCATTGTTTAGAGTCTATTGGGATGATGAAGAAGGCATTTGCCAAGTCAATAACTGCATACCAAGCCTCATCATATTTCAGGATCCTTTCTATTAAGGTGATAGTATCTGGAACAGGGGCATACAAGGGAAGGGAGGAGTCACCTTATTCAATTGTCTATAATCCACAGTCATTCTCCACATCCCATCTGATTTTTGTATTGGCCAGACAGGATTATTCTATCATGAGGTTGTAGGGACTAACACTCCTGCTTCAACATAATCCTTTATAGTAATGGTAATTTAATTTTGCCCATCAGGCACAAGATACTGCTTTAAAGTAATTATTTCAGAAAATTCAAGTAAAGTGATTAGGTCCATTTTTATTTTTCCCACGAGAACTGTATTAATTCCTATCTTCCTTACAGTGAACTGGTATCTTCCTTCAGGTGAATTTAGAATCATACTTCTCAATATATCTATTCTGATGACATATTCAGGAATGGGTAAAAAAAACAAAGTATATTCTTTCTCAGGTAATTGCTCAATTATCATTGCTAGTTTAACTTGTCTGGCTGATATTTCAGTCCCTCCCAGTCCTGTGTTGGTAATAGGGGTTCCATGTTTAAACTTATCAGGGTTTCCATAGATAAAGGAGGCCTCTGCCCCAGTGTCTGTCAATGCCCTAGTTACAGTGGTTGATCCATTTTTTCCAATATATTGTTAAACTAATATGGGGTCTGTAATCTCCTCTGTGTATTTCTTTAATCAGGGTTGGCCTATTTCCCCCATTCTCCCTGAAGGTGTGGCAAACTTGGATAGAGTGATTCAGGAGTTTCTCTAGGGTTGGTTCCTACTTTCCTATTCAGTCTAATATTAAGTACCTTTTCTTGGTACATCTTATGCAGTTCTTCAATTGGAATACCATCTATTCTTCTAAAATCTACCCCTGATCTCAATAGAGCAGTAAACAATTCTTTTCTTGTCAATCTCTTCTGGCTTTGAATTTTCTGGCTCTTCTCTCTCCAGGAAATTTATCTTTTCCCCATTCCCCTTGTCATTTAACTGTGAAATCTTATCCAGCATTTCTGAAAGGGAGTGCCCTATTTCCCCAATTAGCAGAGCCAGAATCAGGTGCTTATAAGCAGGAGGAGCCATCTTCACTATGTTATTTCTATGAGGAACTGCTAAGGGGTATTGTGATATGCATTCGCATCTTTGACCATGATGGCAGTTTTTCATTACCTCCACCTTTAGCTTTCTCATACAGTCTCTAAGTGAGTACCAGGGTCAGTCTCCACCAGGCTACATTTAGTCAGTAGGATGTTGCTTTTTGTATCCTTCTGCAGCTAAAGCTAACAGATGAGTTGTGTTGTTACCTCCTTGCATATGGTAATCCCTCAAAGCTTGGTGTACAGAAGGATTCTGACTGATACCTATGAATTTTAAGCAAACCACACTATCCAGTGATACTCCTCTGGCTCCTTCATCACTGATTCTTAACATCCAAGACACTGATGACTCTCCCCTTCTTTGGGTGAATCAATTTAATACATCAGTAACCTCTTGTTGAGTGAAATCCTCAATTATCTCCCAGAACTGTGTTTGGCCCTGACGGTTCTCCTGCTTTCTTCTTAGTATGGGGTGAACTTCTACATTAGAAGACTCCTCACTGGGCCAATGAAAATTCTACTTCTTTCAGATTTGACACACCAGACTTCAAAGGATTATGGAGTTTATCTAGAGGACACTGGTCACACTCTTAGAGACCTTTTCATTACTAATGATAAAGGGATCCTACAACAGATTACAATGAATGACCTTCCTGTTGGCAGATCAGTCAATGAAACACTTTGTTCAGTCCAAGCATTTCAGTACACTGACAAACATGGAGAAGTCTGCCCTGCTGGTTGGAAACCTGGTACTGAAACAATCATTCCAGATCCAGCTGGAAAACTGAAGTATTTCAATAAACAAAACTAAAATGTTTTCTCAGGTCATGTCTAGTTCAAAGGTTACAAATAAAATTTTAGTGGTTTTGATAAAAAAAAAAAAAGAAGACTCCTCATCTAACTTTGTTCCATTCTCTTCGCACACATTCTCCTGGCAGGTGTTAGGGCAACTCTGCCCAGCCTGTACAAAAGCTGCATGCACATTTCTTCTGTTAGTTTTTCACTTCGTTTTAGCTAAATGAATAGTAGCTTGTTCTTCTACTACTTGAGACCCTCCAGCTTGCTCTTCTAAAGGAAAACCCAAATGCTGGGGCACAGAAAAATTTTCGCATAAACCAGCCAACTCCCTTGCCATCTGAGCTTTCTCCTCCAGCAGCTTATTTCTACTTCTACACACAAAATGAATACTTGTTAGCAGGGCCCAGTCTCTCCTACACACCCCAGCCAGTTCTTTCTCTGGCTCTATTGGTAGTCCTTGCAAACATATTTTCCAAATCTCTAGGATCTTCTTTCTATAGCCTTAGTTCCCAGTTTTCACAAAGCCCTGTGCTTTTAGCCCATTCTCTTGCTAGGGAGGAATAAGGCAAATCCTGCCATCCTGGGATAACCATTTCTCCCTCTAAAACCCTCTTGCCTCCAAATAGAGGCCTGATATTTTGTGATCCCATCCTCCTCACTAAATATAACATCATGCAATATTCACGGTACCCACAGTGGCTATGAATATGCTTGTATAGTTGTGAATCACAAAATGTAACAGGCTCTCCACATGGTGAACAGAACCAAAGCATTTACTCAAATACCAGAAAGCTGAACCAAAGCATTTATTCAAATATCAGAAAGCTGAATAACCAAACCAGAAAGCTAAATTCATCATAATAACCACAAAATTGGTACACATAACCAATGCAGTGAACATCAACATTCCCAAGCCTTCCCTCCATTAGGTTTTCAAAAGAAAACAGGCTTCCTTAAAAAAGAATGCCCCTGTTTCACTCACACTAGCTGCTTGCTTCCAGGAGTTCTGATTCTCTCTTGGGCTCCTTCCTGCTCCACCCTGCCTGTTCCACCCTTTCAACAAGCTCCTCCCTCTGTGGGCTACATGTGATTACATTTGGTCTATTAAGGGAAGGGAAGGCCTTCAAATCCCCATTAAGGTGGCAGGAAAGATCTTCAAATCCCCATTACCATTATACCTCAGTTTGGGGCTCAGCTGAAATCTTGGCCTAGCATATTGCTAAGAACTGGAACCCAAGAGGAGCCTTGGGGATTGTCTTCTCCTGACCACGGTCTCTAGAGGCCATATTCCTCACACTAACATGACATGATGTTGAAACTGGTCTCTTCTCACAGGCTATACATACTGTATGCCTCCTATGTCTATTTGCTTCTAAAATAAGCCCTTGCTCTTGGAGGAATCAAATATGAAAATAAATGACCAAAGAGCCACAGAGGCTGTGCAACCACTGTTTATTCTTAAGCTACCAAAGAGCTCACACAGGTTATCACAACCACAGTAAATACTGAAAGAATATCAAAGAGCTTACACAGGTTATAATGCAAAAGCTTTCTTTATTCCATTGGAGGAGGGAAACTAGACACACATGCCAGGACCTCCTCTAGGAGAAGACCTGCTCTACTGAGGTCAAATCTAGATACATGTGGCAATGGCTATGAAGCGAGCTGGAGCCCTGACAATGAGAGGTAACAGCAATTATGAGACAAGTTTGATTCAGAGCAGGGCTTCATGACTGGAACATGGGTCCTGCAGGTGGCTGTCTGAGCTCAGAGACCACCTGGGGCTGGTGTGAAACACTTCTGGGATTGTGCTAAAGCAGAGTTTATGCAGAGGGAGAACATAAAGGATTATATTTATGCCAAGCTCAGGGCACAGCTTGCCTGCAAACCAGTGTCTCCTAATAGTGAAAAGAGAGGGCTTGTCTTTGCATGGGGATCCTGACGGGGAAGTGAAAGGAGGGAAGAGATACCTCCTAACCACCTCCCACCCCCTTGCTGTACTCTCCAAGGAAGGAAAAGGCAAAGAGTAAGAATATGTTATTGCACAGCAGACTTTCATCTACACTGATCCTGAAGCCTGATTGCTGGCAGACTCAACTCCTCTTCTCTCAGTCCTTGCTGTTTACTAAGTGGGTAGAGAAAAGGATACTGCTATATCCAGTTTCCTTATCAGTTCATACCAGACCTTCCTGACTCTTTCACAAGCAAATATATTGTCAAACTGTGACTTGATGACTCAGGATTTGAAAAGGACTAAGTCTTACAAGTTGGAAATGCTCCCAGTCCAAATCTCAAATGCAACCTTTACATCTGACTGTTACCAGCCCTTTACATTCTAAAATTTTATCAATCAACCCAAGGGACTTGATTGTACTGACTGGCTGCTACAAGTGTAAATTAATAGAATAAGAAGTGGCACAGCCAAGATTAATTGTAAAACACAGTTTTGTTCCCTGAGAAGAGATGAAGAAGTACATTCCCCTCCCCACCTTTCCTCTTGGCATCAGGCTGTCAGAATTGGCCTTTTGGTTGGTATGTTTTGCTTTACTATTTTTTTTCTAACAATAAATGATCAGCTAGAACTTTCCCTACATTTCTGCTAGAGATGGCAGAGTTTGGATGAAGGAAGAATTACATAAGTTTTACTGAGAGATATGAAGATATATTAAGAATAATTCCATCAGAATTAGATTGGAGCTAATGGAAGCTAATGACTTTATGAGAAATCAAGATGCTATTAAACAGATACAAACAAATGAAAAAATAGAAGGCAATGTCAAACATCTCACTGGAAAAACCACTGACCTGGAAAATCGATCCAGGAGAGACAATTTAAAAATTATTGGACTAATCTGAAAGCCATGATCAAAAAACCAAACCAAACCTGGAGAACCTGTGAAATTGTTTTTAAAAATATTTTTATATTTAAATCACACTGTATTAATTTTATTTCAGTATAATCAGTTTCCTTTGTAATCCTATGTAATTTATTTTGTGCATTTTAACATATTCTGAGAAAGGGTCCATAGACTTCACTAGGTAGCCAAAAGTGTCTGTGACACACAAAAATGATTAAGAACCTCTTTCAAAGGCTCTTTAACATCTAAAACCCAAAAAAATCATAAAAAAAAACAACACCTTAGTTTCTGCAAAGCACGTTTCAAATATTATCCCACTTGAATCACTCACAGACACACAAACCCCTGGGAGGTAGACGCTAATGATGCGAAACTCCCCACCCCGAACTTACTTGAACCTTCCCACAAGGTCCTGTTCCTAGGTTTCCTGGGGTAACTGGACCTTAAATCAACAGGCTTTTAATTGTGACCTAAGCCCAAACTTCCAAATCTCATTTACCTCTCACCTAGCCCAGCCCTTCTTTATCTGGTGGCCCAAGATCACGTACTTCCAAGGCTTAATTCCTTTCCCACCCCTCACACGTGGCCCAGGTCCCGGCCCAGGTTCCTTTGCTGTTACCTCCCGGTCACTCTAGCCTAATGACCCCTCCAAACCAAATCTTCCCACAAATCTTTTTTCTTTAAAAGGGAGGATTCATAAAATCGCCCCGCCCAATCAGTCTTCTAATAAACCTCATAAGAAGGCTTCCATTTCACTCCTGGCAGGACCTGCCTCGCTCAGCCTTGAATTTCGGCTCCCAGCACCCCTAGACCTCAACACTATTACTCTTCCATTTCACAGGTAAGAAAATCGGGGTACAGAGAAACGAAACAGAGGACTCGATGTGAGTCAGCCATTTGCTAAAAGATCGTATTTCACTTCAGATGTTCCCGACTCCAGGTCCAGGGCTCTTTTCCACTGCGCCACTGAGGTGCCTTTGCAAGAGTAAAAGTTTTAAGCTGGGCTACTAGGGACGGCTACTTGTAGGACAGGACTAGACCCCCTTCTAACCAGGGAAAATGTGCTGAATGAACCGGGAGAGGGGAACCGAGGAGCCTTGCGCATGCGTAGGGCAGGCGGCTTCAGCCTCTGCCTAAGACCTTGGAGGTGTTACCCCTAACGCAACCCTGTCCTCCCCAGAGTACCTTGTTCTAGGTGAGTGACCTCCATAGGGTCTGACTAAGGCCCTCCCAAGCCCTGGCAGTAAATTGGTAAAGCGAGGGGACTGAATAACAGTATTAGAGGACGTGCCCACCCCGAGAAATGATTTGAGAAGGGGCTGGGACCCCCTCCCCTTCACGCCTCAACCTCTACCTCCTGGTCCTGTGTAACCTAAGATCCGCCCCACCTCTCTGATCCGCTCTGGCCGCAGGGCACTTGTCTACCTTGGTGGGTGCGTTGTGGGATACTCCTAGGAGTAAAAAAAAAGGGTTTTTTTTTTTTTTTTTGCTTTTTGGAGGAGGGAGGGCAGGGCAATTGGGATTAAAGGCTAATAAGTGTTAAATGTCTGAGGCCAGTTTTAAACTCAGGACGTCCTGAATCCAAGGCCGGTGCACCAAGTAGCCAATCATTTAAAAAGATGGTCCTTTTAAAGGACCATGCACTCTAACCATTGCCCTCTCATTTTACCAAGGCCAAAACTGAGTCTCAGAGTTTAAATCACTTGCCAGCCTCACAGAGGTTAAAATGATTTGCCCAGGATCACACTGGGGTTTGATTTCAGGCCTTAGGAATCCCAAGTTTTTCGTCCTTTGCCCTGCCCCAAATCAAGTCAAAAGCATTTATTAAGCGCTTACCGGGTGTCAGGTACCCCGTGTTAAGTGTTGGGGATGTGTCCTTGCTCTTTAGGAGCTCGCAGGTTTGTCTTGGGGGAAGACGGCATGCAAAATGACTAACAGGATGTAGACCGGATAATTTGGGGGCAATTGCAGAGGAAAAGCAGTACTATTCAGGAGAACTTGCAAAAGCTGGCACTTTGGCAGAGACTTGAAGGAAGCCAGGGAAACCAGGAGGCAGAGATGAAGTGTCTGTACCGGGCTTGGGGGAACAGCCCCCAAAATGCTGTCAGGTAAAGGTCCTGCAGTTAGGAGATGGTAGTTTTTATTTGCCTCTTACTAAATGCTTTTCCTAAGAGCTAATTGTGTCTCTTGGGAACATTAGTTGGGGGTTCTTGAAGTATAGTGTCCAGGTACCCTAGAAGCTATGGGGATAAGAGCTGCTTTCTGGGGGATTCAACAAGTAACATGTTTGGGAAGTCACCCAGACAGGGTGCAGCAGTAAAAGATTAGAAACCATCCAGATGTCCAAAATGATGGTTTACCACCTTATATTTTTATTAACATTTTACCTACCTTCTTTCATTTAATCTTTAAAATAACCCTGTGTGGTAAATAGGATTAAGTCCATTTTATAGTTTAGAAAACAGGCTCTTAGAGATTGAATGACTTCTTCAAAACCAATAAACCCTGATGTTCTTATTGATTTTTTTTAATCTTTTTATTTTAATTTATTTTCTTGGTTACATCATTCATTTCCACAAGGTTTTGAGTTACAAATTTTCTCCCCTTTTTGTCCCTACCCCCCAACCCAGAACATTGATCCCACTGTAAGACCCCTCCCACAATCTGTTCCCTTTTATGCCCTCCTCCAACACCTCTCTAGCTTTCTAGCAGGGCAGGG
>CM053598.1:190926553-190941297 GCA_028646575.1 Pseudocheirus occidentalis
TTTGGTGATCAGAAATGAGTGAACCATCTGAACTTGATAATGAAAAAGCCAGTTCCACTAAAGAACATGCAGACTCGGGGCGGCTAGGTGGCACAATGAATAGAGCACTGGCCCTGGAGTCAGGAGTACCTGAGTTCAAATCCGGCCTCAGACACTTAACACAAAAAACTAGCCGTGTGACCTTGGGCAAGTCACTTAACCCCAACTGCCCTCCAAAAAGAAAAAAAAAAGAGAGAGAGAGAAGAACATGCAGACTCCAGTCTTCCTGAGCGAGATTGTCAGATTGGACAGAAGCAACTGCAACAAATAGAGCGACAGTTAAAATCCTTAGCATTTCAAAACCCAGGACCTCAGGTTGCAGACTTCAATCCTGAAACCAGAGAGCAGAAAAAGAAGGCCCACGTGTCAAAGAAGAATGAGTATTTTTCTGCGAACAATAGTACCCCATTTATCCAGAGGTCAGGCTTACGGAATCCTCAACCATCTGGAGTACGTTCAAGAAGCAGGAAAGTGACAAAGAAATGTGACAAGACCAGCTGCTTTCTAATGGTATAGACTTATGTGACTGTCTGGAGAAGAACTGCCTAGGTTGCTTCTATCCATATCCCCAAGTGTAACTGAACCAAATGTGGACCAGAGTGCCGCTGTAACAGAAAATGTGTCTATGATGATATTGTAACTGGGACTGGTGATGTTATTAGCACAATGCCATATTTTGTTCCTGAGTGAGTTCTTTCTAAGAAGTTTTGTGCTTTTTCACACAGTAACAAAGCACAGAACAGGCAGTCAGCTGTTGCCTAAACTTTTTTCATCTTGTTTTTTCAAAATGTCTGATTAATATGAAAAAATAATTTCATTGTGGTGAACAACCAAAAAAAGCACCTCTCCTTAGATGTGCTAATTCAGTTTTTTCTCAATTTTCTAAACTTTAAGATGTCCCAAATGCCAACAAGGAAACCTTTTTTAATGCATAATGGGGTGGAATCATTCAATTTCTTCCTCATTTTCTTTATAGTTTCATTTGTCACAAGAGACAGCTCAAAAATCGTCTTAAAATTTGCATCTTATTTGGACTATTTTCCATAAACAAAATTTCTTTTATTCATATACAATAAGAATTAGTAACACTTAGTTTCTAAAGTCAAGAGCCCAATGGCTTTTACCTTGTAACTACTGCTTGAAAGTGAAAACAAAAAGAAGATACAAGTTGTTTTAAGTTGTTTTATATATTTCAAGCTATATGGTATATTAATAAATAGTTTCTTATAAGACATAGTGTGCAACTAAGTACTGGACAAATACTTTTTTGTCCCATGTTGCAGGTGTTATGGAAATTTTCCTGAGATTCTTTTGTATTTTAGAAAGCACCATCTTCTATATGTTCTGAGTTATAGTAGAGTTAAGGTTGTGAGAAATGGAAGTAGAGTGATTGGATAAAAATGATTAAAGTCCTGGAGTTTAGACTAAATAAACTATACTTCCATAGTAAAAAAAAAATATCCTAAATGACAGATATTAAGAATAAAGGGAGGCGGTCTGAACCATGGCAGTGACCAAGGAGTTGTTGCAAATGGACCAGTAGGTGCTCCTGGGAGTTGGGGAGAAGGCAGCCAAGACAAGGAGGTGAAGAAAGCATAGGGACAAAGGCCCTCACTTGCCATCCAAACAAAAATCCAGATAATCCCCAAGCAACTGAGCTTCTCCACCAGCTCTCCCAGGCCTTGGAGGTGTTGACAGATGCTGCAGCCGGGCAACTTACAACAAGGTCAGGAAAGCCAAGAAGCAGGCGGCTGAGAGGACTCAGAAACTTGATGAGAGAAGAAAGAAAGTGAAGCTTGATCTTGAGGCCTGGGAGAGGCAAGCCCAGGCCCTAGGGAGTGAGGGAGAGGAGGACAGTCGAAGTAACAGGACTTTAGAACAAGAGATTACACGCCTATGAGAAGAAGGCTCCCAGCAGCTGGAAGAACAACAGAGGCCGATCCCGGAGCAGATACGCCAAGATCGAGAACAGAGATGAAAAGGAAAGACAGAAGATACTGAAGGCAAAGGAACACCTAAACTGAAGCTAAAATGGAATCGTAAAAAAGAAGATGAGACCAAAGGCAGTTACTCCAAGGACGTCCTCTTGAGGATTCTACAAAAGTAGGGTGAAGTGCTCAACCTGCTCATCTCCAGTAAGGAGACGGGGAGTGCTGTGGTGGGTTTGCTTCAGTCAAGGCTGCGGTACTGGCTGTCAAGAATGAAATGGGCCACGTCAATAACCCTCTGAAGACCACCTGGCTGGAGGGTCAGCCCCAAGAAGTGGTGAGCGACAATGGCGCCGGCTGCTCAGGACCATCACAGGGCTCCGTGCTATCGGAGAGGGACTATGAGAGCCTCGCCATGATGCACATGCGTCAGGCAGCAGAGCATCAGCGGCTGATGCAGCGGATGAGGAGGGCATGCCCACATAGCCCCGCAGAACACACCCCCTCTTCCCTTCTTCCCTCCCTCCTTTTCTTAAATTAATACCTTCAATAAAATTTTTTAGAAAGAAAAAAAATAATAAAGGGAAAGCAGAAGTGTTTGTTTTCTTTCCCCTTTCCATCTTAATTTGAAAAGAACTAAAAAGGCTTTTGGAAGGGGGACAGAATCTTCATAGGAATGTCTGTAAATGTAGTAAAATGGCATACACAAGTCTATGTGACACACACACGTGTGTGTGCTCATGTGTGCACAAGTCTGTATCTAAATCTATTTAAGATTTTTAAAAATCAAAACTAGTTAACGTAATCACAGGTGCACAGGTGTGACATTGGTCTCCTCATCCTTGGTAGGCTCTCTCCCTAGGCTGGAGCTGGCTCACTCATCCTATTTCTGCCCACTCCAGCAGGTTGGGGTGGTCCTCCAAAGGGAGGGCTGTAATGTTACTGCTTATCTTTAAGGTGCTAACCTTTTCAAAAGAAAGAAAAAGTGTGAATAGACAAAATATAACAATATGTCTATAAAACTGGATACATTCTTCCACCTTCCACCAATGCATATACACATATACATATATATACTATGTATATATGTGTGTGTGTGTATGTATATACACACACACACATATATCTATATATATACAATACATATAATTTTCATGGTGGAAACAAAGAATCCAAGTAATGAAGCACTGGAAGGAAACTCAGGTGCCCAGGGCACCTTACAGCTCCGGACTGCAGACCTTAAACAGTCTGCACTTTACCTGCTATGCAGGCCTACTGGCCTTCTGGATACTCTGCTGCTGGAGGAAGCCACTACCCTGATACTCAAGAAATGCTGCAACATACATGCAACAAAAGCAGCATGAAGCTTTTCTTCTAAACAGGTGCATTATACTCTTTCACTGAAATGGCAGCCCTAATTCTAAATCTTCAGCTTCCCAGACTTGCTGCCTTAAACTGCTCTCTGGTCTCCATGCTAAAGAGTAATTTAGACAAACCCAGCCTGCTCTTCATACAGCAGGATTCTGCCTTCTCCAACCATCTCCCATCAGCACCTTCAGATGCTTTTTGTCTTCTGTCAGCCAGAAGCTGCTGTTTTTATTTTTTCATTCTCTCCTGCTGCTTTCATGCATCAGTAAGCAGTTTCTGCCATGCTTCTGTTTCTCTTTCTATTATCAGCTTATCTCTTCAGGTGGATGGTGGATATTTGAATTAATCATCTTGACCTGAGGGGTTTTCAGAGTGTTTAAAAATTAGGAAAAGTATATGAATTGTGAATACTTATTCTTTGGGTACTTTTGGGAACAGGACACAGAACTGTAGGCATGTAGCACCAATGCAATATTTACAGCACCTATGATCACTATAAATATACCCGCATGGTGCTTGATAGCAAAATATAACAGATTCCCCATAGAGAAGA
Organism: Pseudocheirus occidentalis; assembly: GCA_028646575.1. Lineage (NCBI taxonomy): Eukaryota > Metazoa > Chordata > Mammalia > Diprotodontia > Pseudocheiridae > Pseudocheirus > Pseudocheirus occidentalis. The sequence continues at coordinate 190,930,442 of CM053598.1, forward strand.
CAGAAGCAAAACATTTATTCAGACACTAGAAAACCAAATCCCAAAACCAGTAAGCCAATTCCATCATTGCAGCAAAGAAGTAAATAAGCTACAACAGCACAGAGAGATACAGCATCCTTTAGCCTTCCCACAAACCAGTATAATACCAATGTTTTATTGTAAGTCTGAATGATTTGTTGGCTGAGGATCCTCTTTCTTCCACCATCTATCAGGTTCTGACTCCCAGCTTCTGATGGGCTCTGCTCCACCCTTCAGCAAATTCCTCCCACCACAGGTTCCATGTAACTACATTCAGCTTATTATGGGGCAGAATGTTTTGGGGTTTTTTTGACATGTTTGTTTACTTTTAGTTTACAAGATTCAGTTCCAGAATCAATTGAGTTTCAGATTTTCTCCCCTTCCTTCCCCCCCCCATGCCCCATGGTGGTGTACAATCATGTATAGGATCTGCAAACTCTTTCACATTGTACAATAGTCTGGTTGTATAGAAGTATTGTAACCAATGGAATGAACAATGGGAAAAAAAGAAACAAAACAAACATAGAAAAGAACGATAGCATGTATTGCGTCAGTCTCCATTTAAACTCTGGTCTTTCTAGATCTTTCTCTGAATGTAGATATCTCCTTCCATTCTGAGATTGTAGAGTTTTCTATTAACTGTGCATTGCTGAGACAAGTCCAGTTTATCAAGGTTGGTCATCACACATATGATGTGTCTGTGAGTGTACAAATTTTTCCTGGTTCTGCTCTTCTCACTTAGCATCAATGTGTATAAGCCTCTCCAGGTAATTATGAAGTCCATCTCCTTCCCATTTCTTATAGCACAATAATATTTCATTACATTCATATACCATAACTTGTTCACCTATTCCCCAATTGATGGACAACCCCTAAGTTTCCAGTTTTTTGCCACCACAAAGAGAGCTGCAATAAATATTTTTGTACATATGGGTCCTTTTCCCACTTCTATGATCTCTTTGGGATACAACCCCCAAAGTAGTATTACTGGGTTAAAGGGTATGCAATTATTTATAGCCCTTTGGACATAGTTCCAGATTGTTCTCCAGAATGGTTGTATCACTTCACAGCTCCACCAACAATGCGTTAGAGTTCCAACTTTTCCACATCCTCTCCAGAATGTATTTTCAAAGGAGGGAAAGTCTTCAAATTCCTTTAGGCTTATTAAGGGGCAGGGAAGATCTTCAAATTACCATTACCATTACAAGGTATATTTTGACTATTCGTGATTTTTCTTTCTCTTGAAAATGTTATTTTATTATTTTTTTGTGCTTTGCCTTCTTGATTAGTAAATATTCAGGGTTTAAGAGTCAACTATGTCATTTTGACTAGTTTGTATCAATGAGAAGCAAAGCAAGTTGTAGGAGTGTATCTCCTCCCCATATGAAGGGCTATTGTTAGGACCTTGAAGATGAGCAGTAACCATATGGCCATCCCTTTGGAATGACCACCCCAGCCTACTGAATTAGGTAGGAATATGATGAGTGAGCCAGCTCCAGTCTAGGGAGAGAGCCTAGAGAGAATTAGCAGACCAGTGCCACATCTGTGTACCTATAATTATTTTAATTAACTAGTTTCAATTTTGTAAAATCTTAAATGGATTAAATACAGATTTGTGTATGTGTATGTGTGTGTGTGTGTGTGTGTTACATAGATACTCCTCAATTGGGTATCTTAACCTACAGGAAAGTAGGGGGGAAGGGTATAAGAGTGGAGGGCAGATTGGGGGAGAGGATAGTTAGAAGCAAACACTTTTGAAAAGGAACAGGGTCAAAGGAGAAAATAGAATAAATGGGGGGTGGGATAGGATAGAGAGAAATATAGTTAGTCTTTCAAAATATAACTACTATGAAAATGTTTTGCATAATTACACATGTACAACCTATATTGAATTGCTTGTCTTACCAGTGGGGTAGGTGAGGAAGGAAGAAGGCAAAGAATCTAGAACTCAAAGTTTAAAAAACCGGAATGTTAAAAGTTGTTTTTTTACATACAACTGGGAAATAAGATACATAGGCAATAGAGTATAGAAATCCATCTTGCCCTACAAGAAAATTGGGGGGGGGGGAGGAGTGGATGTGGGAAGATATAAGAGAGAACAGATTGGGGAAAGGGGTATTTAGTAGGCTTGCTATCTTGGGGTTGGGGCTAGGGGGGAGATGGAGAAAATTTGTAATTCAAAATATTGTGGAAATGAAGGTTGAAAATTAATATATATATATATATATATATTTTAAGAGTGTTGTATATCCCTTTACTAGGATTTGTATATGCAATAGATGAAGTGGGCTTCAAAGGAGAATGTCAGAATATTCAGGTAACAAATCTGATATTAAACCTTATAAAAATAAGGCAATGATAGATTCCCAAACATTTTATAATGTCTACAGTAACTTTAAATGGGGTTTCTCTTACTATCTCCTGCTGTTGGACTTCATTGGAAATATATAGGAATGCTGAGGATTTATGTGGGTTTATTTTATATCCTGCAACTTTGCTAAATTTATTTATTGTCTCAAGAAGTTTTTTACTTGATTCTCTAGGATTCTCCAAGTATATCATCATGTCATCTGCAAAGAGTGATAGCTTAGTCTCTTCTTTGCCTAATTTGATTTCTTCAATTTCTTTTTCTTCTCTAATTGCTACTGCTAACATTTCTAGTACCAGATTGAATAAGAGGGGTGATAGTGGACATCCTTGTTTCACCCCTGATCTTATTGGAAATGCTTTTAGTTTATTCCCATTGCATATAATACTTGCTGATGAGTTTAAGTAGATGCAACCTATTATTCTAAGGAAAACTCCATTTATTCCTATACTTTCTAGTGTTTTTAATAGGAATGGATGTTGTATTTTACTGTAGACATTATAAAATATTTGGGAATCTACCTGCCAAAACAAACCCAGTACATTTATGAACAAAACTACAAAACACTTTTCACGCAAATAAAATCTGATCTAACTAATTGGAAAAACATCAATTGTTTGTGGCTGGGTCGAGCTAATATAATAAAAATGACAATTTTACCTAAATTAAATTACATATTTAGTGCCATACTAATCAATCTACCAAAAAATTACCTTATAAAACTAGAAAAAATAGTGACAAAATTCATTTGGAAGAACAAAGAGTCCAGAATGTCAAGACAATTAATGAAAAGAAATGCTAGGAAAGGTGGCCTAGTCATACCAAATTTTAATCTGTATTATATAGCAGCAGTCATCAAAACTGCTTGGTACTGGCTGAGGAATAGAGTAGTGAATCAATGGAATAGATTGGGTACAAAAGACTCAGTAATCAATGATTATATTAATATACTTCTTGATAAGCCAAAAGAACCCAGTTTTGGGGACAAGAACTCAATATTTGACAAAAACAGCTGGGAAAATTGGAATATAGTATGGCAGAAACTGGGTATAGACCATCATCTAACACATCTAACACTAAAGTCAAGTCTAAATGGGTGCATGATCTAGGTATAAAGGCTGATACTGTAAATACTCTGGGGAAGCAAGGAATTTATGTCAGATTTATGGAGTAGGGAAGACTTTCTGACCAAAGAAGAGTTGGAGAGCATTATAAAATACAAAATGGATAATCTTGATTATATTAAATTGAAAAGTTTCTGTACAAACAAAGCCAATGTAACTAAGAATAAGAGGGATGTGGGAAGTTGGGAAAGAATATTTACAAGTGTCTCTGATAAAGGCCTCATTTCTAAAATATGCAGGGAATTAAGTAAAATTTATAAGAGTACAAGTCATTCCCCAAATGATAATGGTCAAAGTATATGAACAGGCAATTTTCAGAGGTAGAAATTAAGGATATCTTTAAGCATATGAAAAAAAGCACTAAATCACTATTGATTTGAGAAATGCAAATCAAAACAGCTTTGAGGTACCACATCTCACCAGTCAGATTGGCTAAGATGACAAAACAGGAAAATGACAAGTGCTGGAGAGGAGTGGAAAAATTGGAACTCTAATGCATTGTTGGTGGAGCTGTGAAGTGATACAACCATTCTGGAGAGCAATCTGGAACTATGCCCAAAGGGCTATAAATAATTGCATACCCTTTGATCCAATAATACCACTTTTGCAGTTGTATCCCAAAGAGATCATAGAAGTGGGAAAAGGACCCATATGTACAAAAATATTTATTTCAGCTCTCTCTGTGGTGGCAAAAAAATGGAAACTTAGGGGAATGGCTGAACAAGTTGTGGTGTATGAATGTAATGAAATACTATTGTGCTATAAGAAATGGGAAGGAGATGGACTTCATAATTACCTGGAGAGGCTTATATAAACTGATGCTAAGTGAGAAGAGCAGAACCAGGAAAAATTTGTACACAATTACAGACACATCATATGTGTGATGACCAGCCTTGATAAACTGGACTCTTCTTAGCAACACACAGCTATAAGACAATTCTACAAGTCTCAGGATGGAAGGAGATATCTACATTCAGAGAAAGATCTAGAAAGACCAGAGTTTAAATGGAGACTAAAGCAATACATGCTATTGTTCTTTTTCATGTTTGGTTTTCTGTCTTTTTTCCCACTGTTCACTCCATTGGTTACAACCCTTCTATACAACCAGACCATTGTACAGTGTAAAGTATTTGCAGATCCTATACATGACTGCACACCATCATGGGGGGGGGGGAAGAGGGTAGTGGGAGAGAGGGAAGGGAGAGGAGAAAATTTGAAACTCAGGGGATTGTGGAACTGAATCTAATAAACTAAAAGTAAATAAACAAGTCAATGAAAAAAATAAGGCACTGAAAGGAGGGGGTGTCTCAGAACATGAGGAAGCTTTAGGGTCCACTTTATTAGAGGAGGCCAGTTGACCCACCTCAGGATACTTTATTCCTTTCACTATTGCACCTTGCCTAACCCAGGCTATTTACCACTCCTCAGTCCCATCCAGATCTTTTCACTGTCCCTTTTCAGTATGTGTCAGTCTCACCCCTAATAAATTGTAGATTCCCTGATAATCTCCCTCCTATTGGCATTAAAATAATCCTTGCTACTTTGAGTGCATTAATTCTTTCCAGATGAATACCACCCTTTACCCTGACATTTCAGGGTTCCCAGCAACCCCAAACTGTATCTACTCAGACAAAAGATAGTCTGAGTAACCACAGTCAGACTTCAGTACAGGGTGAAGTCTCCTTCTGCCTAATCCCATCAGTTAAGGACTATGGACAGTTTTTTAACCCTGGCAGATCTTTTCTGTAATTCAAATTTATCCTAGGCCTTAGACCTATGGAAGAAGAGGGGTGACACATGATCCAAGGACAGATGGACCTAGCCAGATATGTGGGGGTCAGACACAGACAGGAGATGATGGGAACAGGCAGAACCTAGGACAGTTACATAGTAGCCAAGGGGAAGACAGACACCTTAGGGCCAGACATTCAGGCAGGTGGGTAGATGGAGGTAAAGGTCTCCCCCCTTGTGAATGGAGGTCACAACTGTAGTAGCAGGAGTGACTGTCTCTTGCTGCCTCTTTTCTTCTGCTTTCACTTGGAGCTTTTTTTCTTTTGGAGAGAGTGGGGAGGACTAGGAGCACTGAGCTGAGGGGCAGGAGCAGAGAGAGACAGCATAGTTACTGTATAATCAAGTTAACATAGGTTTTTTTTGGCACTTCAGATTTCTTTCAGAATTCTTTAGTAAAGCTGAATTTGCTTAATGTGAATTTGCATAAAGTGAGAACCTTCTGTGGGGCAGCTATGTGGTGAAGTGGATAGAGCACTGTGCTTGGAATCAGGAAGGCTCATCTTCATGAGTTCAAATCAGGCCTCAAACACTTACTACTGTGACCCTGGGCAAGTTACTTCACTCTGTTTGCCTCAGTTTCCTCAGTTGTAATATGAGCTGGAGATGAAAATGACAAACTACTCCAGTATCTTTGCCAAGAAAACCCTCAAAGGGGTCATAAAGGATCCAACACAACTGAAAAGACTCAACAACAACAAAGCACTGTCTCTCCTCCCATCCCCTGAGACCAAATCTAATCTCCAATGGTGCTGTGGTGGGGAGGAGCCGAGATGACATTTATCCACCTCCTTATATGTGGATTCTTCCACAACTGTCTGTAAAAGCAGCCTGGAACTTGCATCTGGCACTCCTTGAGATCTGGGACCATCTTTTTATGAATTGTATCCCCAATACTTAGCATCCTGCCCAGCACTGTAGGTGTTTAATAAATGTTTAGTGGATTGTACTGGAAAAACAGAGGAGACTAGAGAGCCCAAAGAGATTCATGAAATCTTTCCTCCATCCTGCTTTCACTAACTGCTGGTAGTTGGTGTTGATGCAGTTTTGGGTATTCAGAGCCACACTGACTTGTTTTGGGGTTGCTGGGAACTCTAAAAGGTCATGATACAGGGGAGGTCTGCCTGGAAAGAATTCATGGATTAAAAACTTCTTCTAGTCAAAGTGGCAAGGTTTATTTTAACACCAACAGAATCTGGCTAGATTCCTAGTGGATCTCTACCTTGATGCTGATGAGACTGATACTTATACACACACACACACACACACACACACACACACACACACACACACACACACACATGTACACATGCACAAAAGACAGTGAGAAGATTAGGAAGGATTGAGATTGAGGAGTGCTAAATAGCCTGGGTTGGTCCAGGTGTGACAGTCAAAGGAGTTAAGTGGTCTGGGGTAGGTCGAAGGACTATTAATTAGTGTGGGGTGGGTCAAGAGTAAGGTGAAAGGTCTGTCAAGTTAGCTAATTAAGTGACCCAGGTGGACTGGATCTGGCCAGATACAGTAGGCAAGAAACCATTGATCTGGGCTGCTGAAATGTATAGCAAAATTCAGGGACTGAGTTGCTTTCAAAGACATGGTCTTTTCTTTGTAGGGGTCCAGGTCCCATCACCCCATCAGTGGTGTTGCACCACCTCTTGTATATGCAAGGCATTGATTTCCACCAGTGAGGAGAATTCCACCAATGGCCTTTGGTGCTTGGGTTGCATAAAAATAAAAGGCATCAATAAAGCTTTTTTTTAAATCAAAAGCATTTGCATGTAGATTTCTATGCAGATATATTTTCATTAAGTTGTCCATATTTTGTTTTTAATACTCTGAAGTTTGATCCACCTCCCAAATTGAATTATTCTAAATTTGTTGGACTAAACAGGATAGGTTGGGCTTCATGAGGGCCTTTGCAACTCTGAAACTCAATGATTCTGAAGTTATGGGGGTATCAAGTATCCCATAATTATCAGTAGAATTTGTTCATCTCTTAAAGTGTTACTCCATGCAAAGATTGGGAAATGATCAGTTTCTTACGTGTATCATGTTTCTTGGTTTTGAGAATGTTTTCTCTGCAAAATGCCCTACTTCCAGCAGAATTTGTGTGTTAATCTGTTAAAATACTGTTGATACCAACTCCCATGGCCCAGTAATACACAGAGAGGACTGAAAGGAGCAAAGACACAGACTGGTTAGTGGGTAGAGTTTGCCTCCTATGCTGAACACTTATGTAACTTTGGACCAGTTGCTTAACCTGAGCTTAAGTTTTCCCAAATAAAACATGGAGGTTGAATCAGATAGCCTCCGTGGTCTCTTTCAACTCTAAATTTTATATCAAATCACAAAGTACTGTTAATTGGGACTACTATGGATTAATGCAGTGTAATCTCAGCTGGACCTTCACTGATGCATACAAGTCATATTGTTTTGTTTTGTAGTCAGGTTTTAGAGACTTGAAAATTTGCCTGTCTTAACCTGTCTTAGAGGAGGAGGAGAAGCAGAATGGTATGGTAAATGGAACTCTAGATTTGGAGTCAAAGGACTTGCTTCTAACTTCAGTTTTAATTCTTCATATGACCTTGAGCAGGACTGTTTGCATGGGTCTCAGCTTGTTTATAAATAAAATGAGAGAATGGGATTAAATGACTTTTGAGGCTATTGCCAACTATATATCAATAATGCAAGCTCCTATGAACTTTTCTAGATAATAATCAAACTCAGTGCCTTTTAGCCATTCCCCTCCCTTTTTTCACCAACAGCTTTTTTAAATAGATCAGATTGGAACTCCTTGTAATTTGGGTATTGATTGTGAACTTTGCTTTAACTAACCTATGGACTGTGCTAGGGATGGATGATTCAGAGTTTATAAAGTCCACATCTGAAACTTTTCTTTTTGCTAAGATACAGCCAATTTCAGTTTTGGTAATATTCTTCACTGTTTAAATGAATTCAAGACCATATTGCTTTTTTTATATCATGCTGCTGATTTTTTCTACTTTTGCTATTCACATTTGTTTTTTAGATGATTGCTGTCTAGCCAATCATTCCCAATCTTGTACTTGTGAAATTGTGGGATTTTTTAACCTAAGTGTAACTTTTATATTTATTCTCCTTAAATTTCATTAACTGAGTGAACAGTTTGATCCAAAGTTCTACCCTTTTGAGATATTTTTAAATCTTGACTCTGTTATCCACTGTTTGCTATACTGCATAGTTTTGTAACATATACAGATTTGACAAGCTTGCCTTCTATTCCTTAGTCAAGGTTATTGTCAGAAATGTTAAACTGGGCAGTGGCTAGGTGGTGCAGTGAATAGAGCACATGCCCGGCAGTCAGGAAGACCTGAATTCAAATCCGACCTCAGACACTTAACACAAAACTAGCCCTGTTATCTTGGGCAAGTCACTTAACCCCAATTGCCCTACCTTTCCTCCTCTGAAAAAAAAAGCAAAAAAAAAATGTTAAACTACTCAGAGTCACTCATAGATTTCCTAGGACATTCACCAGAAACATCCTTGCAAGTTAACATTAATTTTATTTCCTGTTTATTGTTAACAATAAACATTTAATTCGTATTCTTTGGATTTGACTATTTGACCAGTTCCAAATCTTCCTAATTGCAGTATCATGTAGGTACTGTCTCTCTATTTTGTCCACAAGAATAGCAGGAGAGATTTTATGAAAATACTTTACTGAAATCTAAATGAACTATATTTATAGAATTCCCCTCATCTACTTAACTTGGAAACTCTGTCAGAAAAAATGAATGAAGATTAGTCTGGCACATCATGTTCTCAATAAAATTATGTTGGTTCTTTGTGATGACTGTTCTTTTTTAATATGTTCACTAGCAATACCTTTAATAATACATTCTAGTCGGGAAATATAGCCAAATGCTTTCTGCTTGACCACTGCTGTGATGATGGAGCTAGAGAGGAGACAGAGGAAGAAGATGGAGGGGAAGAAGAAGAATATGAAGAGAAGTAGGAAGATGAGAATTACTACCTTACCCAGGAGCTATGGCTGTGTTTGGAAAACTTAAGGACATAGACTGCCCCTTCCTTGAGGGCCTTTATATTGCTCAACCAAAGACTATCAAGCAGCTCCTGTGAGCCCCCTCAATTTACTGTTGAATATTGTGGAATGAATGGCCACACAAATATATCCTTCCTATAAGGAGACATTAAGGGGCAGAGCCAAGATGGTGGAATAAAGACAGGGACTTGCTTGATCTCTTCCCCAAACCCCTCTAAATACTGGTAAAAATGACTCTAAACAAATTCTAGAGCAACAGCACCCGCCAAAAGGCAGAGTGAAACAAATTTCCAGCCTAAGACAACCTAGAAGGTCAATAGGAAAGGTCTGTTGCACAGTCTGGGAGAGGAGCACAGGCCATGCTGGCACAGACCAGACCCCAGTGAACACAGAGCAGGCGTCAGGACTGAATTGCAGGAAGCTGTGGTGGTTTCCAGACTTCTCAACCCACAAATGCCAAAGACAACTTAGAAGGTCTGTAGGAAAGTTCTATCAGACTTTGGTGAGAGAAGAACACAGTCTAGCATAGCCCCAGTACAACTGTGAGGCAACAGCTGTGTCAGTGAAGGTGTCAACTGCTTCCAGAGCTCTCAGCCCACAGATGATAAGGGGCTCAAATAACTGATAAGAAATAAAGTAGAGCGTGATGGGTTGGACCGATCCTCAGCTAACAGGAGTGCACGTGATCACCTGGGGATGGAATGCAAGGACTGCGCCTGTCTGCGAAATACAGGATTACGCATGTCGGAGGAAGGCATACATGGAAAAGGACGTATGATCTCTCCACCTTCGGGGTGATGCACAATTGGCTCACTGTGGCGAGGGCATAGCCAGGGGAGGGGCCCCAAGGGGCCCTGGAGGTGGAGCAAGAGGAGGAGAGAGGAGAGAGAAGAAGGAAAAGCAGATCCAGCCACACAGAGAGAGAGAATGTACTCTCAATAAAAGCTAGAAGCAAGTCCTGTGTCCTGAGTCTTCTGTACAGCTGTTTCTCCCAGAGTAATTGGGATCCGGGGACACCTGAGGCCTGTTGAGGTGAGTATAGGTGAGTCCTATACATCCTGACCCAAAAAGATAACCCCTACCAAAGTAAAAACCTGCGGGTGCAACAATAGCTACCCACAGCAAAGTGGCGCCCGAACAGGAACCTGATAGCTCAGTGGGTAGAGCATCAGACTTTTAATCTGAGGGAATAGGGACCTGAAAGTCGGTAGGGTAGGGGTCAGAAGAGCTGTACAGCCTTGCTATAGTAGCAAGAAGCCTGTTGAGGAAGAAGGGGCAGTCATTTAGCTTGCCCGTTGTGAGACTCAGTGATACAGACGTATATGCCAGACAAGTTTATAGCTTAGTAAAGGGAAAAGGAGTTAAGGTGAAAGGGGAAGACTGCATGAAATTTATACAACCACTGTGGAAGACATCCCCTTGGGTAGAGTACACTGGGTTGGATGTTAGGCGCTGGGTGGTAGTAGGAAATCAATTGGCTACATATGAAAAGGAGAATCCTGGTACCGTAAGGGAC
>CM053598.1:190941797-190958614 GCA_028646575.1 Pseudocheirus occidentalis
CTAGGTGGCGCAGTGAGTAGAGCACCAGCCCTGGAGTCAGGAGTACCTGAGTTCAAATCCGGCCTCAGACACTTAACACAAAAACTAGCCGTGTGACCTTGGGCAAGTCACTTAACCCCAACTGCCCTCCAAAAAGCAAAAAAAAAAAAAAAAAAAAAAAAGAAATCTTTATTAAGTACCTACTCTGTGCCAGGCATATATGGGAGAGCTAGGTGGAAAGTGGCAAGGAATGAATTCAGGAAGACCTGAGTTCAAATGCAGCCTCAGATACTTAGCAGCTGTGTGACCCTGGACAACTCATATAATCCTGTTTGCCTCAAGTTTCCTTATCTGTAAAATGAGCTGGAGAAGGAAATGTCAAACCACAAAGGGTATCTTTGCAAGAAAACCCCAAATGGCATCACAAAGAGTAGGATACAACTGAAACAGCTGAACAACAACAACAACACATGCTAAACACTGGCGATACAAAAAAAAAAGGCAAAAGATAATCCCTTGGCCTCAAGGAGCTTACAGTCTAATGGGGAACCAACATGCAAACAAATATCTGCAAAGCAAGCTATATTCAGGATAAAGAGGACATGGTCAATAGAAGGGAGGCTCTGGAGTTTAGAGGGGAGGGAGGCTTCCTATAGGAGGCAAAATTTTATTTGGGACTTAAAGGAAGCCAGGGTCATTGCATTCATTACCATCATTTGTTCAGCCATTCCCAGAATGATGACCACCACTATGTTTCCAGTTCTGTGCTATGACAAAGAAGGGCTACTATAAATACTTTTGTACATGTTGATCCTTTTCCTTTTCCATTGATCTTTTTGGAGTATTAGCTTAATAGTGGTGTCACTGGGTCAGTGAATAAACACAGTCCAGTAACTTTTTGTCTATAGTTCCGCATCACTTTCCAGAATGATTAGACCACTTCCCAGCTCTTCTAGTGGTTCATGAGGGGGCCTTTCCTGCCATAACCCTTCCAATACTTGTAATTTTCCATTTTTGTCACTGCAAATTTAATGAAACTGGGTGAAATTAAACCTTAGAGTCATTTTTATTTGTATTTATTATTAGTGATCTGAAGCCCTTTTTTTTTTACATATTTGTTGGTAGTCTGCTTCTTCTTTAGAGAATTGCCTGTTCATCTCCTTTGACCACTTGTGCCTTAGGGAATAGCTTTCGTTCTTATATAGATCTTGGATAAGTCTTGGATCTCAAATCTTTATCAAAGAAATTTCCTGTGAAGATTTTTTTCCCATTTAATTCTAATTGCATTTATTTTGTACAGAAAACTCTTCTATTTTATTTAATCAAAACTATCCAATTTTCTCTTCTATGATAATCTCTATCCTTTGTTTAAGAATTCTTCCTTTCTCATAGTTGTGAAAGGTCCTTCTTTCCCCACTCCTCAAATTAGTTAATGATATACAATCTTTTAAATCTAAGTCTTGTGTGCATTTGGAGTTTATTTTGTGAGACAATGATTTATATGTATGTTTTCCCAAGTTACTTCCCATTTACCTAACAATTTTGCCTTACAGAGTCTTTGCCCTAGTAGTTAGATGTCCTTGGGGTTATTAAGTGCTATGCTTCTATGTTTGCTTGTTTCTGGATCTTGTACTTCTAATCTGATCCACTGATTAACTTTTCTATTTTTTTAGTCTACAACTTCTATGTCACTGTTCACACCTTACTCTCCTAGTCACCCCACAAATCCAGTCAGTTGTCAAATCTGGTCATTTCTGAATCTACAGCCTCTCGCTTTCTCCTCATTTCCAGAGCCACAACCTTTGGTACAGGGCTTCCTCACCTCATGGTTAGACTATTGCAGGAGTTGAAAATCTCTCCTCACTCCAGTCCATTGTTCACTAAGCCATCAAATTAATATTCCTAGCACTCAGGTCTGACCCTTCAATTCAGTCAGCTCCAGTCACTCTCTCTCACCTCCAGGATTAAACAGAAAACCCTTCATTTGGCAACCAAAGCCTTTCACCATATCCCTACCTTCGAGTCTTTTTAAGCCTTACTCCCCTTGCCATAGGCTCTACAATCTGGAGACACCGGCCTCCTGACTGCTCTTTGAACCAGACACTCTGTCTCCTGACTCCAGGGACTTTCATTGTTTTTTCTTCATACCTGGAAGGTTCTCTCTCCTATCTCCACTTCCTGGTGACCCTGGCTTCCTTTTAGTCCTATCTAACACCCTGCTCTCTACAGGAAGCTTTTCCTAATCCTCTTTACTGCTAGTGCCTTCCCTCTATTGCTTAAATCTAATTTATCTTTAGTTGTTCCTTTCAGTTTTTTTCCATCTCATCTCCCCATGAGCCTATGAACTCCATAAGAGCAGGGACTTTCTTGCACAGTACATTAGGGTATTAGAGTATCTTAACTGGGTAGACTGATTTTCAAAGAATGGTACATTTTAACATCTTATAACCATACATTTTACTGACTGTCTAACAGTTTTGTTTTGTTTTTTGTTCTTAGAATACCTAACAGCATACCTAAGACATGTACTTACTTTTTGGGGACCAAGGATAGCATGATGGAGGTGGCCCTTGAGCTGAATCTTAAAGCAAGCCAGCTAAGAAAATGAGTCAAACAGTGGTTAAGTGACTTACCCAGGGTCACATAGCTAGAAGGTTTCTGAGACCAATCTGAACTCAGGTCTTCCTGTCTCTAGATATGATACTGTATCCACTATGCAATCTAACTAAACCTTTATTGAAAGGTTTCTTAAAGTATAGGTAAATTATGTCCATACCATCCCCCTCATCTACTTCAATTAGTATGAAGAATCCTATCAAAAAAGGAAATGAGGTTAGTCTACTATGACTTGGTCTTGATGAAGCCGTGCTGTCTCTTTGTAATCACTGACTTCTGTCTTGTCACTGGATTTCAAGGACTCTGGAGAAAGAAGAGAGTGAGGCTGACAACTTTGCCCTACTTTGCCACACTTAAATCCAGTTCACAAGCAAGTCAGGACATCCTCCTCCTTATGTCTTTAGTTCTCTTATGAAGGACAAACAGCAACAACTGCTTCCCTTTCTTGATCTCTGTTTCTGTTTCCAATTTAATTAATATTTGTCCAGCACCTGCTGTGTGCAAGGCACCCGATGATAGATTGTCACAAAGGCAATAATACCACGTGATGGCTACTGAAATATCAGTAATATCTTTTCTAAATATTTGTCAATCATCTCTTTAATTATCCTTTCAATGACTTTCCCAGGAATCAAAGTCCCACCAAATGAACTAAATAGTTTGCAGTGTCTGCTCTCTTCTTCTTTTTTTTAATCCAGACTTTTGTCCATTTCCAATTTTGTGATGCCTCTCCCATTTTTTGTTGTTGTTGTTCTTTATGGAGGAGGGACGGCAAAGCAATTGGAGTTAAGTGACTTGCCTAAGGTCACACAGCTAGTCAGTATCAAGTGTCTGGGGTCAGATTTGAACTCAGGTCCTCCTGACTCCAAGGCCCATGCTCTATTCACTGCTCCATCTCACTGCCCATCCCATAAAGGTCTTTTCAGATATCACTGATAGTGGCTCAACAGTCACATCTGCCAGTACTTTCAGATTACATGGGCCAGGTGACAGGATGTCATCCAGGGAAGGCAGGTGCTCTCTTATTCTCTCCTTATGTAACTTTGGATATCCCCCTGTTAGTCATCTTCGTTCTGTCACTTTTAGTATAAAGGTCAGTCTCTTGTGCAGAGAGAAATGAGGCAATAAAATAAGATTTGAGCAGCTCTGTCTTCACTCTGTTGTCAGTTATCTCATCCACCCCAAGCAGTGTTATTGTCTCTTCTTTGTTTCTCTATTTTTCTCCCAAAGCTGTTTTTTTTAAAAAAGAGGCTTTTTATTGTTGCAGCCTCAAATTCTAAATTTTAGTATTCCTAACAATTTTTTTCTTTGAAAGCACAAGATTATCTGTTTTTAAAATTTTAAACTCATTTTTATTTTATTTTGAGTTCCAAATTCTCTCTCCTCGAAGTCCTTCCCTCACTGAGAAGGCAAGAAAAATAAAACCCATTACAAATATGTATTGACAGGTGAAACAACTTTCTACATTAACTATGTTTGTTCCAAAGGGAGAAAACAGAGAGAAAAAGAAAAACACAGAATAAAATGTTTCATTCTGTTCTCTGAATCTGTGGGTTCTCTTTCAGGAGTCCTCTGGGAATTATTATTAGTCATTATGTTGATCCGAGTTACTAAGTCTTTCACACTTGATTATCTTTTCTTTTTAAATTTTATTTATTTTTTATTAATTTATTTCTTTTAGTCTTCAATATTCATTTCTACAAGATTTTGATTTCCAAATTTTCTCCCCATCTCTCACCTTTCCTACACCCCAAGATCACATACACTCCGATTACTCCCTTCCCCCCGTCTACCTTCTATCACCCCACCTTCCCTCCATTGCCCCTCTCCCTCACTTTCTTGAAGGGCAAGATAGATTTCCAGACCCCATTACCTGTACATCTTCTTTCCCAGTTGAATGTAAAAACAATTTTTAACATTTGTTTTTAAAACTTTAAGTTAAAATTCTCTCCCGTCTTCCCTCCCCACCCACCCTCCTTGAAAAGGCAAGCAAGTCAATATAGGTTATACATGTGTAGTTATGTAAAACCCTTCCATAATAGTCACATTGTGAAAGACTTACTTAATTTCCCTCCATCCCAGCACTCTCCCCATTTATTCTATTCTCTCCTTTGACTCTGTCTGTTTTCAAAAGTGTTTGCTTCTCACTACCCCCTCCTCCAGTCTGCTGTCTCTTCTATCATTCCCCTCCCCACCTTTCTCCCCTTTCTCCTACTTTCCTGTAGGGTAAGATACCCAATTAAGTGTGTGTGTGTGTTATTCCATCCTTAAGACTCATTCCCCCTCACCTCCTGCCTCTTCCCCTCCATTATAAAAGCTTTATCTTGCCTCTTTTACGTGAGATAATTTACCCCATTCTATCTTTCCCTTTCTCCTTTTCTCTATATATTCCTCTCTCACCTTTAATTTTATTTTTGAGATATCATCCCTTCATATTCAATTTACCCTGTGACCTCTGTCTACACACAAACACACACACACACACACACACACACACACACATTCCCTCCAACTACCCTAATACTGAGAAAGGTCTCAGGAGTTACAAATATCATCTTTCCATGTGAGAATATAAACACTTCAACTTCAATAAGTTCCTTATGATTTCTCTTTCCTGTTTTCTCATGAAAAGAGAGCACCAAAGCTCCTCCATCCAAAAGCCTCCAAGAAAAATATGAATTGGTCTCAGGTCATGGAAGAGCCCAAAACAGATTTTGAAAATCGAGTAAAAATAGAGAAAAAAATTGGGAAGAAAAATGAGAGTGGTGTAAGAAAATCATGCAAAATGAGTCAAAAGCTTGCTAAAGGAGACCCCCCCCAAAATACTGTAGAAAACAACACCTTAAAAAATAGACTAATCCAAATGGCAAAAGAGGTCCAGAAAGCCAATGAGGAGAAGAATGCCTTCAAAAGCAGAATTGATCAAATGGAAAAGGAGGCCCAAAAGCTCACTGAAGAAAATAATTACTTCAAAGTTAGAATAAATGGAAGCTAATGACTTTAAGAAAAATCAAGAAATTATAAAGCAAAACCAAAAGAATGAAAAAAATAGAAGATAATGTGAAATATCTCACTGAAAAAACCTACTGACCTGGAAAATAAATTCAGGAAAGATAGTTTGAAAAGTATTGGACTGGGGCAGCTAGGTGGTGCAGTGAATAGAACACCAGCCCTGGAGTCAGAAGGACCTGAGTTCAAATCCAACCTCAGACACTTCACACACACACACACACCACACACACACACACACACACACACACACACACACACAAACACACACACAGCTAGCCATGTGACTTTGGGCAAGTCACTTAACCCAAATTGCCCTTCAAAAAGCTAAAATAAAAAAAATTAATTTAATTTAAAAAAAAGAAAAGTATTAGACTACCTGAAATCCATCATCAAAAGAAGACCCTAGATAACATTTTTGAAAAATTATCAAAGAAAAATGCCCTGAGATTCTAGAACCAGAGAGTAAAATACAAATGGAAAGAAGCCATTGATCACCCCCCAAAAAAGATCTGAAAAGGAAAACTCTAAGGTATATTATAACCAAATTCGAGAGTTCCCAGGTCAGGGAGAAAATATTACAAGCAGGCAGAAAGAAACAATTTGAGTATTATGGAAACACAATCAGTATAACACAAGATCTAGTAGCTTCTACATTAAGGGATCAGAGGGCTTGGAATACGATATTCCAGAGGCCAAAGGACCTTTAAAGGGAGATTAAAGCCAAGAATCACATACCCAGAAAAAAATGAGTGTAATACCTCAGGGGAAAATATGAATATTCAATGAAATAGACGATTTTCAAGGATTTTTGATGAAAAAAAAGCAATGCTGAACAAAAAATATGACTTTCAAAAATAATTATCTAGAGAAGCATGAAAAGGAGAAGCAGGAAATCTTTCCTGAACTTACTTTCCAAGTCAGTAGTTTTTTCAGTGAGATATTTCACATTATCTTCTATTTTTTTCATTCTTTTGGTTTTGCTTTATAATTTCTTGATTTTTCATAAAGTCATTAGCTTCCATTTACTCCATTCTAACTTTGAAGGAATTATTCTCTTCAGTGAGCTTTTGGACCTCCTTTTCCATTTGACCAGTTCTGTTTTTTAAGGCATTCTTCTCCTCATTGGCTTTCTGGACCTCTTTTGCCATTTGGTCTAGTCTATTTTTTTAAGATGTTGTTTTCTACAGTATTTTGGGGGGGGTCTCCTTTAGCAAGCTTTTGACCCATTTTGCATGATTTTCTTACATCACTCTCATTGCTCTTCCTACTTTTTTCTCTACTTTTACTTGTTTTGGGCTCTTCCATGACCTGAGACCAATTCATATTTTTCTTGGAGGCTTTTGGATGGAGCAGCTTTGACTTTGTTGTCTTCATCTGGTTGTATGTTTTGATCTTTGTCACCAAAACAAAATCCTATAATGAGCTTTTTCCTTACTGTTTGCTCATTGTCCCAGCAAATATTTTACTTTCTAACTCTTTGTTAAGGTAGGACTCTGCTTCCAGGGTAAAGAATGTCCTGTCCAAAGTGAAGGGGCTTGGTGCAGCTGTTTTCAGAGATACTTCTAGGGGCTTGTAAATGTTCAGTTCTTCCAAGGTTGGTATGATCAAAGGAGAGGTATGTGCTCTTTTCCTGGACTCCACTCTGGTCTGTGAATGACCAAAAGCACTCTTTCCTACCTTGGAACTGTGAGGAGGATCCCCTCTTCACTGCAGCCACAGGCTCTACCACAGCAGCACTGCTCCTTGCCCCAGGATTGCCACCTAGGACTATGACCCAGATATGAGCACAGGCAAAGCAAGAGAATCCTGCCTCAGTGACAGAAGAGATCCCTACAATCACACTCAGATCAACCACTAGATCCCCATATGGTCTGTGGGCTAGGAGCTTCAGAAACAGCAACTGCAGCTGCTCCTGCTACTCTTCCTGTTCCTGCTGCCTCAGCCACCTTGGAGCCAGCCCTGAACAGACCATGCTTCTCTCTCACTCAGGTCCAGGAGAGTTTTCCTATGCTCTCTTTGGAGTTTGTGGGCCAAAAAGTCTGGAAAACGCCACAGCTGCCAGTGATTGAGTTCCCTGAGGCCTGCTCCCAGCCCATCTGTGTTGGCACAGCATATGCTGGACTGTGCTCTATTTCCAGCCCAATGTGATAGACCCTTCCTGTCAGCTTTCCAGGCTGTCTTAGCCTGGAGATTTGTGTCACTCCATCATTTTGTCGCTTTTGCAGCTCTAAAAGTTGTTTAGAGTAATTTCTTATGGGTTTTTGGAGGGGTCTGAGAGAGAACTAAAGCAAGTCCCTGCTTCTACTCTGCCAACTTGGTTCTGCCCACACTTGATTATATTTACAATATTGCTGTTAGTATGTACATTGTTCTTCTGGTTCTGCTCACCTCACCTTGCATCAGTTCATGTAAGTCTTCTCAGGTTCTGCTAAAACCATCCCCTTCATCATGTCTTACAACAAAACAGTATTCCATCCCATTCGTATATCATAACTTTTTCAGCCATTTTGCAGGCTGGTGAGCATCCTCTCAGTTTCCAGTTCTTTGCCACCACATAAAAGAACTGCTATAAATAATTTTGTATATATATATATGTCCTTCTCCTCTTATCTTTTTGTGGTATAGGCCTAGTAGCAATGGCACTATGTCATAGGGTATGTAAAGTTTATTTAACTTTTGCAGCATAATTCCAAATTGTTCCCTAGAATTCTTATTAGTGTTTTAGAGCATTTTTTCATATGGATATTGATAGTTTTGAATTTTTCCTCCAAAATTTGCCTGTTCATATCCTTTGGTTATCATTTGGGGAATGACTCTTATTCTCATAAATTTCACTCAGTTTCCTATAGATTTTAGAAATGAGACCTTTATCAGAAAAATGTGCTGCAAAGATTTCTTTGCTAGTTCCCTGTCTTCTAATTTTAGCTGTATTACATTTGTTTGTATAAAAGAAATTTTGATTTAATATCATCAAAATTATTCATTTTATTCCCTATAAACCTCAGTCCCTTATTTGATAGGAGTTCTTCCACTCTCCATAGATCTGACAGGTAAATTCTTCCATGCTTCACTAATCTGCTTATATTATCACCCTTTATGTCTAAATTGTGAACCCATTTTGACCTTATATGTGAATACACATACACATACATACATATTTATATATACATATATGTATATTTACTGTATTATGCATGCAAGCATATATACATAAATTTACATGTCTATCTATATGTTCCCATATAGATGTGAGTATATGTATATGCACATATATACATTGTGTGTGCGTGTGTGTGTGTGTGTAGTGTGAGATGTCAGTCTGTGCCTAGTTCCTGCCAGACTACTTTCTGGTTTTCCCGATAGTTTTTGTCAGATACGGAGCTCCTGATCTGCTAGCTGGCATCTTTGGATTTATGAAGCACGAAGTTACTCTGCTTATTTGTTTCTCTGCATTGTATACTTAATCTGTTCTACTGATCAGCCTCTCTGTTTCGGACCAAGTACCAAAGAGTTTTGGTAATTATAGCTTTCTAGTGTAGTTTGAGATCTCATACTATTGGTCATACTTCCTTACTTTTTTAATTGATTCCCTTGATATCCTTAAACATTTGTTTCCCTAGAAGAGTTTTTTTTATTATTTTTCTAGCTTTATAAAGTAAATCTTTAGTAATTTTATTGTCATGGCACTGAATCAGTACATTAATTTAGGTAGCATTGTCATTTTCATAATAGTGACTGAGCTGACTCATGAGTAATTAAGATTTCTCTACTTATTTAGATGTTTTGATTTGTGTGAAGTGTTTTGTGATTATATTCATGAGGTTCCTGTGGCAGGTAGACTCCACCAAAAAATTTTTTGACCCACCAACCATATTTATTTTAAATGGAATTTCTCTATCTGTTCTGGTTTTTTGTGGGGTTTAGGTTTTTTTTGGTGTAATCTGGTTTTTACAAGATTATGCTATCATCCTCTGTTAGCTGCCTTTTTTTCCATCTACTGAACATTTCTTTTTAAAGCCCAAGTTTGTTGGTGAATTCGTGCGCATACACAATGATCTTTTAATTGAATGGTCCTTGAGGACAGGTACTGTGTTTTGCTCTCTCTGTATAACTAGTACTTTAACACAGTGCCTGGCACCTAGTAGGTGCTTCATAAATATTTATTGAATTGAATGAAATCTTTTCAGACAAATCCTGCTTTACAATCATTTCTCTTTGGGCTGTGAGAATTTCACTCTTCAATAGCTCCCTGTCATCCTGGGCTGACATGCTCTGAAGCATTTTACTCCATGGGATCTTACCATTGTTTCCTCTGAGCTCTTTAAACTCTGACTTTCCAATTCAGGGCACATAATATATGCTGTCCAGATTTCCTCTCCTCTATCACAAGCTCTCCTAGGAAGTGGTCACTTCTACCTGGGATTCCATCATTTCTACCTCAGCAAACAGATTTTCCCTGTTAGTGAGAATGAGATTCAGAGTAGAAATTCTCCTTGTTGGTTCCTCCACCTTTTGAAGGATGACATTGGCCCTAAGGCAGAAAGTTATTCTTAGCTTCTCTGCTTGATAATTTAAGTCACCCATTACTAATATATCATGCCTCTATGCCAAGCTTGTGATATTTCCCAGGCTCCTCATCTGTCCCTTATTTCTGTCTAGGTGGTCTCTAGTATTCTCATGCATGAAGGTTTTATGTGTTTGCCTTGGTTGGCCACCTCATAACTTGTATGATGTTAGGAAAATTGTTCCTCAGACATCATTATGGTAAATAACATTAGAAACAGCTTAAGTAATTCCTATTTAAGTATGTTTCATACACCTTATTTTGTAATGCTGCTAAAATGGGATATCTTCATTGATTCCTGTGGAACTGCCTGATGCAATAAATCATGTGGCTTTGAGCCATTGTCAATGTCATTTTTTTTCCTGACGGTTTGAGAGGAACAAGTCTTTCATATTTATGTATGTACAGCTTGTCACCTTTCAGTGAAGCCTAGGAGCTTCTAGTTTGGTCACCTGAAGCCTTAAAGTTTTTTTTGGGGGGGGGGGCGGTTTCCTAATCACAGATTTTAAAAATAGTCCAGAACATTATGTTCACCCCGTTACTATTTAACTTCTTTAGGAATTGTCCAGTTTGTTGGTAGAGCTGAGGAGGATCCAATTGTGCTCCCTTCTGGGGACTCTTGAAGCAACCCTTTACTTGTGATCTTCCTTGTTAACTTTGATGACTTTCCTTTTTTATTAAAGGTATATATCTGAAAATAGCCATACCTAATCCACTTCAACAAAGCCCTTTCTGACCCACGCACTAGCAATGGGTTCTGAATTGAAAACAGTTTCTCTTTGAGAAAAAAGGTTGAGGAATAGGGCTTTGGAAAGAAGGGCAACTATGAGAATTTTTTTTTGGTGGATCTGGGGATTGAAAGAATGTTTGTGATAATAATAATGGTTTCATTACGATTATGATGAGGATATTAAAAATCCTCTATATCATTTAAATTGGCATTTTTCATTATATTTTTAAGAGTGATATTCTTTAAATAGGCAGTATTTAAGAAGAGAGAAAGGAAAGACAATTTTTTTTTAATCTCACAGGAATGCTTTATACTTAACACTATTTCATTTTACCTCAACGCCATTCGATATATCACTTTTTAATGGTTTCTAGATATATACATATAGAGAAGTGTTTTCAAAATTCTCCTGATTGTTGTTTTTGTTTTTCAGCGTCATAGGATGAATGAAGGCATTGCTCTTGACACTTTCAAACCTTGGCAGCTGAATGAAGTGATCGATGGTGGAGGTGTCGGAGTGATAGAAGACAGTAAACATGGGAATTTGGCTAAAGGAGATTTTCTGACTTCTTTTAATTGGCCCTGGCAGACTAAGGCCATTTTAGAAGGAAACAGACTTGAAAAGGTAATCTCTAATAAGCAGTGCATATATATTTACTATAACTCTCAATTCATTTTTTTCCTTGGCATTTGATTCTGCTTAATATCAAGAAAGGAATAAGGGCAGCTAGGTGGTACAGAGTACCAGCCCTGGAGTCAGGAAGACATCAGTTTGGATCCAGCCTCAGACAATTAACACTTACTTGCCATGTGAAGTTGGGCAAGTCACTTTGCCCCAATTGCCCTGCCCTTCCCCCTCCAAAAAACAACAACATAATATCCAGCTTCTTCTGCTACTAACTCATTAAATGTAGCAAAAACTATAACAACAGTTAATTATTTGGGCTTCTACATTCCTTTTTATTACCTGAAAATTTATATAAAGAATAAGTTATATGAAAGTTAACTGTGTTTTCACTGAAAGTATAGGTAATGACTTTCACTTTCTGTCCAAATCACAGATGAAGCAATTATATTTAGAATTGTAGTCAAGGACCTTTGTTACTTCTTAGTAAGAGCTAGGGGCTTTATGGTGGTATGATTTGAAGGTTTAGGTGGAAGTTCTCACCTCCTCCTAACTTCCCACTTACCAGTTGGCCTGCCTTAGAACCTGAAGCTCATCATTAGTGAAATGTAACTGTTAAAATACACACGTGTTATTACTACTAGCCTACAATTATTAGTGTGGCACATCTGAACTACATATTTCTAAGAGACAGAGATCTCTAAAGGACTACTTTAGAAGACAGACAAGTTTT
This sequence comes from Pseudocheirus occidentalis, assembly GCA_028646575.1. NCBI lineage: Eukaryota > Metazoa > Chordata > Mammalia > Diprotodontia > Pseudocheiridae > Pseudocheirus > Pseudocheirus occidentalis. Next base: position 190,954,057 of record CM053598.1, read on the forward strand.
GAAAGTAAAATACAGGAACAAGGGTCAAGAACTTGGCCTGCTGGTGCCTGGAGGAATGTTGCATCTGAGGGCTAAGCAGTTGGAAGGCAGTGGGGGGACAATGCATGCTTGGAGGAAGGAAAGATGTCTAAGGGGCAGTAGGGTACAGAAATAGCAAGGTCCTGAAGTCATACTTCACAGTTTTGCCTAATGCTGGCCCTGGCATCAGCCACTAATAATTTCTGCATTACCTGCCTTGTAGGGCTGTAAGGAAATTGCTTTGCAAACCTTAAGCAGTTAGTATACAAATGTGATGAGTCATTATTGTTTCATTGTGGTGATTGATCTGCTAATCAGATCTTAATTGGAAGGATTCTGGGAGGTCATCCCTTTCTGTCCCCTCATTTTACAGACCAGGAAACTGAAACAAAAGAAGATTGAGTTTCTTTCCCAGGATAACAGTTAATTAGCAGAAGAGCTATGTGAAAAGCAGATAAACATAAAAATCTAGAGCCACTAAAGCAGAGACCATGACCTTTCATGGCTTTTTTTTTGGTTGGTGAAAGAATTATCATAGTTTACAATATTTCTTGGATATTAAACATTCAAATACTTTTTTCAATTATCAATTTTATTTTATATGATCAATTAATGAAATTATGAAATTATCGAAATACATTCTTTCCCACCACTCCTCCTCCCCAGCAAAAAAATAAGAACAAAGCCCTTATGCCAAATATGCATAGTCAACCAAAACAAGACCTCCTATTGGCCACCTGTGTCTCCCTGTGTCCTCTGCACCCTGAGCCTGTCACCTTTCTGTCAGGAGGTACATAGCATTTTTCATCATTGGTCCTCGGGAATTATTAGTGTCATTGCGTTGATTTGGTTTCTTAAATCTTTCAAAACTGGGTTTTTTTCCCTAATATTGTTATAGTTTAAATTATTCTCCTGCTTCTGTCTACTTCACTCAGCATAAGTTCAAGTAATCCCAAATTTCTCTGAAATTATTTCTTTCATTATTTCTTATAGCAGTATAATCTTCCATTATATTGATAGGACACAATTCATTCTGCCTTTCAAATGATGGGCACCCTTTAGATTCCATTTCTTTGCCACTACAAAAAGTGCTACTATAAATATTTTTATTCCTATAGGACCTTTTCCTTTTTCTTTGATTTCTTTGTAAAACTGGTAGTGGCATAGCTAGGTTAAAGGGAATGTGCAGTTTAATAACTTTGGGGGTCTCGTTCCCAGTTGCTTTGCAACGTGGCTGTATCATTTGCTCCACCAATAGCGTATCAGTGTTCCTGTTTTCCCACAGCCACAATATTTGACATTTTGGAGGTTGAACTTTGGCTTGAGGTTTTCATTACGCCTTCCATATTCTAATATTGTCATTTTTGTTTGATGGCATGTCGTAGTGTTCCAGGGAGGAAAATACTCTCTACTAGTGGAGATAGGCATCTGTGTGTCAGCTGAGAAGGAGAATTGTAGTCACTGAGACGTTATGTGATTTGCCCACAGTCACACAGACAATTCTAGTCCCAACTCTGCTTTGCCATACTGCAAAGTATAGGCATTTTACTGGAACAGAAATTATAAAGGGTTAATTTCCATGATTGTTTCCTGTTTAAACTTTACTAGAAACCTACAGTGTGATAGAAAATATGTGCATATTTTATTTTAGGTAAACCCACAACTTGTAGATGGACACCTTTCTTACTTTCTTGGTGCTATTGGTATGCCTGGATTGACTTCTTTACTAGGAATTAAAGAAAAAGGTCACATAACTGTTGGTTCCAAGCAGACAATGGTTGTCAGTGGAGCTGCAGGTGCTTGTGGATCATTGGCTGGCCAGGTAAACTTTTCTCATGATTACTTATTTGATTTCTCTAACTGAAGTCTCAGTATAAAATTTGGCAGGCAGAAATATAAGACTGAGAAGCACACGTCATGTTTGGCCTAAATATTTCTGATAAAAGTTTTGTATATAAGTAATCAACTATATTACTGCTATTATCAAAAAAACAAACATACTATGATTTGGGGATTTATTGGGTGCTAGTTGTCCATTTTAGAGAAACTTAGAAAAAACAGACTTAGATGTAAATTACTGAATGGTATGATGGAAATGGTAATAAAAAAAACCCCACCTCTCTGAAATTTCATATTCTAATGAGTAAATCTCTAAAATAACTTATCTGATGTTTAAAAATTCTAAATAAAATATATATCACTGGGGACAAAAATATAGAACTTAATACAGACATACTCAATTTAATGTTATTGTGAATAATTTTATTTTAAAATAACATCTTAATACATTATTACTAAGCAACTCTATAACATTGTGAAAGCATTACACCACAATTTGGTACCCCTCAAATAAAGGTAACAATTTGAGTTCATGTTTAGTCCCCTTTGGTGGTAAGTTTTGAACATCAGTTGGGTCATTGCTGTGTTCTTCAGCATTATTTCTATGGAACGACCTGCTCCCTGGTTGTTTTACCTGATGTATTTTTTTCAGAACCAATGGATACCCCTTAAAGCATGCTTTCAAACATTTGTACTGTATTTGTATTTTACACAGATGAATGTAATACACAAATCTTCATAATGAGAACTTGGAAAAGTGTAATTTTTCTGAATATTTTTTGGCATCTCTCAAGCTCAGAAACTTAGGTTCACATGTAGCTTTGTGATGTGTTAATGATGTGATCATTACTTTTTTTATAAAATCGTATATAAATGTCTACTTAAAAACTCAAAGTCACTCTATGTTCTCCTGTCTTCATGACTTATTGTAAACATCATATTGTATTTTGGCTTTCCTCTTTAAGTCTTTCAGTACCTTGGGCCAAAAGTTTAAAAATTCTGACCTGAACTGTAGCAAATACCAGCATGTAACTGTAGTAGCTTACAGCCTTTCAGGCTCTCTAGGTTGTGTTATCAAAATATAAAACCATTTGATTTTCAGACTTTTCTTCTTCTAGATCGGCCATTTGGAAGGTTGTTCCAGAGTGGTGGGAATTTGTGGAACAGATGAGAAGTGCTCCATCTTGGTCTCAGAAATGGGCTTTGATGCTGCAATTAATTATAAGAAAGGGAAGGTGGCAGAACAACTTCGTGAGCTTTGCCCATCTGGAGTGGATGTTTACTTTGACAATGTTGGTGGCGACATCAGTGATACAGTTATTCGTCAGGTGATTGATGACTTCCTGCTATTACACAGATACAGACACACAACCCCTAAATGAACATTTTCTATAGGAAGAATAGGAAATGAAGACGCCTTAGGAAACCTCTAATGCATAGAGGGTGTTTTTTTTATCATTCAGATTTGCATGGTAGTTCTGACACTGAATGTATGCCTGTGCTCCCTAATAAGGGGGTAACATCTGTTTTGTTTTTGTCTTTATATCCCTGGTGTCTCATACTTAGCAGGTGTTTAATCAGTGTTTGTTGACTGATTGTTCTTACGGTAAGTCTGTAACAGGCAAATTACATATCAGGCATGATTACACTGCAGAATACAATAATAAACTATAAGGTTGTTCTATCAGAGCAAGCATAGAACTTAGCAGAATGGGTTTTTTTTTGCTTGTGGCTCAGAGTAACACAGTAGATGTGCATATGTGTGTATATATGTGTCTGTACATATATGTTCACATATATACACACACATACACACATACATACATACATAAATACACACAAAACAACAGACAAAAGCCCTGATTAAGCAGCTTCTAAGTATGAGGCACTAGGGATACAAAGACTAAATCAGAACAGAAGTTCCCCTCCTCTTAGAGGCTGCATTGCACACACTCATGAATATACAAAAAATAAAGACAATGTAGTTTTGGGAGAGGGAGGGCTTTAGTAACTGCTGGAATCAAAATAGTGAATCATGTACTTGATGTGAATCTCGAAGGAAAATAGGAATTCCAAGAGATAGTGGTGAGAGGAGAATGCATTTCAGATGTTTGGGGGCAGCCAATGCAAAGATAGCAAGGAGGTCCAGGGAGAGAGGCCCAACCCTGGAGCAGGGAAGACTCTTCATCTTCCTGAGTTCAAATTAGGCCTCAGACATTTATTACCTGTGAGACCCTGGAGGAAGTCATTTCCTCATCTGTAAAGTGTAAAAAAGTTCCTCATCTGTAAAGTGAGCTGGAGAAGGCAGTGGCAAACCCCTCCAGCATCTTTACCAAGAAAACCTCAAATGGGGTCACAAAGAGTTGGACAGGACTGAAAAGGACTGAACTACAGCAATGCAAAGGCATGGAGGTGGGGCATGGAGCCTTGTGTGTGAGGAACCACAGGTAGGCCAGTATGGCTGGACCACTGAGGATGTAAGAAGACTGGAAAGGTAGGAAAGGGCCAATCTGTGAAGATCAGTAAGGGAAAAACAGGAGTTTGTATTTGACCTTGGAGGTAACAGGAGCCACTGCAGTTTATTGAGTTTAGCTGTGATGCTGTCAGGCAGGTGCTTTAGGAAAATGACCTTGGCAGCTTTGTGCAGGTTGGAGCAGAGGAGAGACACTTGAGGAAGGGAGGCTGCCATGGTAGTCCAGGC
>CM053598.1:190959114-190979553 GCA_028646575.1 Pseudocheirus occidentalis
CCCTCCTCCACTTTCTGTACCTGATGCTATTGTTTTATGGCTTTTCATTCCTCATTAAACAATTTCATTTTGCTTGCTAGTGTTTGCAGACTTCCTGCACCTACATCCTGTGACTAACTCTGGAATAATGACTGATCAATATCTTTGGACCCTGGTCGCATCCCCCTTCTAAGAATTTTTTCCTTTTTTCCCTTATACCATAGCTACCACCTAGGGCTTCTGCCTGGAGCGTTTCTACAGCTTCCCTGCTGTCTTGGGGAAGGACTGCCTTGGAACCTTGACTGTATAAAACAGACTAGAAATGCAGATTGAGGGAAAGTTGCCAGTAGGTTTTTACTGTTCTCAGCTTTAAATACAAGCTGTTGTGCTGTTTACCTTGATTCCTTATCAAGTGTCCTCAGTGGGTGCTAATGTCTTTGTTACTAATCCAGGGCCTGGTGTGTCTGTCTGCCCTGGAGGGGAACTGGAGGTCCCAGGAAGCAGACTCAGAACTTTGCTGTCCACAGAGACTCACTTTGGTGTTTACAAAAAAGTTTGCGCCTTCCCTTGTCCGACCATTTATAAAGCATCTCCTTTGTGTAAGGCATACAAAGGCAAAATAAAAAGTTCCTTCCCTGTAAAAAAAAAAAAAAAAAAAGAAAGTGATGGAGAAAATGTTAATACAGATTAAAATTAAAAGTGTCATTGACACATTCCTCTCCTCCAAGAGCCTGTTGTTAAACATTCACTAACGTGCCTCTGAAAAGGGGTGTTATTAATTTAAAGGGCAAAAAGCATACAAAGGTAAGGCTAGGGGCTTGAGAAAACAACTTTCCCTCCTTTATAATTTTTCCTAGGGTTAGACTGAATTTCTGATGTTTCAAGTATACCCAAGTGGATTAACCGCCTTTTCCTATTATCTGTTCACAATTATGTTGTCTTGCTCCTAGAGAGATGACTGTGCTCGAGGCAATCCAAGATCCCTCTCCATCACTGCTCCCGGATGTCTGAGCAGCCTTTTAAGGATCACACTACTCAACTCCTGGAGTGAGGAAGGGGCTAGAAAAGGTGTGCTAAAAACTGTGTGCTTACCCAAGCCTGGCCTGATTACTGTGGCCACCCTGTGGTCAAAACACCAAAAAATGTACAAAAACTTCTACAAAGATGATTCTGCTCGTCATCAGTACACAGACTGTGTGCACACTTAAAGACAACACAAAATCCAGTAGACCTGAAAGATGAACAGCTCTCACTGCAAGAGAACTCAGGCGATATTGCATCCAAATAGAACCCCTAAGTGAAACAAGACTGACAAATGAAGGCCAGTTTACTGAAGGCAGAGCTGGATACATGTTTTTCCGGAGTGACTGCAGTAAAGAGGAATGTGGTAAAGCTGGAGTAGGTTTTGCAGGAGTGAAGGCTTATGACAATGCAATTGCCACTTGCAGGAAAATGCCACATCATCATCATTAGTGCCTATGCTCCTACAATGATAAACCCTGATGAGGTCGAAGAAAAATTTTATGAAAGACCTAGAGACCCTTATCAATGTGCCAAAAGAGGACGCACATAATTCTGGGAGACTTTAATGCTAGAGGAGGCTCAGACTACTAGACATGGCAGGGGGGTCCTTGGGAGGAATGGAGTTGGAAAAAGCAACAGCAATGATCACTTACTATTAAAGACTTGTGCGTCCCATGACCTCATCACCAACACTGTTTTTCCATTTACCTAAATGCAAGAAAACTTTATGGATGTACCCTCACAGCAAACATTGGCATTTAATAGAGTATGAGACAGTAAGAAGAGACAGACAGAATAATGAAGGTGATATTGAAGGCTAAGGTCATTAGCTCTCCAAGCTAAATATTCACATTGAAAAAAGGCAGTGACCACAAGGCAAAATGACTATGACAAGAATTAATGTCAACAGATTAGAACACTTCTTTGAGCTGGAACAGTTTGTTGCTAACTTCGAGGGAAAGTTGAGTCAAAACACAGTTAGCAAGAGTGGAACAGAAAAGGAGTGGGAAGTTTTCAGAGATTTGGTATACAGCACTGCATTTGCCCATCTGGGTCAGAACACTTACAAACATCAAGACTGATTTGACAAAATTGATGGGGAAATTCAGAAGCTGTGTCTAAGAAGACAGCATTTAATTCCATCAAAAGCATAGTACAAGTAAAGCTTAGAGAGAGGCAAGATTCTTGGCTCAGTAAGAAAACAGATGAAATTCAGTTTTATGCTGATAGTAACAATCTAAAGCACTTTAATGACGCCTGAAGGCTCCGAAACCAAAGACCTATAACACATCTCAACTACTCAGTGCTGATGAAGCCACACTGATTAGTGATAAGGACATGATCCTAAAGAAATAGGTTGAACACTTCCACAATGTTCTTAACAGACTGTCATCGATCAGTGCTGAAGCCATTGATCGTTTATCTCAGGTTGAAGTCAATCCCTCCCTAGCTGAAGTTCCAACTGAAGAGGTTTTGAATGCCATTAGGCTCCTTTCATGTGGCAAAGCACCTGTTCAGCTAAGATTTACAAGAGCGGGGGGAGTTGTCCATTGCTCCTAAAAGAGCTGACTGAAATTTCCCCAGTTATATGACAAGAGGAACTTATCCCCCAAGAGTTCAAGGTTGTCTCCATTGTCCAACTCTATAAAAGTAGAGGAAATAGATTGCCCTGTGACAATCACAAGGTGGGGTGGCTGTCTGTTAGCCTTTGATGGCAAGATTCTTGCCAGAGTCCTCCTTAATGAGTTGGAAGATGGTCATTAACTTGAGAGCCAGTATGGCTTCAGAAGGGGCTGAGGAATGATCAATATGGTATTTTCTATCTAACAACTCCTGGAGAAATGCCATGAGCAGAATGGAGGTCTGTATACAGTTTGTAGATATGACCATGGCCTTTGATACTGTCAGTCACAAGGGCTTTAACAAATTATGTTAAAATTTGCTAGCAACTGACACTGTGTAATGGACAGTGAGCAAAAGGTTTGGGCTAGATGAGCATAGTGAGGCAACAATGCTGGTTTATTGGAGTAGCATAATTGATTATATATCTTTCTTGTTTATGCATAGAAAGTTTTACAGTGAACTTTGGATCACCAGTTTCTCACGGATGTACTCAGCTAAACATAGATATCAGCAAAAGACCTTGACTACCAAGGCTACTTCCTGCAAGCCCAGACTGCTTGTGGGAGACATAGCAATATTTCTTGACATTGATTGCCAAATACTTTTCTTGGGGAAAGATATGGCACACCTATCCAGAGGGGACTTTGTACCCTCTGGGATCTGAACAAGTCAACAAGTCTGGACTCAGACATAGCTCCATGAGTCCTTGAACTTGGAGCAAGTCACAAGTTTCTGGACTCAGACACAAGCTCAAAAATCCATTAGACTTTCCCCCCCTCACAAAAATTTGGTTGCCTGGAGTACTGTACATCAGTACTGTACATAAATTTCACAACAGCATTCTTCCCTAGATTCTGGATAATGGACAATGTTCTCATGCTTTCCTAGTCACCAGTAGAATGAAACAAGACTGTGTGCTTTCTCCCATGCTTTTCAGCACACTGTTTTCAGGCCAGGTTGTCAAAGGCCTTCAATGAGGACAAGGTCAGTTACCACACTGATGGTATATTCTTCAACCTGAAAAGGTAACAAGTCAAGACCAAAGTGGAGAGAGTATTGGTGCATGATTTTTTTGTTTGCAGATGATTGTGCACTCAGTGCAGATTCTGAAGCTGAGATGCCACAAAGTGTGGATCGATTCTCTGTTGCTTGTGCTAATTTTAGTCTAACAATTAACACCAAGAAAACACAGGTACTCCACCAACCAGCACCACACCATTCATACTTAAGCCAACAGTTGCAGAAAATGGAGAAGTTTCAAATGCTATGGATAAGCTTGCTTACCTGGACAGGGTACTTTCTAGGGTGTACACATTGATAATGATTTGATACATGCATTTCCAGAGCTAACTCAGTATTTGGGAGGCTCCAAAGCAAGAGAAGAGGCAGACTGACCATCAAACTGAAGGTCTACAGAACCTTTGTGTTGGCCTCATTGTTGTATGTCTGAAATCTGGACAGTCTATGAGTGCCATGCCAGGAAATTGAATCACTTCCATTTGAATTGTCTTAGATTCTGAAGATCACTTGGCAGGATAAGGTACCAAACATTGTCTTTTCTTAAACTAAACTGCCAATAATTCAAACTCAACTGTAGAGAGCACAGCTCTGATGGACTGGCCATGTTATTTGAATGCCGACTATATACTTTCCAAAAAGACTGTTTTGTGTAGAACCTCACACAGGACAAGCACTTACATGGTGGTCAGAAAAACTGATACAAGGAAACTTTCAAGGTCTCCCTTAAGAACATGGGAATTGATTTTGGGACGTGGGAGACCATGGCACGGGACCCATCCAGTATGGTGTGCTGTGAGAAGGTGCTGTGTTCTACGAGCAAAGAAGAATTGGTACAGCTCCAAAGAAAGGTTAGTTGTGCAAATTTAAAGAATCCACCCCAAGTGTTCACATCCAATAGACTATTTGTGCTGGACTTGTGGGAGAATATTCTAAGCTCATATTGGGCTTATCAGACACACTGTAATTTGACTCTAACTTAGTGATGTCATTTTGATCCTCTTCAAGAACAAATGACAACCAACCAATCATGTCCTAGCTTTTTATTCAGAAGCCACACTCAAGCCCTGGAATTCACAGATGGATGAACTCTCTGCCCCTTGGTCTCTCCTAATTGCATAGGTCCTCCAGAACCTACATTTAAGGAGGAAATTCAGACCAGCCAAGTCTTATTCCTTTCCAGGGTACACTCTGAACAATTTCTATCATGCCCTTGGGCTGGGTACCTTTATTTCTGCCCTTCCCTCACTCTTTCCAGCTTCCTTTTATGTTATCTTCATACACACACACACACACACACACACACACACACACACACACACACACACACCCTTAGAATATTGGTTCCCAGTGGGCAGAGACTGTCTTCCTTTCTACTTGTATTTGTAGGCATTTAATAAATGCTAGGTGATACAGTGGAGAGTGCTGGATCTGGACTCAGGAAGACTCTTCCTGAGTTCAAATCTGGCCTTAGCCACTAACCGTGTCTGGCAAGTCACTTAACCTTGTTTGCCTCAGTCTCTTCATATGTAAAATGAGCTGGAAAAGGAAATGGCAAACCAGTCCAGTATGTTTGCAAAGAAAACCCAAAATAGGATCACAAAGAATTGGACATGAATTTGAATGAATAATGAAATTCGTTAATAGTCTCTTCAGATAGCATAGAAAACTGAGAATTATTTACGTTGTATGGACAATCATGAAGTAATTACCCTCTTGCCCAATGCTGAAAGGAATATATGGAGAAGGAATTAGGGTTCAGGCGACTTCTGAAAAGATTATAGTTTTAACCTGTTTAAACCATAATAAAAATAACATGGAACTTTGAGTATAAATATTCCAATACAGATGTTTTCTGGCTCAAATTATCTTGGATCGTTACATGAAGTCAGTATCAATAATATTTTAATAAACTGATGACCTGATTGTATGAAGTGAGGTGCAGTGGAAAGACCGCTGAATTTGAAGTCACAGGACCGGGACTTGAATCCATGCTCTGCAACTTACTACCTGTGTAAACTCGAAAAAGTTACTTAATTTCTAATACTACTAAATTTACTAACCTGTAAATTAAGATGGTTGGACTAGGTGAACTCTATTGTTTCTCCCAGCTCTATCTTTATAATCCTATGAACCAAAATGACTTTTTTGTCATAAGATACAGCCAGTTTTGTTTCTTTGTGAAGATGCTTGGAGTTCATCATATCAAACTATTTCTAACTTTCTTCTTGGAAAAAAGTATTTAAGTTATACAGCTGGGAAACTTATATGGAATCTACCAGTCTTCGGCCTGCTGTTTCTTGATCCTAAACCATATTGCTGAAAAAAAAAACAAACAAACCTTAATTTCCTCTGTGCTACATTGAAAATATGGCGTATCAAGGTATATGTGGCCTGGTGTGGAGGATATTGTCAATTTCTTCACAGAATTTTCTGAATATTTTCTCTCCTCTTCAACAGAAGTTGTCACATAAGTTGAACTTATTTTCAATGTGGTCTTTTTGTTGATGACTATCATGAGCCAAAATAATTGGGTGTCCTATTCAATTGGGCTTCTTATTTTCTTTGGGTGTATGATGAAACCAATTTCATCAGTTCTCTTAATCATCTCTCCAAAGAAAACCTGTGAGCTCAACTTCCATTTAACTGCATCTTCGTTATGTCTTTTGTTCTCTTTTTGACCATTCTCCTTGCCCCATTCCCACTAGAACCTTGGCTCTGTCCCTGGGCCCTGGACTCTGAGAAGCAATCATTTACCTTTTTGTGCACAGAACCAGGTTCCACGTAACTTCCTGGGCATTTTCAAACCATTTCACCACACATACTCCTCCCCCACCTCCTTCTAAGTCTCTTATAAATGTTGCTGCCTGCTGCTGGAAGGTAAGCTCTTTTAGGACAGAGACTGACTTGCTTGCTTGTTCTTGTATCTCCAGCATTAACACAGTGCCTTGAACCTAATAAGAGACTAACAAATGCTTTTTAATTCATTCATTCATTCACTAGGATGTCAGTGTTGAAGTGGTTCCTTTGCTCTAGGAGTGAATACACTTAACAGTCACTGGACAAAAGTCTCCTATTTTGGGAGAATCATCTAGTGCAGACTAACTCTGTGTCAGATGATTCTGGCCTGCAATCCAATGCAAGCGTCACAGGTACTGAGGCTCCTTAAGAGTACCCATTATAGCGGACCTTTAATAAATTTTGCTTTTCTTTGGCTGAAAAAAAAAGTCTCCTATTTAAAGAGACAAGAGTTAAACGAACATTTCCATAGGTTCTAAAATCTGTGATTCTCAGCATCCTTGATCTTTTTTTTTCCCGCCACTTCCACTACTGCCACTGCAGAAACAGAAGTGGAGACACAAAAAAATGAGATTTTAAATTTTTGTCAGCTTCATGGATTTCTATAGCTGAAGAATTCATTACTAAGTAACCAGTCTTGAAATGATAGCAAGTCTATAAAGTAGGAAAATTCTTTTGCTGGCAACACACTTGAAATCTTTCCTGACTTCCTGCCAAGATAGCTAACTGAATGCAGACTGCCCAGTTCCTACACACCTATACCAGCAAGTCCCTAACATTAGGGGCAGCTGAGTAGCTCAGTGAATAGAGCACCAACCCCGTAGTCAGGAGGACCTGAGTTCAAATGCGGCCTCAGACCCTTAACACTTACTAGCAGTGTGACCCAAATTCAGCAAGTCCCTTAACCCCAATTGCCCTGCCTTTCCCCCTCCAAAAAAAAAAAAAGACCGTAAAGTTGTCAGCCCAAATAATGATCAAGAAATCCAAGCAGAAACTGTAATAAAGAGACTTCTTCCATACCAGAACTGCACAAAAAGTTAACCAGAAGCCCACAGGTAATAGAAAAGGGGAGCCTCTCCACTCCCCCACCCCAAGCAAAATGAGCTGAACTCAGTCAAAGAACATCTACATATAGCCTGCAAAGTTCTGTATCTGAGGGCATTGAGAAAAGAGGGCTTTCCTGAGAAACTACTAGGGTGGTTAGAAATCCCCACAATGTTCATATAACCACAGGGTTGGGATCGTGGAAGCCCTGGTGATTAGTCACATCACTGTTCAGCACAGTGTGTCAGCGCTCATACATAGACATACCAGGTTCAGGGGTCCTGAGGTTCCTAATACTGTATTGAGATGCCAAAGAGGCCCCTGAAAAGCCAACACCTTGAATCTCAAAAATCCAGGAGGAAATAACCCCAGTAGGTAGCAGTCAGCACAAGAATCCAATGGACCCAGGAACAACCATCCCACCTAAAAGTACATTATTGGGGTATTAGACTGATTTTGTTACAAAGTCCCAATTCAGTAACTAAAGCTGGAGGGATGAGTAAATCAAAGAAAATATTGACCAGCATCAAAAATTACTATAAGTCTAAAGATCCCCCAAAAGAAGGCAGTAAATCCCTAGTAATTATAAGGAAAGATCAAAAGAAAAAATGAATTTTCCATAATGACTACATGATTACCTACCAAAAAGAAAAAAAAGAAACAAAAAATAAATAAATAAAACGAGAGTTTTGGAGGAAAAAAATGGAAGTAGAATTAGTAACTTAGAAGAGAATGTAGTAAACCTTAACGAAGAAATGGACTTCCTCAAAACCAAAACAGACCAGAAAAGAAATAAACAACTCAGACAGGTAGCAAGAAATGTTAGAACAAAATCAAGAGATTGAAAACCCAGAAGAAGATATAAAATATTGATCCTGAAAACCACTCAGGGAGAGAAAATTTAAGCGTCAATTGGCCCTTTGAAAATAATGATAGAAAAAAAAAAAGACTGGGCACTCTAACCATAAATGAAAACTTCCCAGATATGTTATAACTAGAAGGTATAGACAGAAAGAATCCAATTCATTTCCTGAAAGGAACCTCAAAAAGAAAAGTCTCAGAAATGTTATAGCCAAAATCTAGTATTCCTATGGCAAAGGGGAAAAAAAAATAGTTTAGTATTTATACTGCTGCAGCATCCAGGAAGAAGCCCTTCAATGACCACATTAAGACTTGGCAACTTCTACTAAAAATCAAAGGAGATCCTAGAATACAATATTCTAAAAGGTCAAAAGATAGGCTTAAAACCAAAAAAAAAAAAATTAAACTCACAAAGCTAAGCATAATACTACAAGGGAATAAAATAGAGCAAGAAAAGAATAAAAAACTTTCAATCATTTCTGCATAAGAGACTAGAGCTGAATAGAAACTTTGAAATACAAACACAAAAGTCTAGAGAAACCTAGAAAGGTAAAATTTGCTGAGCAAATAGGCAGGACTGTTGTATGATGATGCAGGGCTGACATTCTAATAGCAGAGAAGAATAAAATCTCCCTTCAGAACCATAATGTCATTAAAGCGTATTGAAAGAGCTTAAAAAAAAAACCCCAAAGTCCTGTGGATGGATTGGTTCTGTTCTTAGAACTTCAAGAGTGGGGAGAAAGAAGAGAGGGATACATCAATACTGGAAAGAATAAGAAGGAAGGAGGAAAAATAAATTTGCTATTTCTCATAATTGGGATGCATGAGAGGAGTATATAAACATGGAGGAAGGAATGGGGGGAGTGGGCATCAGATGAACCTCACTTTTTTTTTTGTAGGGGAGAATTCAGGGCGTTTGGTGTCAAGTGACTTGCCCAAGGTCACACAGCTAGTAAGCATTAAGTGTCTGAGGTCAAATTTGAACTCAGATCTTCCTGACTCCAGGGCTGGTACTCTATTCACTGCTCCACCTAGCTGCCCCTGAACCTCACTCTTAACTGAATCATTACTCTGCTTCTCCCTTTAATGGAGGAATTGTATTTTCAGAAGTAAAGAGGTGACTCTGAGTTTGACATTTCTTGCAACAAAATGTTGTAAATAAATATCTATGTCTTTGCCTTATTTTTAATCATAGGTTTCAATCTGGAAGGGACTTTGCAGGCCATCAGGTCAAATCCCTCATTTTACAGATGAGGAAATTGAGGCACATGAAGATTAAGCGACTTGCTCAGGGTCACACAACTAGTAAGTGTCTAAGTTAGGATTTAAACTCAGGTCTTACTAACTCCAAGCCCAGCATTCTATGCACTGTGCTTATTTGATTTCATTGTTGAATAGTCAAGAGCTTTAATATTTATTTAATCATAGGAAATTAAGAGATTTAATATAGATAAAGCTATGAGTAGTTACTGTTAGGGAAAAATGATAACTACAATTTTCAGTTTATTCAATAAATAATATTTAATGAACTGGAGTGGGAAGTTGAGTCAACTCATTAATTAATGAAAAAGATGTTGCAATTTTTTTATTAGAAAGAAAAAATTCAAATAGATCTCTGAATTCCTGTAGAGGTAAAAATACTGAGATTAAATGTGGGAATGAGGCAAGTACCAGGATGAAAGGTGACCTACGAGTGTGGTTGACCATGAAAACCTTGTTGCTGAGGTAGCATTTTAAGCTCTCCTCAACTAGGTGGTGCAGTGGGTAGAGCACTAGACCTGGAGTTAGGAAGACTCATCTCCATGAGTTCAAATCTGGCCTCAGATACCTACTAGCTGTGTGGCAAGTCACTTCACCCTGTTTCCCTCAATTTCCTCATCTGTGAAGTGAACTGGAGAAGGAAATGGCAAATCACTCTAGTATCTTTGTCAAGAAAACCCCATATGGGGCCATCAAGAGTCAGACATGACCAAAAAATAACTAACAACAGCAATAACAATTATTTACACTTCTAAGTGAATGAATATCAGTCCCTTCCTAGAGAGTTGATTTTCATGTGAAACTATTGAGTTAGGGACAACAAACTTACAATATGTTTTGTCATTGTATTTAAGGCTGGCCACGGCCTTGATATAATAAGCTTTTAGAAGAGGGTACTGAACAGTGCACTAGAAAGAACCCCAAAGTAAGAATCAGGATACCTGGATTTCTTGTCTCAGTTTTGCCACTAACTATATGACCAAGCAAGTCAATTCTCCCCTCGGTAACTGTTTCTTTATCTCCGAATTGAAAAAAGTGGACCAGATGACCCATAAGATCCCTTCTAGTTCTCAAATCCTTGGTTTCTAAAAAATGGAAATATTTTAGGCTGCTCCACCTGAAATTAAGAACAATTTGGTTTGGTCTTTGAAATTTGGAATTTGGTCTTGCTAGGAACTAGATCTTCAAAGAAGGAAAAAATGAGAAGAAATATCTTTTTGTTTTGTTTTGTTTTTTGCTTTTTGGAGGGGGGAATGCAGGGTAATTGGGGTTAAGTGACTTGCCCAAGGTCACACGGCTAGTAAAATGCTAAGTGTCTGAGGCCGAATTTGAACTCGGATCCTCCTGGGTCCGGGGCTGGTGCTCTATTCACTAGCCACCCCAGAAATATCTTTTCTAACTATTTGGATAACTACTGAAAGACTCAAGAGTTCCTGAAATGGGCTTTAAATTTTGCTCATTGAAAAATGAAGTAGTTACATTAAATTATCTCCAAGTTCTCTTGTAACTCTTAAGCAACTGAATACGAATCTTTTCTGGATTTGTAGGAAGAAGACCTGGGTTTAAATCTAGGTTCAGATGCCACTAGCTGTGTGACCCTGGACAAGTCACAACTTCTCTGAGCCTCAGTTTCCTCATCAGCAAGCTAGGTATTAAAAATACCAGCCCTGTACACCTTGCAGAATTGTTGTAAAGATCTAATCATGAGATCATTATGTATGTAATGGATTGTATGGAAAAAGCACTTTTGTAAATCCCTAAATGTTGGCGTCCCACATACCTGCGACTGGAAAAAAAAGGGCCACGCGTCACATTTACCATCCCACCCATCTACCTCTTTTTCATCTGTGCTTCTCTTTCCCCTAAATATCACTCCTCAGTGCCACAGGACTGTCCCTTTAGGAGATTGTCAAATCTGCCCGGTGGATGGAGCTACAACTCTATGTGTCAGCCCTTTCTATTATCGAAACTGGATGCTACTGTGTCTCTTAAGACATCCTCATGGAGGAATATAGCCTCAATGATACTATAGTACCAGAGATAGGCATTGCTGTCACAACAATCCCATTGTTATATGCTGATTTCATTTCCCTGCCCATCACCCTCTATACTCCCATCTCTCCTTGTCCTCATTTGTCTCTCTTTCATTCTAGTCTGAAGACTTCAAAGGAGTCAAAGAGAAAAGGGAACCAGATCAACCCGTCCATTCAGAGGCAGAATATGAAAGTGAGGAGGGAAGTGGGAAGGTGGTGATCTCTTATTTCTTTCCTCCAGTCCTAACACAGAGAAATGAGATTGCTATCCTACTACTCTTGTCACTGTCCCAAGATCAATGGGAGAGGGAGTAGATGACAATCACTTCTATTTCCTTTTGCTACCACACCTCTCCAGTTTTGATTTTAGCCAATTTCCAGACTTTATCAAAGTCTGAACATAATATTATATTATTATTTCCTCTTTTTTTATTAGAGGGAGAAAAATGGAGGGGGGTGAGGGCAATATTCTGGGAGGATAAAAGGAAAGCAGACAAGGGAAATACAGTGAGGTAATTTTGTTGGCAAGAAATAGGTGAAAATATTACTATTTTAAAATGTGTAAATTCTAAATTGACTTTGCATTTAATATGAAGATCAGTGTTTACAGAAGCTTATTCCAGGAAATGACTTATTATATTTAGGTATGTAGATTAAGGCAATTTGCATTTTTTTATCCTAAATGCTGCTCATTTCTGATTATGCCAACTTGTTCCTGATAAATAGCTTTATATATGACCTAAGTCTGGGTGCTACCACAGTGTGACTTTCTAAGACTTCTTCCTAAGTCATGACACATGACCTGGGAATGTGGATCAGTATGGTGTTATTGCTTGCACTAAGTTACTATTGAGTCACCTTTTCTGTTACTCAAATGTCCTTGGACTTGGCTGATGTATGCTGCTCACCGGAATTATGCAAAGAAAATTGCTATCATTAATTCATTTTTCTCTAAATAACAAATGGTATTTCATATTTTTCAAGTGCTTCAAAGTTTACAAAAACTAAATTTGCTTAATCCCTCTACTGAAAAGCCAGTATAGATATTATTTCATGGTTATTGTTGAAACTGAACTTATGGAAGGTGAGGAGGGGTGGATTTTCCTTCTGAATTGCACTTAAACCATATTTGCCAGTAACAGCAGTCATTCCTGGCATGTGATGTGTTTCTGAACATCATTTTCCCCTCAGTTTTGGAAAATGTTTAAGGAGTTGGAATGGAGTACACCCCTTTGAGTACTAAGCCTTCACCCTGGCCACTTCCAGAGAAATTTGGCTCAGTGACGAAGAGCTTGTTGATTTAGAATGATGCAGTAAACTCTGGGTGGTTCCTTGGAACCCCACCCCAATGGCTAAAGTAGAGAAGGGAAAGGGTGAAACAGAGAGGACTGGTCACTAAACCAAGATGAGTGACCCAGTCAGTGGACTCTGTCTCTTCCTTTCTCCAGATGGCTTCAATTCCGGGACTTCCCATGGAAGGGAGAGGTCATCCTCTCTATCCTGGCAGTAATGGAGGTCTACATACTCCCATGCAGGAGCTAAAGCAGAGGACCAGCTAGATGGGCATATACCTCAGGTTCTGGATGCCTTGTTTGCTTTGTGTTTCTTTGCTGGATCATAGTTGACTCAACAACAATCCTGACATATACTTGTCTTGTGATTAATCCTGTGGGTCTGAAAAGTCAGAAAATTCTGGATCCACAGTCACTGCTAGCTACATGACAACATGTGTTCTTTCTACAACCAGCATAGTACTTTTGGGAGGAGATGATCACCAAAAGGAGGATGAACCCAAGCTCTGGCATGGTTTGGCAGAAGATGAGTACTTTGAGTGAAACAGTGCAGGGATGACGTGAAATGTAACCTGGTTTATTCAGTAATCCCACAAAGTGCTTCATATTTTAATATTTAAGTCAGTCAATAAACATTTATTAAGTGTTCACTATGTGTCAAGCTGTGTATAAAGTTCTGGGGATAAAAGAAAGGCAAAAGGTAAGCCCTACCCTGGAGGAGCTCACAACCTATTATGGATCAACCTCTTAGGAGAGTATATCAGTAACTGCGTTATGGCTACTTGTTTAAGTTTTTCTGTCAACCTGTGAGTCTTTGTGTTAAGTATTTCTTTTCTGTGGGGGAAATAAATAGCTGTCCTATACATGATTTTCATTGTATATAGAGTATTCTCCATTTTGAAAAGACCCTAAACATGAGCAAATCTAATCTATAAGTAAATTTTTCCAAGAACTCTGGGGTGGGGATATAAGCAGGCAAAGAGGGCATGAACTTTTTTTAGGTGGTCAGGTTCCCCTAAGTCTAAAACTGGTCCATATGCGTGGATCCACAGTTAAAGGTGCCTTTTAGTGGAAAAGGGTACAATCTCCTTAGCCCCCTGAATCTAACAGAAGTTTTTATTATTATGAAAGTATCATATTGTATGCAGGGGCCAAAAGAAAAAGAATATCACAAAACTTTTATTGGTCTTCAGCCTGTACTTTCATGCAACTCCATTAAAACCCATCCATGTAGGGGGAAAATATAAACAAGTTTTCGTGAATTGTTTTCCATATTTCCCACAACAACTGGCCATTTATTGTCTAGATTAACAGTAGGTCTTTGTAGTTTAAAAGTTCGTTGTTTTGCTCTGCTCTACCCTCCCTGCTCCTGCCTTTTATAGATTGTAAAATGAATTGCATATCTTTTTTTGGTTGTAATATAATTCCTTTTTCAGTAACAGGTGATTAAGTCTTTTGGCAAAGAATTCCATGTGGTATTATCTCATCTCATGCCTTTCAAATAGGTATAATTTCATACTATAACAACAATATGCTATCATTTCTAAGTCCTAACCTTTTCCATATGAAGCATTAAAAGAGTGAGGCCTCAGATTACAGTTATAATATTCTGGCAGTAGGGGAAGTCAAATCATAAAATGTCAGCTGAGCAGTGCCCCCAACTGGACAATGTTACTAAATAGACAAGACAGTCCAAGGTTAAGAGAAGATCAGGACAAAACACCAACAGTAATGGAATTCCAGTTTTCAAAGATCTTGTACAGAAGTCTATTGTTTAAAAAGCTTCACAAACTCCAACCATCCAAGTATACACACGCCTGTAGTCTTAAATACAGATATTCATACAATAGTATTGAATTAATTTATCTTTAAGATTCCTTCTAGCTTTGAAATCCTACAAAATCTTTTTATTATTTGCACTCAATGAGTTCATAGTTGCCATGTGGTGACCACACTGGAAGATGGAGGTAAAATTTTGCATGATAATGGAATTTTCCTCAAAAGTAAGATTTTCTTTTTTAATAAAGATCTTTTTTTAATTTAAGTCCCAACAGATGTTAAATTCTTATGAAACCACTTCTGCCTTGTTTGAAGTGACTATCTCTTCCTTTGTATAATATCCTAGAGGGTCCTGACTTCAAGCTGGAATGAGGGGAGAGGTGCTTTCAAAAGGTAAATTTTATTTCTAGGCTGCATAGAATCTTGCAGAGGAGAGGGAGAGGGAATGTTCCTTTTCCTTATCTGAGTACAGCCTTAAAAACCTTTTATCTATTTCCTGGAAACCTAGTAATCTTAGTAAGGTTCTCAGTTAGCTTTTATTCACACCAACAAACATTAACACAACACTCACAAATTCCTTACTACAAAAGGACTTGCTATAAGCTACTTTAATTATAGAAAGCCAATAATTTATTATCAATTCATTGATGTAGCATTAATTTTAGTATAGACACACAGCTATATCAGTTACTAAACTCTTATACATCAAGAAATAATGTAATGTAGCAGGATTTGAGATCACCCAAACCTTCATACATACATACTTGTGTATGTGTGTGTGTGTGTGTGTGTGTGTGTGTATGAGTGATCACTCCTTTAACCATTACTTGATTCACTACCATATTCATTCTCATCATTTCAAACTCCGAAGTAATCTAGGGGTATGTTTTCATATTGCAACATTTTTCTCATCTGCCATATAATTAGTTCTGAGCCAGAATTTCAGGTTATTAAATATTACTTATTTAATAAACTGGAAGAGCTTATCTTTCATTATATGTCAAAACCTCAAAGTATAAATAAAAATCAAAGGACCAACCAGATAATTTATTAATAATACAATCAATAACAACAATTATTTATAGCATGTTAGCAGTGAGAAAGCTTGTAGCCGGAGATGTCCCTATTAGCTGTTAATCTTGATTTCTCACTTCTAGAGAACAGTCCCATTATTCAGTTCTCAAAATTTCAGGCAAAGTTTTTTTCCAAGAATCTTCTTCTAAGTTGTTCACAATATAACTGTCAAATCCAGCACTCTGAGGGAAGAAGTTTTCTTTATTCTATTTTCCCCCTGTTTTCTCACTGTTTCTCTCAAGCCATCACTGTTAAAAGTCTCTCCCAAGAGACAATCAAACTCAAAACCTTTAAAGATGACAGTTAAAACTCAGTCTCTTTTCAGATGACAGTTAAAACTCTTCATATCCTCACAGACTCCTAATAGATCAAAGTTAAAACTCCTACACTCTCCACTGACTCCTCAAAGAATGGAAATTACACTAGTGTTCACAAATCCAAAGCCTGTTAAAGATACAGTAACAATATCTGTAGTCTCTGTGGCAAGAGGCTGTTGAAACTGGCATTATAGTAGTAAGATCTATGTATTAATTCATTCGATAAATATTTATTACATGCTTAATTATGTACATGACACTATGCTGAGTATGAAAGATACAAAGACAAAAATGAAAGTCTCTGTCCCCAAGGAACTTATATTCCACTGGGGGAAGGAATATAGTATGCATGCAGACAAATGAACATAAAATACATACAAAATAAATACAAAGTTATGGAGAGGCGAAGAGAGAAAACTAACTACTGGGCAGACTAGTAAAGGTTTTAATGCCAGGGCGGCTAGGTGGTGCAGTGAATAGAGCACCAGCCCTGGAGTCAGGAGGACCTGAGTTCAAATCCGGCATCAGACACTTAACACAACAACTAGCCGTGTGACCTTGGGCAAGTCACTTAACCCCAATTGCCCTCCAAAAAGAAAAAATTAAAAAAAAAAAGGTTTTAATGCCTCAAACCTCCTACAGAAGATGGTACCTGAACCATCTTGAAGGAAACTAGGGATTTTAACATATTTCTTTCCATCTTCCTATGACTTCAACCATGTAAGAGGAACCAGATACATTGACTAATTCTACTCCTATCATGCTATTGCCTTAAAAAAGCATGAATTTTATATGGCATTGACATAATTATGAACAATTCTCATCATCATCAAAAACATTTATCATCTAATTAGGAATGATGCTATGCTGCACATTGTAAATTAAACAGACATAAATGCTAAGCTTGAGCAATTTGTAATCTACTGTTCTAATCCAATTATTAAATACCAGCTGTGTACCAGACATGTTGCATTAGTTTGTAGGTATACAAAGTTAAAAACAAAACAGTTTATATTGGAGGATGAAGCATGTATGCAGTTAAGCAAATTCAAAACATGTTTAAAGAAAATACAAAATAATTTCAGGGATGAAGGGAATCACTAATAACTTGGGACATCAAGAAAAAACTCTTGCTGCAGACACTTGCAGTGAACCCCAAATGAAGTTAAGAATTCCAAGATGAGGAGGTAATAATCAGTCAGATAAAAATATTTATTAAGTGCCTGTTAAACACTAGGCACTTTACTAAGCCCTGGCAATAGAAACCTGTCTTCAAAGAGCCCACAACTCTAGGAATAGCTGGGCAAAGGTATGGTGATAGAAGGTGGAGGCAAATAAGCCAATTTGGCTTGAATATGAAATGCATGAAGGGAAGCAATGTAAAATTAGTCTACAAATAAAGTTGGGGCCGGATTATGAAGGAGTTGAAATACCAAACAAAATAGTTTGTATTTTATCTAAGAGACAAAGGTAAGTTATTGAAGTTTCTTGAGCAAGTAAGGGATATATACGGGCAGAAATGTATCATGGGAATATCAGTTTTGCAGCTATGTAGATTGTTTGGAGAAAGGAGAGGCAGAGGTAGGGAAGCCGATTGGGAAGCTGTTGTAGTTGTCCAGCTGGTGAGAAGCGATAAGGTCCTGAACTAGGCTGGTGGTCATGCGAATGCAGAGAGACAGGCACAAGATGTGTTGTGGAGGGGTAATCAAGAAGACTTGGCAACTGATTAGATGTGGGCGGTAAGGAAGAATGAAGAGAATGTTAAGAATGCAAACCTGGGTGAGTACAAGTAGGATGGTGCCTTTGATAGAAATTTATGACTCGTGGCCCAGTATCCTCCTTCATCTCCCAATGACTCTGGGTTCATATAGAACCCAAGGGGCTTGCTCCCTCTCCCAGGTGTTAGTTTCTTTCTTTGTCTGGTTTCAAGACCTGATTCTTTGGTTCTTCTCTACCATGGAGGAAAACACCAGGGAAATCTCTAAAACAAACAAAACAAAACAAAAATTTAGGTATGGCTGACTCTTTGCCATATTTGTGGGCAAGAGGGTCTCCTCGACACATTCCACAATAATAAGTGTTTGGTATGAAACAACTTTTAATTTCATCCTCTACAAGATATGCATAATATTCAAAGTACCCACAGGCACAAATGGACAAAAACAGTAAATGTAAAACACTAAAATAGCTCATTGCACTTATTGGACTCCCCCTGGAATGTAAAGACTCTTTTTGGAGGGAGGCACAGCCAAGATGGCAGAGTAAAAGCAGGAACTTACCTGAGCTTATCCCCAATTACCTCAAATACCAGTAAAAAATGATTTTAAACAAAATTTAGAGCTACAGAACCCACAAAATGACAGAATGAAATATGTCTCCGGCTGAGGACAGCCTGACAAATCAACAGGAAGGGTCTATCACACTGAGCTGGGTGTGGAGTGCAGTGCTGCATGGGACACCTGGCACAGACCAGCAGTACAGACCTGCCAGAGCAGACCTCAGGGGATCAAATCACTGGCAGCTGTGGCAGTTTCCAGATTTCTCAACCAGATTTCCAGATTTCTCCATAAACACCAAAAAGAAAGTAAAAGTCAGTGGGGAAACTGTTAGACCCTGGGTGAGAGAAAAGTGCAGTTTGGTTCCCTAGCCCTGGGCTGGAAGAGGTGGCAGCAGCTGCACCTGCTTCCTGAACTCCAGGCCCAGAGATGGTGGGGGGCTCAAGCAGCTAACTAGAGGGCAATTGCAGGACTCTCTTTGCTGGTGCTGAGGCGGGATCCTCTTGCTTTGCACTGCTTGGATCTGGGTCACAGTCTTGGTGGTGGTCCTGGCGTGAGGAGTGCTGGTGTGGCAGAGCTTGTTGAAGTTGTGGAGAGGCAGCCCTCCACACAGTTCTGACAACAGATGCGCAAACCCCCAGAAATTTGGGTCACAGCGCTCTCCATTCTGGAAGTAGAGTTGTACCATGGCAAAGAGCTCAAAAGTCAAGTATTTGGCTGGCAAGATGAACAAATGGAGGAAAAGAAATCAGATTACAGAATCCTTTTTTTTTTTTTTTGGTGACAAAGAGGATCAAAACTAGAACCAGAAGACAACAAAGTCAAACCTCCTGTTTCAAAAGCCTCCAAGAAAAATATGAATTAGGGGGGCAGAGCCAAGGTGGTGGCATAGAAGGAGCAAAGTTTCACAGTTCCCAGACAGCCACCTTAAGTACTCATAAAATACAATTCTAAAAAAATTTTAGGGCTCCAAACCTCACAAAAATACAGAAAAAACATCTCTTGCTGAAGGGAGCTTGGCAGGTGGGGCTCATCAAAGCAGGCTGGGAGCCGAGGCCAGCCCAGCCCAAAAACCACACCCTGGCACCAGGGTGGTCGGTAGGAGCTGGAGTTGGGATCCTGAGGAGAGCGGATTGGCAGCACCTGTGGCAATTTCCAGATTTTTTTTTTTTATCAAGCCGGGGGAAATAAGGACCAAGAGAAAGGTCAGTGGGATTCAGCTAAATCTGGGGGAGAAAAGCATCAGGATGAACTGCCACCATGGCAAGGAAGCAGAGGAAAGTGGCAGGAAGACTGCAAGCGGCAACTGCCTCCCCTGGGCTGCTTCAGAGCTCCTGGCCTGCAGATAGCAGGGGGGCCAAGGCAATTGATCAGGGCCAAGGGCTCTTGCATTGAGCAGTCTGGATCCAGATCATGGTCTTGGGTGGTGGTCCTGGGGTGCGCTCTCAGTGGGCCAAAGCTGGTGGGGGCTACAGCACCCCCCAATAGTGCCAGCAGCTGTGAAAACCGCAGCGATTTGGGACAGAGCTCTCCCCCCTGGAAGCAGAGTTCCACAGAGCTAAAAAATCAAGCAATTAATAGACTGGCCAACATGAGGAAAAGGAAGCATAATAAGAACAGCAATAAAACTCTAGAATCCTTTTTTGGAGATAAAAAGGATCAAAGCATGAAACAGGAGGAAGACAACACACTCAGAACTCCCACACCAAATGCTTCCAAGAAACATGAAGATTGCCTACAAGCCATATATCAACTTTGAAAAGACTTTGAAAACCAAATAAGAGAAGTGGAGGAAAAATTGGGAAGAGAAATGAGAATGATGCAAGAAAATCATAAAAAGAGAGTAAACAACCTGACTGAAGAAAACAACACCTTAAAGAACAAATTCACTCAAATGGCAAAAGAGGCCCAAAAATCTAATGAGGAAAAAAATGCCTTAAAAAAATCGAATTTGCCAGATGGAAAAAGAATCTCAAAAGCATTCTGAAGAGAATAATTCCTTTAGAATTAGAATGGAGCAAATGGAAGCAAATGAATTTATGAGAAATCAAGATACTATTAA
>CM053598.1:190980053-191015366 GCA_028646575.1 Pseudocheirus occidentalis
AACCATTAACTTTAGTCTCCAAATAAAGTTCTTAGACAACCATACAAACCTTCCACCCCTTGATTTCCAACAAACCTCAGTTTAGTCCAAGGGGAGGCCTTTTCTTCATTTTGACTCTGGGTAGTCTCTCTTCCCTGATTCCCTGGCTCCTCTTCCCTGGTCCCAGCTCCCTCCTGAGTCTGTCAAACAATCACCTAGATTCAGGAGCAGAAAGCTGGCAGGCTCTCGTCCAGTCCTCAGGGATGAAGAGCTCCCAGATCCTTGTCCTCGGCAAACATCAGTTTCGTCCAAGGGGAAGCCTTTTCTTCATTTTGACTCTGGGTGGTCTCTCTGATTCCCTCGATCTTCTTCCTTGGTCCCAGCTCCCTCCTGAATCTGCCAGACAATCACCTAGATTCAGGAGCTGAAAGCTGCCAGGCTCCCGTCCAGTCCTCAGAGATGAACAGTTCCCAGGTCCTTGTCCAGTCCTCACGGCAATCCCCGGCACACACTGAAGTTCATAGGGTTCAGCACACCTCAAACCCTTCAAGACTTCTCTTGCCTGGAATTCAAGGATCAGCTAGGCCACCAACAAACAAAGTTCTATCCTGCTCATGTCTTCAGTCAGCTTCACTGAGGAGCCAAATCCAAAATCTGTCTTGACTCTATAAAATTATTCCTTATAAGCACTGGCCTTCTCCCAAGTCAACAAGGGAGTTCACATCTTTTCACTAATGGACAGAGTTCTATACTTAACCCTAAGTTACTAGGTGCTACTTAGCCCTAAGTATTTGATCTACTTAGCCCTAAGTATCCTATCCACTTAGCCCTAAGTATCCAACAAATTGATTACCATTACAGCTTGAAACCCAGAGATGCAAAAGAGGCATGGTAAAGTACATACTCTCATTGGTTGATAGACCTTGCTCTTAAGGGCCAAAAATGATGTATTAGGAAGGGGGGAAAGAAGGGGAATCCACAGGTCAGGTGAAACACAGGGCATCTCCATTAAGTGGTCATAACACCTGCTCATGTTGGGCAACAGAGAATGATCCAGAGGTACAAAAATAAGTTGGAGGACTTTCCAAAGAATCAAGGCACACCACCCATTCTGGCTTTGGACATTGAATTTGAGTAAAATAAAACGGAAATATCTTTGTCAGCATTCTTGTGGTTACTCAAGAGAGCTTCATAACTGGTAAACAAATAGTGAACATTACACTGAAGTTTGAGGTCCATTATAAAGGCCTACTCTAAGAATCTATTTATCTAATTATCCCTATGTGATTTATATAAAATTTATATAAAATGATTAATACTGATTGGAATGGAGTAGAGGTCCAAATGAATCATTTCTGACACTAACACAACTTCCTTCATGGGAAGTACCCTGCCTGACAAAAATTCCACACCTGCTGCTCTTATCAAATCAGTTAAAGACTCCCCTGATCAATTTTCCTATTACATAGGAAAAGCAGGAAGAATGGGTTTTGAGAGAAAGATAATTAGTTTAGTTTTGGACATGTTGACTTTGAGACACATAAACTATTTAGTTAGGGATGTTCAGGGTTCCTCACACAATTGTCTTTGATTCTGTCCCTTTAATGCATAACATTGTCCCGATCAGAAAAGGGTATCACCTTATAGTCACATGGCATGAGTTCAAGCCCTTTACCATTCTTAGTGTCCTCTTAGGGTCACTCTCTCAGTGGATCACAGTTCTTCCTAATATAACTGAATATAATACACATTCCATAGCAGACTATAATACGTATCCACAACTGAAATACAATATGCACCCCAAATGTAGTCTGACTACTTTCTCCCTCCCTCCTTGACTGTGGTATCTCTCTATTGACTTATCTTAAACTCATATCATAAAACCCTTTAGATCCTTCTCAGATTCATGCCTTCCCTATCTTGTATTTGTGAAGATTTCTAACCCTTGTTTAGTACTTTGAATATTTTATTTAAAAAAACCTTACCATTCTAATTTTATTCTTCTTAGCCTATTCATTGGCTCACAGCATGTGAGAACATGCTGGTTGGAACATCAATGATGGCATGTGGTCCGGAAGTGTTTATCGGTGGAAAGACTAAAATTAAGCCAAGCCTGATGCCAGATATGTAAATAATTGTGAGCTAAATGAATAAAAAAAGTGTGTCATCAGTCTGATAAGTGTAAAACATGTCACAAAATTATAAAATAGCTTAATTCCTGAGCCCCGTGCCAATAAAGCTGAAATTCATATAACCTATCTCTCCTACGCATAGAAGAAGAAAATAAACATTTTGACAAGTTTGTGAAACTGAAATTTAACCAAATACTGAACTTAAACGTTAACTGGTTTATATACTCGCAACCTTATCTATGTCACAATTCTATAATAAAGTAAAACATTACCCCTCCCCCACAAAATTACTAAAATGGATTTTACAATTTTAGTTTTAAAAGAATGTTGGTGATTAATATGGAAATATGTTCTGCATGTCGCACATGTATAACCTATATCAAATTGCTTAGGGAGAGAAAGAGGGACAGAATTTCTCCAAAGTGATGAATAGAAAGGTATTCGATGTACAACGTATATCAGGTATGGGACAGCTATTTATTCCTCCATAAAAATAAATGCTAAATACAAAAGGTTTTCACAAGACAAAATTCACAAGAAATTAAATCAAATAGCATCAGCTATAATATAACTACTTTTATGCTCTCTTTGGAGGAAAAGACTTAAAACATCAGAATATGAAGAAGTTTACGGCACTGCTGAATAGATAGTTCATATTTCATCTCAGTAATGTACTGTCCACAGAATTCCCTCCAGGTCCGTGTTTCCTGGCAAACCAAGCCAGGAGTTGGGCTCATACTCTGGCTGGTATTTACCTTCCCTTTCAAGTAATGCTATAGTGGATCTAATGAGAGCAATACCCACAATGACTAAGGACTCAAAAGCTCTAAGTCTCTAGAACCCAGCTATAAAGATCCATCTCATGATTGCTGCTTGGTCCCCTGTGATTGGACAAAGAAACACAAAGCAGAAAAACCGCTTAGGATTTTGCACTCTCCCTCAGGTTTGTCCAGGTAAGACATTCAAGCTAGCTGCCATGCACTTAAAGCTGCCATGCAGCAGGGTTGTAGAGAAGGGCGGCCACTCCCTCCACCTCGCCCACATGTCTTAGAAAATTGAAATTATAGAGTGCATTGTTACTCCTTTCTTAATGTCCATGGAGAGGCCTACTTCTTTCGGCTTAGTGACCAGTTGTATCTGAAGCAGTTTTCTCCACCTTCAGTAGTAATAGGGTGAGAGAGCAAAACTGTCTGGAGTTTGCTGCAATCTTCTGAAGTTACAGGTTCTTCAGAGAGGAGTACATATTTTTCCAGAGGGAACCAGAGCAACTCAACCCTCCGAAGTCCAACTCTATGCATGCTCTATAAGGTATATTATATTTACATTAACAAAATTTGTATCTACTCTTAATAAAATATATTATGTTGCTTAGTTATGGAAGAAATTCTGGTAAAAAAAAACTTATCAGATCATCCTCCTTAATCAAATAATTTTAACTGTGAAAAATGAGGGACCTTAGCAAGTCATGTGAAGTATAAATATTATTCCGCTTTAGTCAGCATAGAAGCAATAATACATAACCAATTTTTTTATTTTGCCTTTTTGGAGGAGGGAAGGCAGGGCAATTGAAGTTAAGTGATTTGCCCAAGGTCACACAGCTAGTGTTAAGCATTTGAGGTTAAATTTGAACTCAGGTCCTCTTGATTCCAGGGCCAGTGCTCTATTCACTACCCCACCTAGCTGGCCCCATATACATAACCAATTTTAACTTCTCTAAACTTCAGTTTCCTCATCTGTAAAGTGGACGTGATAATTTTCCTAGTACTTGCAGGACTATTTGGAAGATAAAATTAAATGATATATGTAAAATTGTTTTGTTTTATAAAGTTATGGTTTGTTTGCAAACCATAAAACATTATGAAAATGTCAGTTATTATAGTTCTATATCAAGTCTTCCAGAATCTGGACTCTCAACAATAAAGATTATTCAGCTTTTACTAAGTGCCAGGCATTGTTAAGCCCTGGAGACACAAAAAGACGTAAACAAAGCAGATGCTGACTTCAAGGAACTTACAGTCTAAGAGAAGATAATTAATGAAGGGGTGTGAGAAAGGCTGGGAAGCATCATAGGGAGGATACAGGAAGTAGCCTGGTTTCTGGAAAAAGAAGGCAAAAATCTCCCCTCTGAGAAGGTAGGGCATGGAGCCAGGGATAGAGTCCAAGTTTCCAGTGGGGTGGGGATGGTCGGAGACTGGGGCCCTGGGGAGGAGACTGCAGGAAGTGATGCAGCTGTCTGGCTCCTGTAAGATAAGACAAGAGACTTACCTATCAGAGCCAGGAGGAGCTGAGGGTGGGGTCTAAATTCCCAGTGTGGGTGGAGATGGTCATAGAGAGACTTCTGGATGGCCAAAGAGGTCATCATCTTGTAACTATCCTGATGACTGATCTGGCCCGGTCTGCACCTGAGGCATAGTATTCCTCTGAGCCCATTCTTACAGCTTGTCCAGCTTGGAAGTACCTACCAGAGTTTGTCCATGACTGGCATGACCTTGTCAAACTCAGGATTCCATTCATGCCATTCATGAGGCATCAAAGACTATGGTAGAAGAGAGAGAACACATGGACAAATGAAAAAATAATGTATTTAATATATAATTTAATGTAGAAATTATATATAGTTTTTATATAGTTTAACATATAAATAAATAATAGTTAAGATTACCTGGCAATCTCTGGCAGGTAGGTCCTATATCAGTGAATCTATCAATAAGCATTTGTTAAAATCTTATTATTTGTCGCTGTGCTAGGTACTAGGAATATGAAGAAAGTTAAAAAAAAATTTCCCTCAAGTGACTAACACTCTAGTGGAGAGACAACATGTAAACAATTATAAACATACAAGTTACATGTGAGGTAATTTTGGAGGGAAGGCACTGGAGAGTAGAGAGGAAGGACCAGGAAAGGCCTCTTGAAGAAAGTGGAATTTGAAACTAATCTTGAGGGAAACCAGAGAAGCCAGGAAGTGGAGATGAAAATGGAGAGCATTCCAAGTAAGGGGGGTAGCAAATGAAAAGATGGAATTTCATGGGCAAGGAAATGGATCAGAGAATGTTGTGTAGGGGAAAAGGTAGGAAGGGGTCAGGTTATAAAAACTTTCTATGCCCCCCTCCAAAAAGAGGATTCCAGCATTTCTGTAATCAATAGTAATTTAGAGCATTTTTTCATATGCTTATAGATATCTTTAATTTCTTCCTCTGAAAAATGCCCGTTCCTATCCTTTGATCATTTATCAATTGGGGAATGACTTGGATCCTTATAAATTTGATTCACTTCTCTGTATATTTTAGAAATGAGTCCTTTATCTGAGATACTGGTTGTAAAAATTCTTTCCCGGTTTCCTACTTCCCTCCTAATCTTGGTTACATTGGCTTTATTTGTATAAAACCTTTTTCAGTTTAATGTAATCAAAGTCATCCATTTTGCATTTCGTAATGCTGTCTATGGCTTGTTTGGACATAAATTCTTCCCTACTCCATAAATCTGAAGGTAAACTGTTCCTAGCTCTTCCAGATTGCTTACAGTATCTAGATCGTGCATTCATTTAGACCTGATTTTGGTATGCAACTTAAGATGTTGGTCTAGGCGCAGTTTCTCCCATACTATTTTCCAGTTTTCCCAGCAGTTTTTGTCAAATAGTGAGTTCTTATCCCAGAAGCTGGGATCTTCGGGTTTATCAAACAGTAGATTACTATAGTCATTGACAGCTGTGTCTCGTGTACCTCATCTGTTCCACTCAATCCACTACTCTATTCCTCAGCTAGTACCAAGTAGTTCTGATGACTGCTGCTTTATAATACAGATTAAAATTTGATATGGCTACCTTCCCTAGTATTTCTTTTCATTAATTCCTTTGATATTCTGGATCTTTTGTTCTTCCAGATGAATTTTGTTACTATTTTTTCTAGCTCTATAAAATAATTTTTGGTAGATTGATTGAAACGGCAATATAGGTAAATTAATTTGGGTAAAATTGTCATTTTTATTGTATTAGCTCAACCTAGCCACAAGAAACTGATATTTTTCCAATTATTTAGATCTGACTTTTGTGAAAAGTGTTTTGTAATTGTGTTCATATAGTTCCTGAGTTTGTTTTGGCAGGCAGATTCCCAAATACTTTATAATGTCTACAGTAACTTTAAATGGAGTCTCTCTATTTCTTGCTGTTGAACTTCTTTAGAATAAACAGGAATGCCAAGGATTTATGTGGGTTTATGTGTGTGTGTGTGTGTGTGTGTTTATATCTTGCAACTTTGCTGAATTTATTTATTATCTCAATAATTTTTTACTTGATTCTAGGATTCTCTAGTATATCTCTAAGTATACCATCATATCATCTGCAAAGAGTCATAGCTTAGTCTCTTCTTTGCCTAATCTAATTCCTTCAACTTCTTTTTCTCCTCTTACTGCTACAGCTAACATTTCTAGTACCAGATTGAATAAGATGGGTGATAGTAGACATCTTTGTTTCACCCCCAATCTTGTTGGAAATGCTTCTAACTTGCCTTTATTACATATAATACTTGCTGATGGTTTTAAATAGATGCTACTTATTATTTTAAGGAAGACTCCATTTATTACTATACTTTTTAGTGTTTGTAATAGGAATGGGTGTTGTATTTTGTCAAAAGCTTTTCCTGCATCTATTGAGATAATCATATGGTTCCTACTAGTTTTGTTGTTGATATGATTGATTATACTAATAGTTTTCCTAATATTTCACCATCCTTTCATTCCTGGAATAAATCCTACCTGATCAAAGTGTATTATTCTCATAAGTTACTGTAGTCTTTTTGCTAATATTTTATTTAAAATTTTTGCATTTACATTCATTAGTGAAATTGGTCTATAATTTTCTTTCTCTGTTTTAGCTCTTTCCAATTTAGGTATCAGTGCCATATCTTGTCATAAAAAGAATTTGGTAAGACTCCTTCTTCTCCAATTTTCCCAAATAATTTATAAAGTATTGGAATCAATTTTTCTTTAAGTGTTTGATAGAATTCACTTGCAAATCCATCTGGCCCTGGTGATATTTTCCTAAGGAGTTCATTGATGGCTTATTAAATTTCTTTTTCTGAGATGGGGTTATTTAAGTATTTTACTTTCTCTTCAGTTAATCTGGGCAATTTATATTTTTGTAAATATTCATCCATTTCACAAAAATTGTCAAATTTATGGGCATACAATTGGGCAAAACAATTCCTAATTATTGTTTTAATTTCATCTTCATTGGAGTTCAATTCACCCTTTTCATTTTTGGTACTAGTAATTGGTTTTCACTGTGTATTTTTTATACATGTCTTTGGGATACTCCTGTAATGCATTTCACAGGCTGAGTCCTCTGAAGACAATCTCTCCAGGTTCAAGGTACTATTTGAGTCTGTACTTTTAAAATTATAGCTTATAAGCCCCCACCAATGCATCACTTTTAATATGATCCAGTTGGTATGAATAACTGAAAACAAGGGCACTTGGTGAAATGACATACCACCATTTACCTTTCCCCATCTTGAGGGTTAGGAGTGTGGCACCTCTGAGATTCAGAAAATCCATGTAAAATTTTTTGGCCTTCCCTTTGTACCAGAGAAGAAGTCTGAATTATTATAGTAATTAAAGATAAAATATGTTGATATTATACAATACTACACATACATTGCATGCATTTTTGAGTTCCTAAACTTTCTCTGTGTTACCTGCTAGCCTTTACATGTTGTCTTAGGCTTCTGCAAAACTCCCCCAAAATTCACATTTAATTTCTTATGCCAATGCTCCATGAATATGGAAACCATTAAGGGGAAAGTCATGATCTGGAAGGGATAATGACACTCTGGCTCCTAGTCCTACTAGTTAGCATTTAGCATGAAAAGTCACTCTAAAACATTCCTGCCATAGACCTGGGCACATTCTTCTTCAAACGCACACAGTATTAGTGGAAGGAGTGGGAAACCACATACAGTACACTAGAAAGCCACATACCTAGAGAGAGCAAGTGGTCAAAGTAATTCCTTTCTCTGGCACCACAGGGTCCTGATGTTTTTTCTCTTGTGGAATCCTCATGCTGTTCCCCTCACTGGGTTCAGTGACTCTGCTGGGGAAGTCACTCTACTGGGTTCCCTGGGATGACTCCTCTCTGCAGCTTAACTCTCTGGGCCTGCTTTCCACTGGGTGCAGAGTCTCCTACTAGGAGATTTGCTTCACTATAAGAAGCTGTTGCTAATGATGAGGGGAGGAGAGAGAAATTTCTTCAACCCCCCTACTGTGCTCTGGAAGAAGCACAAGGGAAAAGTTGGAAAGTGATTCTGCCTCCCAATCAGTCATGCTCTCTTTTCTTCCTTTGGTGAGACTCGCCACTTTGGATTCGAGTTTTATTATTCTGCCACTTTTTTAATGCTGTGCGGGACATAAATTTTGCTTTCACAATTCTTATTTCTCTTTTAAATCACTCAGAAACATACTGATTTTGGTTCTATGTTCTCTTTGGAATCCTCATGGTCCTCTCCCTTAGGTGTTGATTCATTTTCTTTTGTCTTGTAATATGTATCTTGTAATATTTTTGTCTTGTAATATTTGTCTTGTTATAATTTATCTTGTCATAATATGTCTTATAATAAATCAGCTCATTTAGCTGATCCAGAGGTCATATTACCTTCTGCTATTAACATTTTCCCTTTCAGTTTGCTTATTTATGCTCAAGATCTGTAAATGGTTTCTTCTTGAGATTTCTGTGATTTCAATCTTCGTTTTTCATTCTTGTATTACCCTATCACTCACTTTCTGACTACTTCCCCTTTGCAATTACCCTGGGGACCTAAAAGCCAATTTAGCCTCCCCCTGCTAAGCAATTCACATTTCACTAGCCTGTCTCTATCCCAAAGGACATACAGGTGCCAGAACTGGCACCCTGCTGGGTGCTGGCTTCTTTCCTATAGATTTATAGTTATAAATGTTGAAGTCCTGCTTTTCCTCATTTCCTTATTTTTCTCATTCCTTCTTTTCCTCATTTCTCTGACTGAGCTTTGTTGCAACATTGATGCTCTTCTGAAGTTGTTCCAGAAAGAATAAGATTCTGCCTTTAAGGTTTCCTTTGGGGGAGCTAGGTGGCACAATGAATAGAGCACCAGCCCTAGAGTCAGGAGGACCTGAGTTCAAATCCAGCCTCAGCCACTTAACACTTACTAGCTGTGTGACCTTGGACAAGTCACTAAACCCCAATTGCCCTGCCTTCCCCCCTCCAAAAAGAAAAAAAAAAGAAAAAAGTTTTCCTTTGAACTTGGAAGAAGTGGTGGGTGAGGTGAGAAAGAAGATGATAGGGATGTGGGATAGAGTTAAGTACTATTGTAAATACATGAGTTGGCCTGTGTGGTCCTATTGCTTGAACATGGCAGGTAGTGTGGGAAGGGAAACTGAGCCCGTACTTTAGGGATTAGGCATTAGCTTCTCTGCTATTAATTCAATGAATTATCTCCTTAGGGTTCTCTGGTGTACTAGACCAAAGGTACCAAACTCAAAACCCTGTGGTGAGTAGTCTACAAAACTCCTGTGTAACTTAACCACATTAAAAATGCAGTTGGGAAATGTTTGACAAAATAAATAAAAGTACAATTCATTACAGATAATGTTAATTTATTTTATGAGTCAACACGTAGCCCCACAGGGATCTGTTTCTATTTCAATTGGACATCATGTAGTAGATTATGGAGATAGCTGAAAACGCCTTATCTTTTGCACAAAATTCCTGTATTGGTGAGATGTGATGGATCATGAGGATCAGAGAAAATGTCTAGTTTTCCATTTTGCTGGTCATTTGGGAAGTCATGATTCTCTCTTGAGTTAGATAGCTAGCTTTTTCCCCATTTGCTAAAGATTATTTTCTTCTCAAAGATTTTAAAATCTTACATGTATATAATATCCTTATTGAATGGACATTAAAATATAAAAACATACTCCACTCAAAATTATTGTTTTCCTTGAAGACAAGTCTTTTTATGTCACTTTATTTCTTAGTAAATCCCAGTGGCATTCTGTTCCTTCTAAAATAAAATATTTTATTCATTTGACATTTAAAATTCTGTATATCTTAGTCTTTTCCTATCTTTATAGTAGTTCAATATATTATTCCCCTCCATGAACTGTGGTTGAGCCATACGGGCCTATTTGCTTGACCTCTAACACAACATCACATCTCCCTGAGAGATGGAATCTTCCAGATCAAACACACACACACACACACACACACACACACACACACTCACACACACACACACACCCCTGAAATGCTCTTTTTCCTAACCCTCGACTCTTAGAATCCCTTGCTTCCTATAAGATTCAACTTAATTAAACACAAAGGGTGATACCATAAGTAAATTAGGCAAGCAAGGAATAGTCTACCTGTCAGATCTATGGAGAAGTGAAGAATTTATGATGAAGTATGAGACAGAGAACATTATAAAATGCAAAATGGATAATTTTGATTACATTAAATTAAAAAGGTTTTGCATAAGCAAATCCAATGCAACCAAGATTAGAAGGAAAAGAGAAAACTGTGAAACAATTTTATTTACAACCAGTGCCTCTGAAAAGGCCTCATTTCTAAAATATATAGAAAACTGAGTCAAATTTATAAGGGTACAAGTTATTCCCCAATTGATAAATGGTCAAAGGATATGAACAGGCAGTTTTCAGATGAAGAAATTAAAGATATCTATAGTCATACAAAAATGCTCTAAATCACTATTGATTACAAAAATGCAAATTAAAACACCTGCAAGGTACCACTTCACACCTATCCAATTGGCTAATATGACAAAAAGGGAAAATGATAAATGTTGGAGAAGATGTGGGAAAATTGGAATACTAATGCATTGTTGGTGGTATGGTGAACTGATCCAACCATTCCGGAGAGCAATTTGGAACTCTGACCAAAGGGCTACAAAACTGTGCATACCCTTTGATCTAACAATATCATTACTAGGTCTGTATCCCAAAGAGATTATAAAAAAGAGAAAAAGACCCACATATACAAAAATATTTATAACAATTCTTTTTGTGGTGGCCAAGAATTGGAAATTGAGGGGATGCCCATCAATTGGGGAATGGCCTAACAAGTTGTGGCATATGTATGTAATGGAACAGTATTATTCTATAAGAAATGATGAGCAAGCAGATTTCAAAAAAACTGGAAAGACTTACATGAACTGATGCTGAGTAAAGTGAGCAGAACCAGAACGTCATATACAGTAACAGCAACATTGTGTGATTAACAGCTTTGAAAGACTTAGCTCTTCTAAGCAGTACAATCATCTAAGAAAAGTACAAAAGACTCACAAAGGAAAATGTTATACACATCCAGAGAAAGAACTACGGAGTCTGAATGCATATTGAAACATACTATTTTCTTTTTTTTCTTTCTCATGGTTTTTTTTTTCCTTTTGTTCTGATTCTTCTTTCACAACATGGCTAATTTGGAAGTGTATTTGGTATGATAATACATGTAGAGCCTATATCAGATTGCTTGCCATTTGGTGGAAGGCAGAGGAGAGGGAAGGAGAAAAAAAATTTGGAACTCAAAATCTTGTTAAAGTGAATGCTGAAAACTAATAACAAACAAATGAAGAAAGAAAGGAAAAATTGAATGCTGGAAACTATCTTTGCATGAAATTGGGAAAAATAAAATACTATTAAGTGGGAAAAAAAGACTCAGCTTAAGTGCTATTATCTTCAGGAGGCCTTTTCTGATCCTCCTACCAGTTGATGCTTTTCTCTCTAAAGCTGCCTTTCATCCATTTTGTATTTATCATGTATATATATAATATATACACACACACATGATACATACAATATACATACATACAATACATACAAATACATACATATATATTTTTATATATACACATATATAATTTTTTTTGGCCTCCTCCTTTAGAATGTCAATTCTTTGAGGACATAGGCTGTCTTTGCTTTATCTTTGTATTCCTAGAATTTAGTATAGCTCCTGGTACATAGTAATTACTTAGTACTCATTGACTGATTTATTTAACTATTTTCATTCCTAATACCTATCACTGTGTCTTTGCCTTCAGTTTATTGAGGTGAACTGAACTTGCTACCTTTTCTTAAAAAAAATGCCCTTTTGCTAATATCTTTTCGGTTTATATCACATTAATTTTTTTTTTTGGTGCTTTTTTTTTTGGAGGGCAGTTGGTGTTAAGTGACTTGCCCAAGGTCACACGGCTAGTTTTTGTGTTAAGTGTCTGAGGCCAGATTTGAACTCAGGTCCTCCTGACTCCAGGGCTGGTGCTCTATTCACTGTGCCACCTAGCCACCCTTATCACATTAATTTCTGATCATATTCATTCCCCTATTTCCCTAGAAAGCCATCTCTTATAATGAAATTTTAAAAGAAAGAGAAAAAAAATCAGTGAAGCATAATAAATACATTAAATCCATACCCCCGGTCCCCAATCTATGCAAAGAAAGGCAGGCAGGAACATGTTCTCAAATCTCCTTCAGGTTCAAGTTTAACCATTATAATTACATGGTGTTCAGTTCTTTATGTTTATAATACTATAATCATTATATATATTGATTCTGCTTCTTTCTGTTTACTTCATTTTGCATCAGTTAGTTCATGCAGCCTTCTCATATTTCTCTGAATTCTTTACATTCATTGTTTTGGGTTTTTTTTACATTCATTGTTTCTTGAGGTGGAGTTGTATTCTATTACATCCACACCTCAATTTCTTTAGCCATCCCTAATTGATGGTCATCTGCTTTGTTTTAATTCTTTGCTGCTGTAAAAAGGCTTTCATAATAATATTGAACATTTATATAGCTCTTTTATGAATATGCTGCAGCATTTGAGACCTCTTTTTCTGATCTTGTCCTCTTTGGGATATATATGAAGCAGTGGAATCTTTCAGTCAAAGGGTCAAAATTTTAGTTACTTTTTTTTGGCGTAATTACAAATTGTTTCCAGAATGGCTTTACTAATCCATAGTTCCACCAACAGTGTAGCATTTTGTGAATTCAATGTCTGTTAAGGTAGTCTGGTTTTGGATAGCTCTAATTGTTAGGAAGTTCTTTTTCTACTATTAAACCAAAATTGCCCTCTAGTTATGGAATATAGCCACACCCCATCTATCCTCATGCAGTATTACACAATTTCTAGTTGTCTTACCATCCTGATTACCCTACTATCTGGAAATATTTCAGCTTCTCAAACTTTCCTAAAATATAATACATAGAATTACATATCTTACTCTGGATGTGGTTTGCCCAGGGCAAACCTATGCAATGGCAACATCACCTCTCATATGCATCTCGTAATGAGCCATCAGATCAAATTTGGGGGAACTGTCATTGCATTGGTAACGTATATTTTCCTTGTAGGATACAAGAATCCTTAGTTATTGTTCAGGTGATTTGTTTATTTTTAACAAAAATTCTCAAGTCTTGTCTATTCCATTTGCAATTTATTTTTCGAATTCATTTATTTGAATGCACTTGGAACATCTCTTCACAAGGAGTCCATGAATGTTACCTCAGGCTTGAGCCATGCTCTGGGCGTGTTCAGCATTCACTCAAAACCATAGTTCACAAGCCTCCATCAATGTATTTGTCAACTGGAAGATAATTAGTTCAAAGAAAAAGATATTAATTAAACAGCACATATGTAATAACCAAGATTTCTCTAGACCCACGAAGATCCAGTCTCTCACAGATTAACGTACCACCAGAGGTAGAGGGGGGTCTCACACAGAAAACATGTGTGACCAGGAACACAGAGAGTGGAGTGCTGTCCACATGGAGCCAGAACAAATCTACACTTGCAGGGCTGCAGAACCGCGGATGCCCTCTAGCAAAGTTATTACGTAAGCTGCTTTTTCCACTGAACTTGGGACATTTGCTTCTCTGTTATTTCTGCTATAAGTCTTTGCTCTGGCCATGTCCACTGCAGAATGCTTTTGTTACTAGACTCCTCAACTCCTGGCTGCATGTGCTGATGCTGGGCATGTCTAGTAAGAATCTGCTGCTCTTCAGTTTGCAGCCTCACTGAAGTTTCTTCTGTTCTTTACTACCTTCTGCTGAAGTTTGAGTGATAAGTAGTCTTTCCTTACAGCAAAGGGCTAAATTCTTTTCATAATCCAGATCTATGTACCCCAGCCAACTGGCAAGCAAAAACCAGCAGATGCTGTAGAGCTAAAATTAAGTCTTTGTTTTTAATTGCTTTTCCTCTTGCTAGGCTCAGGTTCCCTGATCCCGGTGTCCTATCTGACTTAGAGTTAGAAAATTCCTTCCAATTCCTGTTATGCCCCTAGTTGTTAGTCAGGGATAATTTCAGGGATTCTGTTTGAAGAATGAGGCTGTCTTCAAACTCCAAATCCACTCAAAACCATAGTTCATGAGCCTCTACCAATGCATTTCTTTTGTCAGTCAATCAGGGGATATATTAGTTTAAAGCAAAAGTCATTAATTAAACAGCTTAGCAACATATGTGATAAGAAAGATTTTACCATCCACAAAGCGATACAGTCTCCCAAGGATTAACATACCATCACTGGTAGGAGAGACCCACACAAGGAACAGGTATGAGTAGGAATTCCCCCAGTTGCCATGAAAAGCAATTTGGGGCAAAGCACAAAGGTCCATGTGCAGCAGCCCAGGGAGCTGGAGGCCACACTAATTTTTTTTGTCTACACATTCTGCTTTTGTTATGTATTCCTGCAACAAAATCATTGGTGTCATTATATGTCTATTACTCAAATACTCAAGGACAGTGGAACCATCACACTTGAATTCCAATATCACAGTCCCAGATGTACAAATAAGAGAGGTAGAAATGTCACTAAAGAGAACAAAGACAAGAAAAGCAGATTGGATCAAGTATATAGAGTGGAGGCCCGTGCTGGAGTCAACCCAATTGTGATGACATTGAAGAATCAACAATCAAGGTGTGAGAGGTAGGGAAAGAAACGAAAAGCATGGGGAGAAAAAGCCTTGGACATGACTCAATTCAGCCTCCCCCTCCAAAAAAAAAAAAAAAGGAAAAATAGAGAAATAATGACAGGTACTAATCTAAATGTCCACATTCCCATCCATGCAAAACCTGTGTGAAAGTGATCTATATATAGATCAAGGGTTCTCAATGAAGATATTAAAAGGGGACATTCTGGGGCGGCTAGGTGGCACAGTGAGTAGAGCACCGGCCTTGGAGTCAGGAGTACCTGAGTTCAAATCTGGCCTCAGACACTTAACACAAAAACTAGCCGTGTGACCTTGGGCAAGTCACTTAACCCCAACTGCCCTCCAAAAAGCAAAAAACAAAAAAAAAGGGGGCATTCCTATTACATTTCATCTTATTAGTTCCAGCCTATTTTTCTTTCCCTTTGAGATCTTTTTGAATGTAGTTCTGTCACTCAACATGTTACCCATTTTGTCATTCGGTTATTTCAGTCATGGATGATTCTTTGCAACCCCATTTGGAGTTTCCTTGGCAAAGATACTGGAGTGGTTTGCCATTCCCTTCTCCAGCTCATTTTACAGAAGAGGAAACTAAGGCAAACAGGGTGAAATGATTTGCCCAGGATCATACAGTGTCTGAGGCTGAATTTGAACTCATGAAGATGAGTCTTCCTGACTCCAGGCCTGGCATTTTATTCCTTGCACCACTCAGCTAGCCAGATGTTCCCCATCCCTCCAAGCTTTGTTTCATTAGAAGATTTGATAAGGATGTCATCTGTGCCTTCATCCAAGCAAGCCATTGATTAAAAAAAAATTGAAATAAATAGGACAGAGGACAGCTCTCTATGGCACTATAATAGAGATTCCCTTCAAGGATGACACTAATCCATTAATCATAACTCTTTGGGCCTGGTAATTTAGTCAATTTCAAATGTACCAAACCGTAATAAATCATTCAGCCCTCATCTTTCCATCTTGTCCATAATAATATACCAAAAGACTTTGTCAAATATATTGCTGAAATACTCTGATACAATAGTCTAGAAACCCCATAACAAATGGAAATGGGGTTAGTCCCCCATGACCTGTTCTTGATCAATCCATGTTCACTGAATATTGTAATTCAGCTTTCATATCTTTGTTTTAGTGATCATAAGCTGTTCTCTTACATAAATGGAGATTATATAAATGTACAACTGTGAAGAAACAAAATTGTGGGTGACTGAAAAGGCATAGCAAGTTTGGGCAGACAGTAGTATGTTACCATCAATGGCTTGGTTGCAAGAAGTGGCAAAAACTATATTTTCATGGAAATACATTATCAGAAATGGGTCATTCACATAGAGAAGGAAAGAATGCCTCAGTGCTGCACTAGTATTCGTGAGATATTTAAAGACATAGAGGAAAGTCAGGTGGATTTATGGAAGAATAGAGGGAAGAATTATAGAAGAGGAAAAGATAGGTTGCAAACCCATGCTTTCTCCTGGAGAAAGCACCTGCATCAGTGAGGTTACTGATCTATGGAAGAATCAAAATCTAGTTAAGTTTCTGTTCTTTTGAAAGCAAACTACCTGTTCAGAAGGAGCAGGTTACATCACAGACATATAATTCATTATCAGGATGAAGGCTTCCCTTTCATAACAGAATGTATTATTTTATATGTTATTCTTTGATGATTACTATCACTATATGGCATCATGACCAGAAAAGCACCTGGCTAGGGAATGCCATATTAGAGTTCATAGAATCCTGTGGCTAAAAGGTATCTGAGCTCCTGAATTTACTGGTGTAAGAGCCCAATGCAACATTCACATTCTCACAACCTGTTTCAGGTTCATATTGGCCCAGTTTTTTATTCTGAATCCCAGTCCCTTTGAATTTATTTCCCATGATCAGAGAGTAATCAACCACGGATAACATTGTAGTGATAAAAAAAGACATACTTCAAAGAGACAAAATGAGGAAAATACAGCGAATGAATGAATGAAAAAGCATATGCTAATTGCACACCATGTGCCCAACTCTGTATATACAATTACAAAAGTGAGATCCTCCCTTACCTCAAGGACCTTACATTTAACGGAGAGAGAGAATACATACAAGGGAGTAGTAGGGTTGGAAATCACAGGGACAGTGAAAGCAGCCAGGGAGGAAGTTGGCTGACATACTCTTTTCAGTAGTAATGGCAAAATTAATTTGATTTTGGTTCTCGTTGGGGAGAAACACTTTAAATTTCCATTCGCAAAACAATCCAACTTCTATACTTCAGAGGTCTGAATTACAAACCCCTGTTTCCTACACTGTCTTATTGGCACAATTCCACAATCTAGGGAGCAAGCCTGGATGTAATGGACTGCCAATCAGACGAATACAGAAATGGCCTCATATTTTATTTTAAATTGCTGTCATATTTCACCACGAGGCTCTGGAGATGCTGTTCCTTTGGAAGAGTTCCTTCGTCTGTCTAGAGCAAGCAGGATATATCTACCTAGTGTTCAAAGTCTGGAATTTTGCAGATTTTGCTCAGTGTCTACAACAGGATTGCCACAACTCAAAAGTCTATTGAGGGGTGGCTAGGTGGCACAGTGAATAGAGCACTGGCCCTGGAGTCAGGAGGACCTGAGTTCAAATCCCACCTCAGACACTTGACACACTTACTAGCCGTGTGACTTTGGGCAAGTCACTTAACCCCAATTACCCTCCAAGAAAAAGAAAAGTCTATTGAGATGGGAGGAGAAAGGAAAAGCTCCAATTTCTCAAACCCTATACAAAAAATTCCGAATAGAGTACTATAGACCTCAAATACGTACAGCTTGCTTTTCTTTTTAATTGTAGAATTAATTCCACCTGAAGCTTTCAAAGCTATTGGTGTGTGTGTGTGTGTGTGTGTGTGTGTGTGTGTGTGTGTGTGTGTGTGTGTGTGTGTATGTTCCTTTCTGGTCTTCCCACTTTTCTCTTCATTTGTAAAAATATCTCGATGACTCCATTAAATATCTCAGTGGTACGTTTAATGTGGTGCACAAAAACCTCAAGTAAATCAGGCATTTTCTCAGAAGCTCACAAGATCATAGTTTTAGAGTTGGAAGGGATTTCAAAGGTCCTCTAGTGCCTTACTTCACACATAGGGAAATGGAAAGTCAGAAAGGTCAGCTAGGTCACACAGGTAGCACATGAGAGAGGAAGGATTTATACATAAAGTTCCTTCCACCAGACTTCCCTGGCATTATCAAATGGTTCAACATCAGAAACAGATTTTGTCTTATCAATATGACACAAAGAAAAATGTATTGCTCTCTGCTTTGCTACTTTACCCTAAGGATCAATCAGCCTTTCCATTTCATTTGCAGCTGAAACCCGTTATGTATATTGTCTCACATGTACTGGGAGGTGTGAGAGTTTGCAGAGCCCTCTTTGGGGCTTCCATCCACCTTTGGTGTCCACTTTCACCCAATTCTCACCTGTGATTGCAAGAAGCTATAGTATACCCCATAGCCACACCCCAGTAAAACCCATCTCACAGACAAGCCAAATCTGGTTGAGGGTAACTGACAGGCCTCACATCCATTGATGAGTTAGAGAGATGTCTACCCCAAATATGTGAAGACTTCCCATGGTGGAATGGGCAGATGACAACAGTTTTGTCCAAAGTCAATGAAAGTGGCAGGCATTGAAGAAGCCAAGGTCATCCACTGTATACTGGGTCATTGTCAGCTGTCCTGACTTTGTCTGCCACTGAACTTCAATGACTCAGGAAGAGAGAGGCTGACAATTTTGTGTAGCTCTGCCTCACTGAAATCTGCTTGATACACAAGTCATGCCATCACCTGTGATGTCCTTGGTCCTCTTTGAAAATGAAAGACAAACAACATGTCTTATGTCAGAATAAGATCAGGGGCTATATTGTTTTTCTCTTTGTATGTCCAGCATTAATACAGCACTTAGCTCATAGTAAATACTCATTCATTTACTTAACTCGGGTCCTCTTCATCTGAATCCAGTGTGCTTTTCCTTGTCCCCCTCACAATGTTTCCTCCTTCCCCTTCTCCTCAGAGTTGTTTTTTTTAAACTCACATCTTGATGAACTTAAGATACAGAATTAGCTGGATGTTTTCAGAAATAATGTAGAAATTGATTTTGTTTCACTCTGCATACATGACACAGGGGTTTTCTTTTTCTTTTTCATTTGAGGGAATTGAGAGTAAGGGGGGGATAGGGGAAGGGAGGATAGCCAAAAATAGAAAAAAAAAGAAATGAGGGATCCTGGAAGCATCATTTACAAATGGAGATAAAATAACAAAAGGAAGGCCAGAAAGAAAAGGAAAGCTTTGAAAGCTACAGGTCAAATTGATTATATATTTAAAAATAAAAACAAGATGTATATGATGCACATAAATTATATATAATACATGTATATATGTGTTTATGACATTACAGTGTCATACACAATCCTCTTATGTTTTTCTATATTTGGAAATATATACTTTATTTGATGTTTAATTTCATAATTTTCTAAAAGTTCTTTTTAAAAAATGGGCCCTCTGTACATATGGGTCTTCCATTTCTGTGATCTTTTTGGGATAGAACCCCAGAAGTGATATTACTGGGTCAAAGGGTATGC
This sequence comes from Pseudocheirus occidentalis, assembly GCA_028646575.1. NCBI lineage: Eukaryota > Metazoa > Chordata > Mammalia > Diprotodontia > Pseudocheiridae > Pseudocheirus > Pseudocheirus occidentalis. The sequence goes on from CM053598.1 coordinate 190,999,740, forward strand.
AATTATTTATAGACTTTTGAGCATATTTCCAGATTGCCCTCCAGAATGGTTGAATCAGTTCACAGCTCCACCAACAATGCATTAGTGCTCCAGTTTTTCCACATCCTCTCTGGCATTTGTCATTTTCCTGTTTTGTCACCTTAGCCAGTCTGACTGGTGAGATGTGGTACCTCAAAGTTGTTCTGATTTGCATTTCTTGAATCAATAGTTATTTAGAGCATTTTTTCATATGCTTATAGATATCTTTAATTTCTGCCTCTGAAAATTGCCTGTTCTTATCCTTTGACCATTTATCAATTGGGGAATGACTTGTATTCTTATAGATTTTACATAATTCCCTGTATATTTTAGAAATGAGACCTTTATCAGAGACACTTGTAAAAATTATTTCCCAATTTCCCACTTCCCTCTTGATCTTGGTTACATTGGCTTTGTTTATACAGAAAGACAGGCAAACTATTCCTTGCTTCCCCAGATTACTAACAGTATAAGCCTTTATACCTAGATTGTGTACCCATTTAGACTTGATTTTGGTGTAAAAATATTTATTGCAGCTCTCTTTGTGGTGGCAAAAAACTGGAAATTAAGGGGATGCCCATCAATTGGGGAATGGCTAAACAAGTTGTGGTATATGAATGTAATGAAATACTATTATGCTATAAGAAACGGGAAGGAGATGGTCTTCATATTTACCTGGAGAGGCTTATACAAACTGATGCTAAGTGAGAAGAGCAGAACCAAGAGAAATTTGTACACAATCACAGACACATCATATGTGTAATGACCAACTTTGATAAACTGGACTCTTCTCAACAACACACAGTTATAAGACAACTCTACAAGTCTCAAGATGGAAGGAGATATCTACATTCAGAGAAAGATCTAGAAAGAACAGAGTTTAAATGGAGACTGAAGCAATCTACACGCTATTGTTCTTTTCCATGTTTGGCTTTGTTTCTTCTTTCCCATTGTTCACTCCATTGTTCACTCCCATTCACCCTTCTATAGCACCAGTCTGATGTCCAATGTGAAAGTATCTGCAGATCCTATACTTGATTGCATGCTGCCATGGGCAGGAAGGGGAAAGGGAGCGGAGAAAATTTGAAACTCAAGGGATTCTGGAACTGAATCTTGTAAGCTAAAAGTAAATAAACAAACCAATTAATTTTTAAAAATCCAAAAATAAAAATGGGTCCTTTTGGGATGGCTAGGTGGCACAGTGATTAAAGCATGGGCCCTGAAGTCAGGAGGATCTGAGCTCAAATCCAACCTCAGAAACTGAACACTTACTAGCTGTGTGACCTTGGGCAAGTCATTTAATCCTAATTGCCCTGCCTTCCCCCATACAAAAAAAAAAAGCCTGCAAAAATAAATAACTAAATAACTTTTTTTTTAAAGGTTCCTCTTTGTCCAATTAGAAAAAAACAAAAACTTTACACCTCAGTAATATTCCTATATAGCATGCTTGCACATAACCTGCAGGTACAAGATGTTCAAAGTCCTCTTCCCAGCACAGAGAGTTCCCAAAACATTGTGGGAATGTGGTGGTCCTACAGTAAGAAAATTTAAACCATTTTATATCATCGTATCTGGGTCAAGAATAAGTAATATTGATATATTTTGTGATTCTACTTATATAGTAAAAAGCAGAAGCAGGAAATACATGGAAGTTTGATCATAAAAGGTCAAAGCTTTAAACAGACAGGTCGAATTATATAAATAGTCTTACTGGACTTACTGGACACTCCCTGTCTCCTTATTATTGATTTGGTGCTAACCTCAATCAGCCACCACACCTATGACCTCTTTCCTGGACTTCTATGATTGCCTCCTGACTTATCTTTTTGTTTACAGACTCTACCATCTCCAGACCATATTCCACACAGTCTTAGATAGCACTGAATGTTTCCCAGACTCTTTTGCCACCAGAGAGACCTTCCAGGACTCTTGGATCAGTACAGAGTGTTTTTCTATGCTGGACATTATGAATTATAAGAAGAAGAAGAGCAACAATTGACATTTATATAGCATTTAAAGTTTAAAAAAATGCTTTAAATACAAGACAGTAACCCCTCTTGAGTAAACCCCCTCCCCTAACACACACTCACAGGTTAGATCCCCAGGAAGGCAGCTAACTGGTATTCAAAGGACTTTGTGGATCCACAGTCCCCAAACTATAGTTCATAAGCCCCTACTGGGATACTCGTCCTTAGTGGTCAGCCTATAGCAACAATTATCTCAAAGCAAAGGCATTTGTTGAGATGACATTATATGAAAGGCATTTCCCTCACAATCCTGTGGTGTATTCTCCTACAAATATCCGTTGTGGTTTTTGGAAAAGTGACCATACTACTAGAGAGGCACAAACTTAGGAAATACATGTGACCATGGCAACCAGCACAAACCTACAGGGCCCCCGCATCATTTCCCTTCTGATGCTGCTCCTTTTGTGCTTAGTGTCTCTGCTGATCAGGTTCCTCGGTCAGACTCCCTGGGCCTGTGCTCCTCTGAAGCTCACCTCACCAAGTTCACACTCATCGGACCTCTCTTCTGCCTCTACTACCTGGGCTCATTCCCTGCAACATGTGGTGTCAGCTGTTAGAATAGCTCTGCCTTAAGATATCGTGGCTGAAGGGACTCTCCCTATGGGCAGAGAAATCCACTTCCTCTTCTCCCAGAGCAAAAATGATTTCCTCTCAAGGGCTTACATTCCTCAGAGCTTTCTCTTGCCTTGACTGCTTCATTAGAATGTATCTGGATATTTTTAACTGGTCACTGGGTCCCTGTAGAGTTAGGTATAGGAGACTGAACTGGAAGGACAGGGACGAGTCTCATCATGTCATTCCAAGGAATCAAAGAGGTTGTCAGATAAGTCAAAAAAAAAAAAAAAAGAATCTATATATAGTCTTGTGTTTGGAAGACACAAGATAATAGAAATAGATTTTTTTTTTTTAACTGGTCACTGACTGGGAATATGGTTGGTTGTTGGCTAGTCCAATGGCTTGGGTCTCCTCTAATTCCATAGGTAATGATCAGAAAACTTTTCCAAATTTTTTAAAAGGGGTAACAAAGTATAAATCCTGCTTTATATTTCATTTAAGATCTTAACACTTTCTGCTCATTCCTTTCCCTTTATTGTCTGTCATTTCATCACCTGGGCCAGGGGAAAATTAGGGTGTCGTGATGAACTCTCCTCTCTCTAAGCATATGTGATCTCATTTAAGCACCACAACAGCCTTGTGATGTACGTACGTGTACAGGGCATCCCAGAAGTCTTAGTGCAGTTTAAAATAAGCTTTAAACTAAAACAAGTCTTTTGGGGACATCCTATATTATCGACCCCATTTTAAAGATGAAGATACCACCTGTCCTAGGAGGCATTGAATCTCTGGGAGCAGAATCACATAAACAATCTCTATTAGTCCAGGGTCAGCAAAAGAGTCCAGGATTCCAGGTGCCATCAAGGATCAGAGGAATTAGCCCCCCGCTACCTAGCTCAAAAGTTTGCTTAGCTCAGAGCAGCAACTTCCCTTTAAAAACAAAGAAGCATTTTTTTTTTTAAAAGAAGCACTTTTTTCCACAACCCTTTCTGGCTATTGCTGCAGTACTAAGGTCTATGGAGCCCTCTACTGGGGGGCTTTCAGCATGGCTAGTCATTCCACTATGCTCTAAGGCAGGCAATCCCTTTGGGAGTCATACCAAACTGTTGGCGACTCCCATAGAGAGGAGGCCACACAACTTTGATTGAGGCAATCAAGTAAGGATGGGGGAGAGGAGGTTGGGGTGGTGTGCTGGGGAAATAGACCTATATGTTCCAACAGAAATAGGGGTGTGGTTTGAATCAGGATCAAGTGAACTTAGAGGCAGGGCTAGACCAAGAAGCCTTGGGATTCTCTGGAGTAGAAAAAAGAAAGGAGCTGAGATATATAGAGTTAGGTGTAGGAGTGGAGATTCAAATACGGGAGACAGGGACGGAGTCTGATCATGTCAGTCCCAAAGAATCATAGACGTTCTCAGGTGAGACAACAAACTCCCTATATAGTTTTGTGTTTGGACGATGCAAGAAAGCAGAAAAGCAACGGGGGCGGGGGGAGGGGGGAAGAGAAAGGATACATGGAAAGAAAACGGGAGAAAAGATAGGGGAATGAGTTAAGACATTGAATTGGGTTGTATAAGTAGAACCAAATACAAACACGGAAGAGATGGGGAAGCAGGCCTTCACTTTCATCTAAACTGATCAGAAGAGGGCGGAATGCATGCACAAATAATTTGGTGTTGCAATACATTCAACTCAATAGGGATACAGATAGGAATGTGGGAAAGGGGGAAATATATTTAGGGAAAAATTAGAAATTTTTTTTTCTTCAATAGAGTGGTAGATGGGAGAGGGAGAAAGTAGATTTCTGAGATTTTTTAAAAACACAGATGCTATTTCACAGATGCAAAATGTTGCATGCCTTTTCAGATGTATCATTTTTTAATAAGTAGCATTTTATAGTGCTTTATAGTTTGCAAAATGATTTATAAATATTTCATTTTATCTTCACAAAAACCCTGTGTATTCTCATTCCCATTTTGCAGATGAGGAAGGTGAGGCAGACAGAAATGAAGTAACTTGCCCAGAGTCACAGGGTCAGCCTAGTGCCTGAGGCTGAACTTGAACTAAGTCTTCTTGCCTTAGCTGCCCTTTAAGTAACTTATGTAAAACAACTATTATTTTTACTTAATTTAATTGTTTTATTTTATGACAAAGACCTCTCATGAAATGGGAGTAAACTGTAAATGTAATATAAAAACAAAGCACATCAGTAAAACTTTTTTTTTAATGGCTCCCTTTTGCTTCTAGGATAATATACTAACTTCTCAGCTTGGCATTTAGTTCAGGTGTCTCAATCTCACTGACACTTTCACTGCTGTTAATCAATTCTTTGTCCTCAATTTACCCCATGTTGCACTTTGCATACCGGCTGCATCCCCTCAGTGAAATATAAGCTTCTTGAAGGCAAGTATTATTTTGTTTTTGTCTTTATTAGCAGAGCTAGTGCAGCTCCTTGGATATAGCAGGTACTTAACAAATGTTTGTTGAATGAAATCATCTGTCAGAGAGTTAAATGCTTAAATTTATTGGTTGAGGGAACCCTATGGAGAATATAATGTTTGTTCTAAGTGTGAAGAGAATGTGTTGGTTGGAACTGTTACTGGATGTCTTGAATAGACTTGTATGAAATCATGCACAGCAAATTGATAAATAGGAGAATTATATACATATATGTATATATACACTCATTCACATACATACATATATATAATTACTCTAATTATGTATAAGCAACCTCTTGTGCCACTCTATCCTCCCCCCATTTGGAAGAGAAAATAGATTTCTGTTACTTTTTTTAAATGGTGGTATCATTTCATTGATATAAAATATTCCATACATTTTCAGATGAAATCACTGTGTTATTAATCTTTATAATAATAACCATCATTTATGTAGCACTTATAGTTTGCAAAATGATTTACAAATATCTCATCTTCACAAAGATCCTGTGAGGTAAGTGCTATTCTCGTTCCCATTTTACAGATGAAGGGAGTGAGGCAGTAACTTGCCCAGAATCACAGAGCTGGTGTCTGAGGTTAAATTTGAAGGTTGGGTCCCCTGAGGCTAAATTTGAAACCAAGTCTTCTTGCCTTCAGGTCCAGCACTGTATTAACTAGCTTCCTTTTAAGTAAATTAAGTAAAACTATTATTCTTGCTTAGTTTACTTCTTTTACTTTGTTACAAAGACCTCTCATGAAGTAGAAGTAAGCTGTAAATGTAATATAAAAACAAAACACATCTGTAAAACTTAAAAAAAAATTCAATGGCTCCCTGTTGCTTCTTGGATAATATACAAAATTCTCAGATTGACAAAGTACATCCCCAAGGTGTTCTATATATCAAGATACCTAAATCAGTCAGTCAACAAGCAGTTATTACAGTGGTTCTCAACCTGAGGGTCGCGACCCCTTTGGGGGTTGAACAACCCTTTCACAGGGGTTTCCTAAGACCATTGGAAAACATATTTCCGATGATCTTAGGAACAGAGATACCACTCTATCCATCTCCAGGCAGGTCTGCCCACATGCAGATACGCCCACATTTAAAGGGTCATGGCATTAGGAAGGTTGAGAACCACTGAGTTATTAAGTCTTTAAAGTGTGAAAGACTCTGTGCTAATACTGAGGATGCAAAGAAAGGCAAAAAACCAGTCGCTGCCTCAAGGAGCTTACAGTCTAATGGGAGAGAACAAAAACACAAACAAATCAGTTACATGCAGGATAAACTGGAGATAATCACTGAGGGAAAACACTAGTATTAAGGGGCTTCAGGGAAGGCTCCTTGTAGATGGTGGGATTTTACCTGAGACCCGAAGGACACTATGGAAACCAGGAGGGAGAGGTGAGGAAGAACAGCATTGCAGACTTGGGGGACAGCCAGAGAGGATGCCCAGAATTTCCAGACGGGATGTCTGATTGCAGGAACAGCAGAAAGGCCAGTGTTGCTGCATCTTAGAGTATGTGGGGGCAAGTAAAGTATAAGAAGGCTACAAAGGTAGGAGGGGGATACATTATGAAGGACTTTAAAAGCCAAACAGAGGATTTTATAGTTGATCCTGGAGGCCCTAAGATTTGGGTGAAGGTGACATGATCAGAACAGCACTTTAGAAAGACCACTTAAGAGTCAATGGACTGGAATGGAGAGAAACAAAGAGATTGGCTAGAAACCTTTACAACAGTCCAGGCATGTGGTTATGAGCGCTTGCCAGGGTTGTGGTTGTTGTTGTTTGTCCTTCATTCACTAAAAGGACCGTGAAGTGAATTGTATTTAAGTGAGGAAGGCTGTGTAAAGTCACCAGCCTCACTTTCTTCTCCAGAGCCATCTGGGTCCAGTGGCCAGATATAGTTAGGACCACTGGAGATGGCCCCCAGTGTCACCACCCGACAGTGGTCGTGTCAGAGGGGCACAATGAAGGAAGGGAGCACAAAGTATTTACTGAAATACCATAGCAGGAACAGTGACAACACAATATTTCCACAAACCTGGGGCCTATAGTCCCCTAAATACACTTGGCATCAGAGGAAGAGAGGATACACAGAGGGAGCTCATGTGGTTAAGGCATATGGCAACCACTCATGCCTCTGGAGCTTCAGGGCTACAGCAGGACTGATGTCCTCAAATCATTTCTGCCAATCTCAGTCACACAGTCTCTGCCAGCCTCCACTAGACTCTGCTAGATGTTGCTTCAGGGCTTAGCTGTAGTCACCCCTGCCCTCAGGTTGGGGCTCAGCTGACATCTTGGCCTAGCATAGTGCTATGCACTTTTCCAAAGAACTGGAACCCAAGAGGAGCCATGGGGATTGCCATTTCCTGACCACGGTCTCGAGAGGCCAAACTCTGTTCCTCACACTAACATCACCTGATTTTGAAACTGGTCTCTTCTCCCAGGCTATACATAGTGTATGCCTCCTATGTCTATTTGCTTCTAAAATAAGCCCTTGCTGTTGGAGGAATCAAATATGAAAATAAATGACCAGAGTCTCAGAGGTTGTGCAATTGCTATTAATTCTGAAACTGCCAGAGAGCACACATAGGTTGTCACAAGGATAGTCAATTCTTTTTTTGTTGTTTGTTTGTTTTTGTTAATTTATTTAATTTTAGTTTTCAACATTCACATCCATAAACTTTTGAGTTTTAAATTTTCCCCACCTCTCTCCCCACCCCCTGCCCAAGAGGCATGCAATTTGATATAGGAGCTGCATATACATTCTTACTAAACATATTTTCACATTCATCATGTTATAAAGAAGAATTAGAACCTATGGGAGGAACCACGAGAAAGAAAACACAAAACAAAACAAAAATAGAGAGAGCAAATAGTATGCTTCTATCGCATTCACATTCGAGTTCTTTCTCTGGACGTGGGCAGCATTTTCAATTAGGAGTCTTTTGGAGTTGTCTTACATCCTTGCATTGCCAAGAAGAGCTGTCTTGCAGTTAGTCATTGCACAATGTGGCTGTTACTACAACCACAGTTAATTCTGAAAAACATAAAACAGTTTACACAGGTTATAATCAAAAAGCTTTCTTTATTCCATTGGAGGAGGGAAACTAGACACACATGCCAGGACCTCCTCTAGGAGAAGACCTGCTCTACTAAGGTCAAATCTAGATACATGGGGCAATGGCTATGAAGTGAGCTGCAGCCCTGACAATGAGAGGTAAGAACAATTATGAGACAAGTTTGATTCAGAGCAGGACTTCACAACTGGAACAAGGGTCCTGCAGGTGGCTGTCTGAGCTCAGAGACCACCTGGGGCTGGTGTGAAACACTTCTGGGATTGTGCTGAAGCAGAGTTTATGCAGAGGGAGAATATAAAAGATTATATTGATGCCAAGCTCAGGGCACAGTTTGCTCTCTGGGCCTTAGCTCTGGAAACCAAAGTGGTTCCTAATAGTGAAAAGAGAGGGCTGGTCTTGGCATGGGGATCCTGGCAGGGGGAAGTGAAAGGAGGGAAGAGATACCTCCTAAACACCTCCCACCCCCTTGCTGTACTCTCCAGGAAAGGAAAAGGTAAAGAGTAAGAATAAGTTATCCCATAGCAGACTTTCATCTACGCTGATCCTGAAGCCTGATTGCTGGCAGACTCAACTCCTCTTCTCTCAGTCCTTGCTGTTTACTAAGTGGGTAGATAAAAGGATACTGGCATATCCATTTTCTTTGCCAGTCCTCATCAGAGCTTCCTGATTCATTCCCAAGCAAACATATTGTCAAACTGTGACTAGACCACTCAGGATCTGAAAAAGACTAAATATTAGTTGGAAATGCTCCCACTCCAAATCTCAAATGTAACCTTTACATCTGACTGTCTGTTACTAGCCCTTTTACATCCTATAATTTCATCAATCAACCCAGAGGACTTGATCGTATTGACTGGCTGCTACAAGTGTAAATTAATAAGAATGAGAAGCAGCAGAGCCAAGATTAATTGTAAAACAGTTTTGTTCCCTGAGAAGAAACAATGAAACACACTCCCCTCCCCTCTTCCTCTTGGCAACATGCTGTCAGAATTGGCCTTGTGGTTGGTACATTTTGCTTTCCTATTTTTTTTTTTTGTTACAATAAACAATCAGCTAGAACTTTCCCTACAGTTCTGGGGACAGGGATGGCAGGGTTGGTTGAAGGAAGCATTACTTGGGTTTTACTGAGAGGTATGAGGATATATTAAGATTTTTTTTTCTTAATCATTTTTCTCTCATCATTTTTTTGATGAGAGATTGAGATCTCTCAGATCTCTCACTGAAATCTCTCAATCTCATCATTTTTTCATGATGACATTATGCTGAAGTCTGAGAAGATGAATGGGGAACAGTTTGCTATCTTTAAAACCTTGATTCAATTCAAGAACAACGTGATGCCAAAAGTCACCCTGTTAAGAGTGGGAAAAGCCCTGAATTTGGGGTCTGAAATATCCACATCACAGATTCAGACTTGAAAGGTTAAGTGACTTGCTCCAGATGACACAGACAGCAAGTGGCACAGACACTTATCAAACCCAGCTTCCATAGTGTCCTTTGCCACTGCACCTGTGACCTTAGCTAAGTCTTCTCTGGGCCTCAGTTTCCCTATGTGTGAAGTGCAGGGGTTGAATTATATAGGTAGATGATCATGACAAGGAGCATGTAGGGAGTTCTTCAAGGTTTGCAAAGTACTTTATAGCTATTGTCTCCTACTATTTTCCCATCCTTAGGAAGTTAGAGCTATCATCCCCAATTTTACAGATACGAAAACTGAGGCAGAGTTAGATAGGTTTAGATAGGTTAGATAGGTTTATTAAGTGTGTTTATTATATCCCAGGCACTATTCTAAGTGATGGAAATACAAATAGAAGTAAGACAGTCCCTATACTCAAGTAGTGTATATTCTATGATTTCTTCCAGGTCTAAATCACACGCAGGAGAGCTGGTTGGGGAAGAAGGCATTTACACATTCTCCTAACTAGGGCTTCTTAGAATCCATGAACCTGTTTTAAAAAATATTTCGATATTTTTATTAAACTTTATTAATTGTATTTCAGTGGAATAGGTTTCCTTTATAACCCTATGTATTTTGTTCTATGCATTTTAAGACATAATTCTGACAAAGGGTCCATAGGCTTCCCTAGGTAGCCAAAGGAGTCTGCAAAACACAAAAAAGACTAAGAACCTCTGTCCACGACTCTTTAACATCTAAAACCCCAAAACAATGATTAAAAAAAAAACAAACTACTTTATGGCTTGCAAGATACTTTCCAAATATCCCGTTTGTTCTTACAAAAATTCCTGGGCTGTAGATGCTATATATTCTCTCATTTCACAGTTAACAAAATCGGGGTACAGAGATCTAGACTAGATTTAACGCCCAGTTAATAAAAAGCACTGAAGATCATATTTCAATTCAGATCTTCCCGATTCCAGGTCCAGGTCCCTTTTCCATTGCGCCACCAAAGTGCCTTTGAAAGAGTAGGAGTTTTAAGCAGGGTTACGAGGGACAGCTTCTGGTAGGACGCGACAGGCCCCCTTCCAACTAGAGCAAATGTGCTCGCTTTCTCTGGACTAGTCAGGGAGAAGGGACAGAGGAGCCATGCGCATGCGCAGGGCAGGCTTTTTCTTCCCCCCGGCCCCCCAGACTGCCGAAGAAGGTGCTGCCCCAAACACAGTTCTGTTCTTCCTAGAGGGCCTGCTTGCAGGTGAGTGACCTCCTCAGGGAAAGACTAAGGGTTGCCCAGACCCCGGCGGTTAACTGGGGGAGCGGGGGAACTGAATAACCATATTAGACGTGCCCACCCCGGAAAACGCTCGAACACTAAACCCCCCCCCTCCCGTTGCCTGCTCTTTCCCCCTCTTCCTCGTCCTCCCGCGTCCCCTTCACGCCTCCATCTCCGGGTCCTGTGTAACCTAACGTCCGCCCCACCTCTCTGATGCCCTCTGGCCGCAGGGCACTTGTCTGCCTTGGTGGTTCTGCTGTGGGACCCTCCTAGGAACTGACTAGAATTAGAGGCGAAGGTGAAGCCCCTTTTTAAAGAGGGCCATCGGCTCTAACCCTTCATCTCGCATTTTACCAAGGAGGAAACTGAGGCCTCTATTAATAACTTAATTATTAACCTTATTAATAACTCTATTAATAAGGTTAATAACTTGCCAGCCTCACAGAGGTTAAAATGATTTGCCCAGGATCACATTGGGGTTTGATTTCAGGCCTTAGGAATCCCAAATTCTTCGTCCTTGGCCCTGCCATAAATCAAGTCAAAAGCATTCATTTATCAAGCGCTTACGGGGTGTCAGGTACCGTGTGATAAGTGCTGGGGATGTGTCCTTGCTCCTAAGGAGCTCACAGGCTTGTCTTGGGGGAGACAAAACAAATATGCTAGATAATTTGGGGGTAGTTGCAGTGCTGCAGGAAAAGCAGTACTATTCAGGAGGACTTGCAAAAGCTGGCACTTTGGCAGAGACTTGTAGGAAGCCAGGGAAACCAGGAGGCAGAGGTGAAGTATCTGTGCCAGGCTTAGGGGAACAGCCCCCCAAATGCAGTCAGGTAATGGTAGTGTCCTGTCAGGGGAACTTTTAGGAGGCTGGTGTCACTGGATGTAGGTAAGGCAGCAGAGTGTAAGAAGACTGGAAATACAGTGATGGGGAATTCCTCAAGCCAGAGCCCCTGAAATCCTCCCAGAGGAGGATTTCCTCTGCCCACTTTGGCACCTTTGATTGGTGATCAAAACAGAAGGCCAGGCTAGAAGATGGAAAGCATAACTAATCTTCAGCGGCTCATGTGCCAGAAGCCCAGCAAAGAGATACACATGTAGGGTTTATCACAGCTTTTTTTGTTGTTCAGTCATGTCTGACTGTCCATGACTCCATTTGGGGTTTTCTTGGCAAAAATACTCAAGTGGTTTGGCATTTCCTTGAGTGCATTTTATAGATGAGGAAACTGAGGCAAACGGGGTTAAGTGACTTGCCTAGGGTCACACAACTTGGAGAAAAACAATTTATCCCCAAATAGGAATCAACAAATACGGAACTTCATAATGTCAGGATATTTCATTGTCAGGCAGGAAATAATTTCATGCCAGCCAGGAAACAGGCTTTTTCTTTTGAGTATGTATGGTTGCCATCTTCACTTTTCACTTCCTGTCCCCACAAGAAGTTGCTCTAACTGGGCATGCTGGACGTTGGTGGATCAGAATCAAGTTGTTTAGGAACCAACAAAAAGTGATTGATTTTTACTTTAAATTGTTATCTCCTGTGTCAGCTGTTAAACCCAAGTCAGACAACACTGGCTAAAGACAGGAGAGTCAGGAATCAAAACAGAAGTTTAATTGCAAAAAGGGAAACAGATTTCACATAAGGACGCATTGCTGGAGCCTGTCCCTGGTGGGGCAGGCCTGAGGCAGTGTGCAAGAGATCTTAATTCTTATACCTGTGGCTGCTCGGTGAGCTGTAGACTGACAGTGTGGGGTAACAGCAACACTGCAACGTTTTATTCATAACCAGAAACAACTCTGAGAATTATCCAGAGGGTAAACGCAAAGGATTGTCTTATGCCAAGGCCCAGGCACAGCTTGCTTGCTGGGCCTTAGCTCTGGAAAGCTAGGTGTCTCTTAATATCTTGACACCTGTGTTATATACTCATTATTTTATTCCTCTGCCAGTATGTGATTTTATTCAAATGGCAGAGATAAAATAGAATGGAATAAACATCTGTTGTGTGCTATATGTGCCCGGCAGTATGCTAAGAGCTTTACAAATACCTCACTTCATCCTCACAACAGTCTTGGGAAGTAAGGTGCTGTTACTATTTGCACTTTACAGTTGAGCAAACTGAGATAGGTTAAGTTACGTGTCCAAGGTCACACAGCGAGTGTCTGAGATCCCATTTGAACTCGGGTCTTCCTGATTCCAGGTCCAGTCATGTATCCACTATGCCGTCCTATCTCTAACAGAGACCTTTTAGTATCAAGTGTCCACTGTACCTGATCTAAAGAATAAAAACACTTCCCATTTGTATGTAACTGGAAGTATACCAAGTATACCAGCATCCTTTTTTTTTTTTTTACCAAGCATGTAATATTATAAAAAGATTGAATTTTGTGTTTTCCTTTAGGAGATAATCAACATGCTTCTTGGAAAAAGAAACTAGAGCAGAAAGCAAATTTGAAATTTCCTGTGGAAGGGATAACATGGTTGTATTCTTATCAGTGCTACTGTCGCCCTTCTATGATTCAAATAATCCTTATGTTCAAATCTAACTTTTAAATCTTGATATTTGCAGTATGTTTTTTTTTTTTTAACCTATGTTAGCCCTCTTTGGTAGCAGCTAGGTGACACAGTGGATGGATGGAGTGCCAGACCTGGAATCAGGAAGACTCATCCTCCTGAGTTCAAATCTGGCCTCAGACACTTACCAATTGTGTGACTCTGGGCAAGTCACTTAACACTGTTTGCCTTAGTTTCCTCATTTGTAAAATGAGCTGAAGACAGAAATGACAAATCTTTCCAGAGTCTCTGTCAAAAAATCCCCAAATGTAGTCACAAAGAGTTAGACACCACTGAAAGAACTGAACAATAAGCCCTGTTTGGTAGGTGATGTATCTGGTTTATCATTGTTAAAAAATAACCAATAGGGGCAGCTGGGTGGCTCAATGAATAGATTACTGGCCTTGGAGTAAGGAGGACCTGAGTTCAAACATGGCCTCAGTCACTTAACACAAAAACTAGCTGTGTGACCTTGGGCAAGTCACTTAACCCCAGCTGCCCTCCAGAAAGCAAAAAATAATAATAACCAATAAGTCACTCAGAAAAATGCATAACTTCACTCAGGATTAAAGAAATGAAAATCAAATCCATCCTGAAGTATTAATATATATCTATTAAATCAGCAAAAACAATTAAAAATCTCAATATTAGTGAGAATATGGTTGAGTTGGGAATGTAATCTGGTGGTATGTAACAAGAGCTGTAAAACTTTTTCCTACAGTTGACACAATAATTTTACTTTAGGAACACATCTCAAATAACCAGAAAAAAAAATGTTCAGAATGGTGTGATTTGTAATAATAGCAGATGATGTCATAGAAATCAGGGAGTAGATAAAAGAGTTAATGAAATATTAATTTGCTAACAGCACTCAGTATTCCCTTCACAAAATGTGAGTATCTTTCTCTGAGTGAATCAGAAAAGGAATGTTATTAGCTGGGCTGAAAATGGGTCCTACCCCTGGGAGCTTTAAATAGAGTTTGGCATTTCTGGAGTTCTAGCCTAAAAGTGACTCCGGAGGAAAACAGTTAGGGGACTTGGGGAGTGGCAGTGATTACTCTCTGTATATGCATTGTATAGCTATGTGGGAACTCAACAAAGGGAGAGGGTATCAGGGATCTGCAGTTGTTAAGTTAGTTGACATAACCACAAGTATTTCCTAAATTTCCTTGTACTTTCCTTTCCTTGTACTCTGAAGTTTGTGCCCACACTTTCCATGAACAATATATATTACTGGAAGAGTTTTAATTTGCCTACTTATTACATGCTTTTGCTAAGAGCTAATTGTGTCTATTGGCTTAAAGCTTGGGACATTAGTTGGGGGTTCATGAAGTATAGTGTCCAGGTACCCTAGAACCTATGGGGATAACAGCTGCCTTCTGGGGGATCCTACAAGTAACATGTTTGGGAAGTCACCCAGACAGGGTGCTGCAGTAAAAGATTAGAAACCATCCAGATGTCCAAAATGATGGTTTACTACCTTACGTTTTTTTATAATTAACATTTTACCTACATGCACTTATTTAATCTTTAAAATAACCCTGTGTGGTAAATAGTACTAAGTCCATTTCACAGTTTAGAAAACAGGCTCTTAGAGATTGAATGACTTGGTCAAAATTAATAAACCCTGATTTTCTAATTGACTTTTTCAAGTGTTTCTTCCACTACCAAAATGTCCCATCACTCTGGATATTACTTAATTAATTCCTAGGAAAAATAGTGTAGGATGTGAGTTGTCTTGGACATAAGTATGCTTCTCTACTAGTATTCCAGGTTTAATGGGGGACTGTTTTGTAGCTACTGTTTTTACTATGCCTAACAGTGAATGCCTTTGAACTAATTGTGATAAATATATTGTTGAATACATTGAACGTAGAAGTTGTAATTTTAGGAATGTGGATCTGCCTGGTGTCTTAAACCTGGCATAATTGTCTCCTGGTGTTGAAGGCCAGAGCTTTTCAGACTGCTCTTGTACCTCATGTCTGATATTAAAAAACATGATTTATTCAGTCATCAAAGGAGGAGGCTATTTGGAAGGACACTGTGTTGATTTAGCTAAGCACATCTATGTTGTCCATGGTGGTCCACCAGTCACGCATCAGAGAACAGGAAGCAATTTATACTGGGGACGCCAGGGAGCCACATTAATGGCCTGAGCCAATTAACCCTTTGCACTCCGAACCATTCTGGACATTGGCTACCAGCTACTCGATGCTACCTTGCAGCAAAAATGTGCATTTACAGACCCTCATATTATTTAGTATAATTTTGGAACCAAGTAACGTATTATAATGATA
>CM053598.1:191015866-191038838 GCA_028646575.1 Pseudocheirus occidentalis
GTAGAAGCTGCTAAATCTTGTGTTACCCTGATTGTGTTTCCACAATACTCAAATTGTTTCTTCCTGACTGCAGTATTTTCTCCTTGATGTGGGAAGTCTGGAATTTGGTTATAATATTCCTAGGAGTTTTCTTTTGGAGATCTTTTTCAAGAGGTGATTGGTGAATTCTTTCCATTTCTATTTTGCCCTCTGGTTCTAGAATATCAGGGCAATTTTCCTTGAGAATTTCTTGAAAGATGTTGTCTAAGCTTTTTTTTTTTTTGATCTTGGCTTTTAGGTAGTCCGATAATTTTTAAATTATCTCTCCTGGATCTATTTTCCAAGTCAGTGGTTTTTCCAGTGAGATATTTCACATTATCTTCTATTCTTTCATTTGTTTGGATCTCTTTTTATAGTATCTTGATTTCTCAAAAAGTCATTAGCTTGGGGCGGCTAGGTGGTGCAGTGAATAGAGCATCGGCCCTGGAGTCAGGAGTACCTGAGTTCAAATCCGGCCTCAGACACTTAACACAAAAAAACTAGCCGTGTGACCTTAGGCAAGTCACTTAACCCCAACTGCCCTCCAAAAAGCAAAAAAACAAAACAAAAACAAAAAAAGTCATTAGCTTCCATTTACTCTAGTCTAATTTTGAAGGAATAACTTTCTTTAGCGAGCTTTTGAAATTCCTCTTCTATCTGATCACTTTGACTTTTTAAGGTATTCTTCTCCTCATTGGCTTTTTGGGCTTCTTTTGCCATTTGAGTTAGTCTATTTTAAGATATTATTTTCTTCAATATTTTTGGGGTCTCCTTTAACACTTGCTTTTCATGATTTTCTTGCATCATTCTCATTTCTCTTCCTAATTTTTCATCTACTCCTCTTGATTTTCAGAATCCTTCTTGAGCTCCTCCATGTTCATATTTTTCTTGTAATCTTTTCATGCAGGAATTCTGACTTCATTGTCTTCCTTCTGTTCCATGCTTTGATCCTTTTTGTCCCCCAAAAAGGATTCTATGGTCTGTTTGTGCTTCCTCTGCTTGCTCATATTGCCAGCCACTTACTTGACTTTTGAGCTCTTTGCCGTGGTAGAACTCTGCTTCCAGGTTGCAGAGAGCAATATCCCAAATCGCTGGGGTTTTCACAGCTGCCAGAGCTATTAGTTGGGTGCTCTCTCTGCAGTCCCCACAAGCTCTGGCACACTGGCCATACACCCCAGGACCACCACCCAACACCACAGTCCAGATCCAAGCAGGTTAAAGAAAGAGCAATTACCCTTTGAATGGTTGCTTGGTTCCCATACAGTCTGGAGGCAGGAGGAAACAGTTCCAGCCACCATGCCCCTGCCCCTTCTCACCCTGGGGGTGGGGGCCAGATGGGGTTCTTTTCCACTCAGTTCCAACTGAGTTCCCAACTGACTTTTACTTTCTTTTTATGGGTTGAGAAGTCTGGAAACTGCTACATCGGCTTCACTCTCCTGAAGTCTGCTCCCATCTCTGGTTAGGGCTGCTCCATGGTTAGGACCACGTGGTTCACATTGGCTCCCAGTCTGGTGTGATAAACCCTCTCTGTCAGCCTGCCAGGCTGCCTTCAGCAAGAGATTTGTTTCTGTCACTTTGTGGGTTCTGTTTCTCTAAAATTTGTTTAGAGTCATTTTTTTTGGAGGGCAATTGGGATTAAGCAACTTGCCCAAAGTCACACGGCTAATAAGTGTGTCAAGTGTCTGAGGCCGAATTTGAACTCAGGTCTTCCTCACTCCAGGGTCAGTGTTCTGTTCGCTGTGCCACCTAGCTGCCCCAAAGAGTCATTTTTTTTTACATGTATTGGAGGTGGTGGGAGCTTCAGCCATGTGGAGGTCCTGTTTTTACCCTGCCATCTTGGCTTGCCCCCCCTCCCCTGCTCAGGCTCGATATTTCTTCTTCTAAATGCCTTCTGCCTCCAACTAGAGGTCTGATATCTTGCAGTACCATCCTTGTCGCCAAATGTAGTGCCAATGCAATATTCACAGTGGCCACAATCACTATTACTATACCTGTATGGTGCTCAATTCCTAAATATAACAGACTCTCCATACAGAAAACAGAAGCAAAACATTTATTCAAATACCAGAAAACCAAATTCCAAAACAAATAAACCAGTTCCATCATAGTAGCAAAGAAATTAATAAGCCACAACAGCAATAGCATCCTTCAGCTTTCCCATGAATCAATATAAGACCAACATTTGCTCATAAACCTGTCTCCCTGGGAAGTCTGCTTTCCTCCCTGTCATCTAGCTGGCTCTAACTCTCAGCTTCCAGTGTCCTCTGCTCCCCCTTCAGCAAATTCCTCCCACCACAGGCTCTATGTGATTATATTCAGCCTATTAGAGGACAGAGTTTATTTTCAAAGCAGAGAAGATCTTCAAATTACCATTTCCATTACTCTCCTAAAGGAACATTCACATCCATTTGCAAAGAAAAGACATACCTGGAGAGTTACTCAACAATTCAGTTAAGAGAGTCAGTGTGGTGAGGAGGAAGAATAGGTCCTGAGTTTAAATCCCACTTCTGTCACTTACTACTTGTATAATCAGGGGAAAACTCCTTTACATTTCTGGGTGTGTTTCCCCATCCATCAAATGAGAGAATTGAACTAGATGGCATTTAAAGTCCTTTCCAGTTTTAAATCGATGGTCCATTGTTGCAATAAGGTGTGTTATTCATTAGCATTTGAATAGCTCATGAATGTTTTGAGTTCACAGTAACAGTATGTGTAACAGTCAATCAGTCAATAAACATTTATTAAGTGCTTGCTACACTATTGTTCATCCTTTGTTTTTGAAAGGGCCCAATGACATCATCATGGATGATGTCTTGACTTGCTTGTGTATTGGATTTAAGTGAGGCAGAGTTGTGCACTCATGAGCCTTACTCTTCTTGAGTTATTGAAGTCCAGTGGCAGGACACAAGTCAGGGTAAGTGACGATGGCCAGGGATGCAGTGGATAATTTGGTGCCTTCTATGCTTGACCAAACTCTTCAGTGCTCACAGCACCTGCTTCAGTCCCCTTTATGGCTGCTGGAATCCGTTATTTTCATCTGCACATTCCCACTGGAGAAGTGTCCTGCTTACTATACTTTATGCCCGGCATAACTCTAGGCACAAGGGAAACAAATGTAATAAATCAAGCAATATCTGCTTGAAAGGATCTTATTTTCTAAGAGGGAGACAAGGACATTTATGAGTACATGGAAATAGAGAGAAAATAAATTCAAAGTTCTTAAATACAATGTAGTTTGAGAGGGAGCACACTCACAATTGAGGAAATCATGAAGGACTTCAAGTAGAAGGTGATATTTAATCTGTATCTTGAAGAAAGAGAAGGACTCAGAATTGGAGGTGGAAGGAGGGCATTTCGGGTGTAAGACATGGCCATTGCAAAAGCCAGGAGGTAGAAAATAGAGAATCGTGTGAGGAACAAAAATGTGGCCAATTTGTCTGAATCACAGAATCTGGGAGAGAGAATCATGACTAATAAAGCCAGAAACACAGTTTGGGGCCAGATTATGAAGGATATTCAAGACTAAACAAAAGAGTTTATATTTTATTTGGGAGCCACTGAAGTTTATTGAGTAGGATAGTAACACTTTCAAATGTTCACTTAACTAATGGGTGGGGAGGGAAGGAAAAAAGTATAAAAAATCTAAAAAAAAATTACACAATAATTTTATTATGTATTTAAAAGGAATAGCAAGTTGTACATAGTAGATTTGCAATTTCACATTCAGTCATCTTTTTTGTTATGATATTTTATGGAAATGCTTGTTTTATTCCATAAATTAAATATAAAATAAATTAAAAAAAAAAAAAAGAAAAACATTTTGCTAGCCATATGGAGGACTCACTGAAGTGAAGCTCGGGCTAATCCAATACAGCTTCCTGAAAGAGATGAACTTTAAGAGGGAAGAAATCCTGTTTTAGGATTGCACAAAAGATCACTGTACTCATGGTGGTTGGAGGAGGGAGGAAACGTGGGAGGTAGAATCAGGGAGTGATAGTACTTTCTTTTAAGAAGCAGCATAGTAGGGGTAGCTAGGTGGTGCAATCAACAGAGCACCGGCCCAGAGTCAGGAGGACCTAAGTTCAAATCTGGCTTCAGACACTTGACATTTACCAGGTGTGTGACCTTGGGCAAGTCACTTAACCCCAATTGTCCTGCCTTCCCCCCTCCAAAAAAAAAAAGAATCAGCATAATCTAGTAGAAGGAGTGTTGGTTTTGGAGTCAAAAACTTGCCTTCAGTTGGCGGCTCTAACCTACAGACATCTGACTCTCAGTGTCTTCATCTCTAAAACAGAAATGATACTTACACTACTTCTAGCCATAACAGGGTTATTGGGAAGAAAACAATTGTAAATTCTAATGTTCCAGAAAATATGAGTTACTATTATCTTTGGTCTTCTCTGGGGGAGGTGGCAAAATATAGGATTCTTAGTACCCCATCCTATGTACCAGAAATCCAGTTTGAGGCTTCTTTCTGTGGTAGACAAAAAATGCCAGCTAAGTGGAAACATAGGACTAGTTTAAGAGAACAATGACTTTGCTTTCAGATTATTCTCTTTTTTTCTTGTGTTACCTCCCTTCCAACTCTGCATTAGAGAAAGCCAGCATTTGAGATAGATATCCATATTGGAACCATACAATACATACTTCCACATAGCAGTTCTGTGTCTGGAGTTGGATAGCATTTTCCTTCATAAGTCTTTCGTAGGTGATTTGAATAATCATATTACTCAAAATAGCTTTGTCATACACAGTTAGTCTTTGAACAATATTGCTATTACTCTATATAATGTTCTCTTGTTTCTTCTCATTTCACTCTGCATTATTTCACGCAAGTCTTTCTGTGTTTTTCTAAAAATGAACATGTTCGTCATCTTATAGCACAGTGTTCCAGGTTTCAGATTATTCTATGCGTTTAGCCTTATTATTAAATACAATAGAGGTCATTGGTTTTGTTTTTTATATATATATATATACACACACACACACACACACGTGTGTATATACATATATGTGTCTAAAATTGATGTCTTATTTTTATATTACCTTCATTTATCTGTACCCAGCAAACCATACCTTCTAACAAAAAAAATTTTTTTTTTGTCTTTTTGGAGGGGAGAAGGCAGGGCATTTAGGGTTAAGTTTCTTGCCCAAGGTCACACAACTAGTAAGTGTTAAGTATCTGAGGCTAGATTTGGACTCAGGTCCTCCTGACTCTAAGGCCTGTGCTCTATTCATTGTGCCACCTAGCCACCCCTAAAAAAAAGTTGTTGAACAAGAGAAAAAAAGCAGTTTAGTGGAAACTAACCAACATATTAATCATGTCTGATAGTATATTTGGTATTCCATGCCCATAGTCTGAACCCCTGCAAACAGGGATGGGAGTAAGGTGCTTTTTCTCAACTTTCCCTGGGATCAACCTTTGCCATTATAGATTTTAGAGATGGAGGAGATCATAGGAACTGTCTAGTCCAGTCCTCTCATTTTACACAGAGGCCCAAAAGAAGTGGTGGAGCTGGGGAAACTAGGTGTAGTGAGACTAAATCCAGCTCTTTCCTGCACTGTCCTATATTTGAATTCTACTTTGGGTATTTCCTACTTGTGTGACCATGGACAAATTTATTTATTCAGCTTCTCCAAGCTTTAGTGTCCCTGTCTATAAAATGGATATTAATGTGTACATTACCTATCTCACAGGGCTGTTGTTAGGACAAAATGAGATGTTCTGGGCTAAGTCTGTTTTAAGCGGAGAATGCTATGTAAATGGCAGCTGTTCTTATTCTCCTTTGGGGAGCTGGAGGGGAGAATTGGGGGCATGTTGTGTGGTACAGGGACTGGTTTGGAGTGATAGATTCAGGATTTGCTTTCTGGGAAAGCACAGTCCTGTCTTCCCTTTAGCCCTATAAACGTTCTTTTCACACCTGCTGTGTGTATGATGACGAGAGTGGACTTCTCTGAACCTTTCCAGGATGTCAGTTCTGGAGGCCTCAGGGTTTTGGTTGAGTTGGGATATCCTGTCTGACATCTTTTCTGATAGCTGGGAGTGTGACTTGTCTGGGGTCTGTGCCAAGGCCATAGTGCCTTGAGTCTTTTGAATCAAAAATTTGCCTTGGCTTAATCTTAGACCATTGAAATTCCAGTGATGACATCCTGAGCCAAAAAAAAAAAAAAAAAGAACTCCCCTTCAATACATTTTATCTTATTTTCATTTTATTTTTTGAATCAATTTTATTTTCAATTCTAAATTCTCTCCCCTCCCTATTGCCCCTCTCCCACCCATTTAGGTCAGAAAAACAAAACCCATTATAAATAGGTACAGTCATGCAAAACAGATAAGCCAATCAGCCTAGTCTTCACCCCTCCACAAAAAGGAAAGAAAAGAAATGGTTGGGGGAGAGAAGGAAGGAAGGAAGGGAGGAAGGGAGGGAGGGAGGGAGGGAGGAAGAGGAAATTGATTTTAATTCACACTCCCAAGTGCATTTGCTCTCTTATCTGCATAACATGTCTCATGAGTCCTTTGGAAGAGTAGATGGTCTTTGTGTTAATCAGGGTTACTAAGTCTTTCAAAGTCGATTATCTTTACATAATTGCTGTATAAATCAGTCTCCTCATTCTAATCATTTCACTTTCTGTCCATTTTGTGCAGGTCTTCCCAGTTTTTTTCCTGATTGTTTTCATTTTAAAAAAATTGTTACTATTAGCAAAAGCAAATGTTAAAATGAATGAAAATTTTAAAGATCATATATAAACCATTAACTCCAAAGTATTTACAATGTGTTTTTAAATTATATACATTATATCTGTATATTATATCTAAAGAAATAACAGACATTTGGTTTTCTTCTACTTCTCCCACTTATCACTTTTTTTCTTATGCATAGGCATTTTCCCTTTGAAGATTATTTCTTTTATTCTTCATTGTACTTTAAAGTTTAAAAGAAAATACAGTTCAAAATTTATTTGAATCAATGAATGTTAAGAGCTATTAGGAACTTCAGGGATGATGTAGTCCAACCCCCTATTAGGTTGTAAATTTTTTTTCTTTTTGAATTATTTTATTTATTTTCTTGTTTACAGCATTCATTTCCACAAGATTTTGAGTTACAGATTTTCTCCCCATCTTTCCCCTACCCACAACCCCAAAACAGTGATCCCACTGTAAAGCCCCTCCCCCAATCTGCTCTTTCCTATGTCCTCCTCCATCGCCCCTCTAACTTTCTGGTAGGGCAGGGTGGGTCTCCCTACCCCAGTGCCTGTATATCTTAATTCCCAGTTGCATGTAGCTAATAATAGTAATAATATATATATATATGTGTGTGTTTGTGTGTGTGTGTGTGTGTGTGCGCGCGCGTGTGTGTGTGTGTGTGTGTGTGTATATATATATTTATTTATTTATTCTAACATTTGATTGTAGAACTTTAAATTCTAGATTCTTTCAGTTCCTCCCTTGTCACCCACCCCCAGGTTGTAAGTTTTTTAACAATCTTTTCGTTGCTTCCCTGTTTGGGGGGAGGAGTCGTCCTGGACGATTGTATTATTGTAGGAAACTCCTGTTGTAAGTTTCTTGCAGTAGATGCTGATTGCAGGTAATAATTCTAGGTAGCTGGTCAGTAAAGCACCAAGAAATTAAGTGACTTAACCACATGGCCGCAAAGCTAGAGTCCTTTGCTAGGATTTTTATCCTAAAAAAAAATGTTAAAAAGGTCATAGTCAGAAGGCAGGCTTGTTACAGTGGAGAGTAGTGTTCTCCAGGGTTGACTTCCTCTCCACTATGACATAATACCTCTTGTCTTTCACATGTTGTTATTGAGTCATATCTGACTCTTTATGACCTCATTTGGCAAAGATACTGGAGGGGTTTGTCATTTCCTTCTTCAACTCATTTTACAGGTGAGGAAACTGAAGCAAACAGGGTTAAGTGACTTGCCCAGGGTCACTTAGATAAACTAGTATCCACTATGCCACCTAGCTGCCTTTTATATAGTAGGCACTTAAAAACTGTTGAATTGAATTGAACTGAGCATAGTTTACAGAAGGGGAGACTGAGCCTCCATAAAGTGGTGTGCTAGAGGTTCACACAGCTGGTTACCAGCAGAGGCAGATTAGAGTGAAGTTGTCCTGGCTATGACCATATCACATTTTTCTTTGTTCCTTCATCACAGTGAAGGCTGTAGGTCTCTATTTCTTGCTAAGTCACAGTGGAAGCTGAGATGAGTTTTTACTAAGTCACATGTACTTATCTCTCTTGGCTCATCTTTAGTCTTTTTGCAGTGAGGCCTCTTTGAAGCTTTAGGCTAGGTGGTTTATAACCTTTGGCTAAAGGTTAGCTACTTGATGCCTGGTTCCCACGGCAGGACCATCTCTGGTGTGTAGGTGTAGGACAAATCCTGTTGTGCTCAGCTATCCACTTTCCCACAACTCCGAGGTGGTCAGTACAAACAATGTCAACAAGTCAACTTGACTTACCCAGGGTCACATAGCTAGTGCATGGATTTTTGATGTTCTTCAGTTGGTTCAGTCTGGCCCTTTGTGACCCCATTTGGGATTTTCTTGGCAAAAATATTGGAATGCTTTGCCATTTCCTTCTCCAGTGCATCCAGTGAGACCATTTTATTAGGCAATCAGAGGTTAAATGACCTGCCCAGGGACACATAGCTAGTAAGTGTCTGAGGCTGGATTTGAATTCAAGGAGATGAGTCTTCTTGATTTCAAGCCCAGTGTACCACCTGGCTGCTGTAATGCATGGGTAAACCAGGACTAAAACCCAGGCTCAATCTCTTTAAATCTGCTATACTTAGTGGATGCCCTGTGTAGGCCCTTCTACCTATAGACTATGTTTGAAGTATAAATGTTATAATGTGGCACAAATTTTAATGATATTGTAAGAGAGGAGAATCACCTCCTTAGGTATGGAAGGATATAATATATTTTAGGTAGAAGGTATACTCATACATATGAATTCACAGATGTTTTGAAGTATGAACAGCATTAATATTAATAAACTTGGGTCTAAAATTATTCTATTCTATCCAGAATGTCTTTGGGTCAAGAATGAGATCCTTTCTAAAGAAAACCCAGGTATACCCATGAGAGATGTTCCAAATGTTGTCATAAACTGCCCATTCCCATGTGGTCCTTAAGTACTGGGAGGCAAATTAAGCAAATGTAGTAGAATAGAAAGAACAATCATTTATTCTCTTTGAGCCTAAATTTCTTCAGAGGTCAGATGAGTGGGTGGTACTATAATGGCAGAAAAATAGCAAGGAAATTATAACATCAAAGGAGCTGAAGATCAACAGGCACACTAGTACATTGTTGGTGGGATTACAGATCGGTGCAAGCTTTTTGGACAGTAACCTGGTAACATATAGTAAACATCACAAAACTGATCATGCCTTTTTACCTAGCTATTCCTTTGCTAAGATTTTATACTAAAAATATCCTAAAAATGAAAAAAAAGACCAATCTTACCAAAAAAGGCATAGGCCCTTACATAGGTACCTTATATAGGAAATAATTAATCTTCAGTGACAAGAGATTGGCTGAATATATTATAGTAATGGAATAGAATACTGTGGTGCCATAAAAAATGTGATGCATTCAAGAAATGATGAAAAGTGAATCAATTAATCAACAACATTTTTTAAAAAATCATTTATTTTTTAGTTTATTTATTTAGTTTACAGCGTTCAGTTCCACAAGCTTTGAGTTCTAAATTTCTCCCCTTCTTTACTCTTCCCCCTCCCCAAGATGGCATGCAATCTGATATAGACGCTACATATAAATTCACATTAAACATATTTTCTTCTTAGTCATGTTGTAAAGAAGAATGGAATGAACCATGAGAAAGAAGAAAGAAAACAAAATGAAAAAGAAAAGGAGCAAATAGTTATGCTTTGATTTGCATTCAGATGCCACAATTCTTTGTCTGGATGTGGATAGCATTTTCTATCATGAGCCTTTTGGAGTTATCTTAGAACCTTCCCTTGCCGAGAAGAGCCAAGACTATCAAAGTTAGTCATTTCACAGTGTGACTGTATACAATGTATACAATGTGTTCTCCTGCCCTCACTCAGCATCAGTTCCTGTCTTTCCAGGTTTTTCTGAAATCCACCTGCTCCTCATTTTTTATAGCACAATAATAAATTCATATACCACAACTTGTTCAGCCATTCCCCGATTGAGGGGTATCCCCTCAATTTCCAGTTCCTGGCCACCACAAAAAAAGAGCTGCTGTAAATATTTTTGTACATGTGGGTTCATTTCCCATTTGTATGATCTCTTTGGGATACAGCCCTAGAAGTCAACGAACATTTTTTAAGCACCTACTATGTGCTAAGGATATAAAGAAAAACCATCTCTGCCCTCAGGAGCTTTCATTCTATGGGGTAGGGAGAAAGAAACCACATGTTTTGAATTAAGTGTATATAAAATAAATAACAAGGTAATTTGTGGAGGTGGAAATGGGAATGGAATGCATTCCAGGAATGGCAGCTAGAGACTGTAAAGGCGTGGAGATTAAAGAAGAAATGTTATATGAAGAGATATAAGTTAAGATCAGAGCACTGCTAGAACCATATCATATACACAGTTATTAAATTACATATACAAAGAAAAAATTTTAAATGGCAAAAGAGAAAAAAGCCAAGTTGTGAATGAAATTTTAGATAATATTTGAAAAAAGACACTAAACAAATGCATTTTTTTTGGTTGTTGTTTCATTTGGACATAGCCTGTTAAATACTAGGGCTTATGTGAGAATTTACTCTTTAATATCTTTGGTTATTTGTCTTTGTTGATGGTTATTATTATTTTTTTTAAATGAAAGGGTGCTTATCTCCTAGGTGCTTTCTGGCTGTTTAGTTCTATGTTCCCACACTGTTTTGTTTCCTTCCTCTTCCACAAAGCCTGGAGCATGCCCTAGGGCTAGACTGAGCTTGCCTGAAAGCTGGAGACAAAACTATTGCTGATTTATATGTCTCTCTCTTCTTCAGAATAAGAACCAGGAAAGTTTTCTTCTCTGGCAGAACAGCTGGTTTGGTTGAGTGGCTGACTGATGGATTTTCTGGGCTGGACTAAATGTAATGCTTAAGTCTCAGCTATTTAATACTAATCCATAGCCAGCTTCTGTCTATTTTAAAGGCCTGGGATGTTGGTTTTTGTGTTTGTCAATGCTGACCTGTTTGATGAATGAATAGGGTAGTCAGAGCTCTAATTAACTTGGGGATGAAACAGGATTTTGCCCCAGGGGGCTAACACTTGGGGCACATTTTCTTCTTGGGTAGGATTCTTTTAAAAAAAAAACAACTTACTTTAATTAATGCAAGTCTATTTTTTCTCCTTCCCGCTTTCTACTACTCATCCTTGGGGAAAAGAAAAAGGAAAGCAAAACTCTTGTAACAAATAGGCGTGGTTAAACAAAACATTCTCTCCTTGTTTGTTGTTGTTCAGTCAGGTTTTTTTTAAGTTCTGTTTGACTCTTCAACTCTTTGTGACCCCAGTTTGGGGTTTTTGTGGCAGAGATACTGGAGTGGTTTGCCATTTCCTTCTTAAGCTCATTTTACAGATGAGGAAACTGAGGCAAACAGGGTGAAGTGTCTTGCCCAGTATCTGAGACCTGTTTTGAGCTCAAGAGGATGAGTTTTTCTGACTTCAAGCCCAGCACTCTATGGGCTGAGCCACCTAGTTGCCTTAATTCCCACATTATCTGAGTCCAAAAAACATGCCTCAGTCCATGCCCTGAGTCCATTACCTAACTGTGTCAGGAGGTAAGTAGCATGTTTCATCATGGGTCCTCCGGAAGAGGGATTGGTCATTGTATTGATCAGAATTCTTAAGTCTTTCACTGTTGTTTGCCTTTACAGTATTGCTATTGTATAACTTATTTTCCTGTATCTGCTCAGTTCACTCTGCAGCACAAGTACAAATGTCCCCAGGTTTCTCTGAAGTTGTGCCCTTCTTCATTTCTTATAGAAAAATAGTATTCTATTGCATTCATATAACATAATTTATTTATTCATAACCTAATTGATGGACACTCCCTTAGTTTCCATTTCTTTGCCATTAAAAAAAGAACTGTTATAAAGATTTTTGTCTCTGTGGGTCCTTTTCTTCTTCTTTGGATCTCTTTTGGGGTATGGACCTAGTGCTATCCCTGGATCCAAGGCTATGTAGAGTTAGTCATTTTTTTAGCACAGTTCCAAATTGCTTTCTCCAGTGGTTAGACCAATCCAAAGCTCTGCCAACAGAGGCGTTTACTGTGCTTGTTTTCCCAAAGCCCTTCCAACATGGGTTATTTTTTTCTTTTTTGTCAACTTTCCTATCTGGTGAGTGTGAAGTGGAGCTTAGGGTAGCTCAGATGTACATTTTCTTATTATTAATTGCTTGGAGCATTTTTATATGGTCATTGATAGCTTCGATTTTTCTCCTCTGAAAACTGCCTGTTCAGATCTTTTAATCCCCTGGCAGGAATTGTCAGCACCCAGTCCTTGGGTGCCCTGAAGGTCAAGTCACCATGGCATCCTTCTTCTGGAGCTTATCTTCTCCCAGCCCTCTGAGTGGGGAGGGCATGGGAATAGGCCCTGTCCTTTTACAGTGCAAATGTCTCCATAGTTTGGACTCTCCTTCTCTAACTTCACTTGTGTTTTTACTGTGGTGACAAAATTCCTAGTTATAACTCTGAGGGCAGTCACCTCACTGCTAAAGCTATCAACCAGAAAGGCAAGGAGTCAGGGAAGGGACAGGAAAAGAAAAAAGAATGCTGTTAGAAAATTGGTAGGGGATGCCCATTAATTGGGGAATGGCTGAACAAGTTGCAGTATGTGATTATGATGGGATACTATTATTGTACTGGAAGAGACGATGAGCAGGATGCTCTCAGAAAAACCTGGAAAGACCTGCCTGGGCTGATGCAAAGTGAAACGTTCTGTGTATAAAGTAACAGCAGTATGATCAGCTGGGAATGACTCAGATCCCGGATCCAAGACAATTCTGAAGGACTTATGAAAAATGTTATCCATCCCCAGAGAAAGAACAGATAGTGTCTGAATACAGATTCAAGTATACTTTTGTTTTACTTTATTTTATTGAGTTTTTTTTATCTGTTTTGTTTTACAACATGACTATTATGGATATGTTTTGCATGACTACACTTGTATAACCTATATGGAACTGCTTGCCTTCT
Source organism: Pseudocheirus occidentalis (assembly GCA_028646575.1). NCBI lineage: Eukaryota > Metazoa > Chordata > Mammalia > Diprotodontia > Pseudocheiridae > Pseudocheirus > Pseudocheirus occidentalis. The sequence goes on from CM053598.1 coordinate 191,029,068, forward strand.
CAATGGGGGGTTGAGGTGGCGAGGGAGGAAGGGAGAGAATTTGGAACTCAAAAATTTTAAAAACATGTTAAAAATTATTTTATGTGTAACTGGGGAAAATAAAACATTAAATAAAATTATACACACACACAAGAATGAAAGAAAATTGTCAACTTGGTCCTTATTTCTGTAGATTCAGATACTGAAAGCACCAGATTGTTTCCTCATACATTCAGTAGTTATCTTTTATGATTTGGTTCAGTTGGAGCAGAAATTGTGTCCTTCGCAGGAACTTCATAGCCTACTGATGGCTCTGGATACCAAGTGTTCTTTTGGGCATTTTGGGGGAAGATGTTTGATTTCCAAACCTTTGTATCAAGTTGAAAAGATGAGCAGTTAAGAGAAACATGGATTAGTGACATCTGTGTATTACATAACTTTACTTTCATTTAAAAATTTTTTAAATTTTGAAATCACCAAAAAAATTTAAGCAAACATTTCCTTATCCAAAGAAATGAAAAACAGAACAATATATATCATGAGTCTCTATTATGTTCAATTTTTTAAAAGTATATATGTGAATCAACCCTGGTTACAACACTGACCTACATGTCTCTTTTCCCTACTCTTTCTGTTTTCTTGTTTTCTTCTTTGTATTTTCTTTTGAGACTAGATTTCTCCATCTCAGCCATGTTAGAAGTACAGCAGTTATTCATGGCCCCAGGTCCCACTGCTGATTGGCATGGAAGCTTTGATCTGCTTTGTTTCCAACCTGGGCCTGTTTGCTGCTCTTTAGGCATCCTAAAGATCCTGGCTCCTGATTCTGGGAATTGCCAGATTGGTGCCAAATTTAGTGTAGACACTCTTTTAATTTTTTTTTTTACTTTACCATTCTCTCTCTCTCTCTCTTTCTCTTCCTCTTTCCCCCTCCCTCCCTCTCTTCTCTCCCTCCCTCCCTCTTTCTTTTTAGGCAATCAGAATTAAGTGACTTGCCCAGGGTCACATAGCTAGTGTCTGAGGTAGGACTTAAACTCAGGTCCTCCCAACTTCGGGGCCACTGCTGTATCTACTGTGTCACCTCGCTTCTCCTTTAACCTTAATTCCCAATTCCCAATTCTCTTCTTCTACCCCTCCCCCACTCATTGAGAAGGCAAAAAAATATGATACCTATTATACATATGAAGTCATGCAAAACATATGAATGCAGACAGTTGCCTCTAGCCTTACCACAGCTCAGCACTCTGGGACTCAAGTGATCCATTAACCTTAGCCTTTCCTGGAGCAAGGATTATAGGCATATACCACCATTCCTAGCTTTTCTGTGTATTTAAAAAGTTTTTCATTGACAGTTCTTCCTTTTCTTCTTTTTATTTTTGGCATGATCATCAGTTGCCTATAATAACTCTCCCAGACCCCCAAAACTCTGCAATTAAAGCTTTTCCTTGAAACAAATAAGGGTAGTCGAGCAAAACAAATATGCTCACTGACCACGTCGAGAACTGTTTATCTCATTTTATACCTCTCCTCTATCACCTCCCTAACAAGAGATGGAAAGAATGAATCATCATAAGTCATCTGGAGTTGGGAGCGTTTGCCTTAATCAGAGTTCTTAAGTCCTCTAGAGCTATTTTTTCTTTCCAATGTGGTAATTGTATTATATTGAAAATCATTTATCATTGATTTTACTGGTTCTGCTTGTTTCATTCTGCATCAGTTAATACAGGTCTCCCCAAGTATCTTTAAATCAATGTCTCATCATTTCTTATAGCCCAGCAATATTCTATTACATTCCTTAATTTGTAAAGTCATTCCCCAGTTGATGGGTACCCATTTTGTATTACAAAAAGTTCTGCTCTAAATAATTTTGTACATATGATTTATTTTCTCTCTTTGATCTCCTTAAAGTATAAGCTTATCTTATGGCTATGCCAAAAGATGTTCACAGCTTAGGAATTTGGGGAGTAGAGTTTCAAATTGCATAGCTTTTGGAGACTTTTCCAAGTCTCCAAACACTAGTCTAAATGATCTTTCCTTTCTTGGACCTTCTACTACATCCCCATGACATTTTGGGTTTGTTATATATATTTAACTTGTTTTCTTTGTTACTATAGATACTTGTGCATCTGTCTGTCTGTCTCTCTCACACACACACACACACACACACACACACACACACACACACATATCACCTTTGAGTTTGTAAGTTCCAGGAGGATGGGGACCTCATATTAATAAATAGTATTAAATACTTCAGTAGTTGAGAGATGCATTGTTTCGTTTATGTGGATACTCTTTTTAATCTTGATTGTATTTATTAATTTTTTTAATTTTAAAATTTTCAGTTCAGATTTCTTTCTTCTGCCACCACTGTCCCATCCACTGAGAAGGCAAGAAATATGATACCCATTATACATATTAAACCATGCAAAACATATTTCCCTATTAGCAATGTTCTCTCCCACCCCCCAAAATCGAGGAAAACAAAGAAAGGAAATAAAATATGCTTCAGTTTGCACTCTGAGACTGTCCATTCTCTGTTTGGAGGTGATAGCTTTTTACATGATAAGTCCTCTACAGCTGTGATCAGGGTTACCAAGTCTTTTACAGTTGATTATCTTTACACTAGTGTTGTTACTGTATAGATTGTTCTTCTGGTTCTACTCACTTTACTTTGCATTGGTTCATGTAAGTCTTACCAGGTTTTCTGAAATCATCTCCTTCATAATTTCTTACAACACAACAGTATTCCATCACAATCATATACCACAACTTGTTCAGCTATTTCTCAGTTAATGGGCATCCCCTCATTTTCCAACTCTTTGTCACCACAGAATCTCTTTTTTTGTAGAGATGAGTCATTTTCCCTTTTAAAAAAAATCTTCTTGGGATATAAACCTAATAGAGGTATTTCCGGATCAAAGAGTGTACAAAGTTTTATAGCCCTTTGGGCACAGTTCAGATTGTTCTTCAGAATAATTGGACTAGTCTGTAGCCCCACCCAGAGTGCACTAAACCCAAACAAATAAGTTTTGGGGGGTTGTGACTGAAAAATTCATTATTTTGTTTGCGGCGACCTTGGTGGTGAGCTTTTCAAAGTCGGTATTTGTATTCCTTCAAATTCCCCAAAATTTAGTATTTATAATTTCTTCAAAGGAGTAAACTGAATAACTGAAAATTTCCTCAGTTTACTCATTTCCATTGACTTCTACTCCACTGTAGCTGCACACAGAAGGTGATGATACCTTTGATCTTGTCATCACCCACAAGTGTTTTCATTTTCATGTTTATGAATTATGAAATTCATAATTTATCATTCCGACTTTCCATTTGCCTTAAAATCTCTAAACCTGATGAAGATTCCTCAATCTAGTCCTCAATTCTTTTCCGAGCTATCATCTCTGCATTGATCACGTTCTCCTCCCTTCCTTATCTCAACCCCTTGGTGAACTAGTTCACATCTACACAATTAGTCACTCTTCAGTCCCTGGCCCCCTTATCTTATTGCTGATTTTGTCTTATCAAGTCCCATCTTTTGATTATTCCTGCCATCTGCTGCCTTAGCTCATTATCACTGGGACAAATCCTTTTACACCAGCCAACCAGTTCCCTATTTCACTCCCCACAGGAGCTTCCCCCCCACCCCACAGTACCTCTTGTACTTCTCTTCTGAGAACCTGGCCTCTTATTTCTGCAAAAAACTGAGGCTGTTCACAGAGACCTCCCTCCTCTCAGAGACATCTTACATCACGGGGTCATCTTCCTCCATTCTCTCCTCTTTGATTCTTGCCTCATGTGAAGAGGTGGCCTTCCTCCTTTCCAAGACTAATCCCTCTACATGCATCCTTGTGCATCCCCTTTCTCCATCAGACTGCCCCCTCTCTATCATTCACACTCTCTCTAATTGTTAATTTCTCCATATCTACTGGTTCCTGCCCTACTGCCTATAAATGTACTCGTGTCTCCCCTGGCCTTAAAGAAAAACCAAACTCTTAAGTGACTTGCCCAGTGTCATACAGCTAGTAAGTGTGAATCCGGATTTGAACTCAGGTCCCTGGAGTGAGGAGGACCTGAGTTCAAATATGACCTCAGATACTTACTAGCTGCCCCATTAACTTCCACATCTAATAGCACTTTTTCAGTCCTCATCCTTCTTGACCTCTCTCCAACCTTTGACCCAATCAATCTCTTCTTGAGGAACTTCTCTCTAGGTTGTTGTCCCACTATCCTGGTTGTCCTCCTACTTGTCTTTGTTTCCTTTGCTGGATCTTCATCTAGATCATTCCCAGTAAAGGTGAGTGTTCCCCTTAGCTCTGCCCTACATCTTCTTCTTTTCCCCTTCTGTACCATTTTGCTTGGTGATTTCCTCAGGTCCCATGATTTCTTTGACCAGTCTCTATATAGATGATTCCCAAGCCTATTTAACCAGCCCTCATCTCTTCCTGACTTCCAGTGGTAGAGCTCCAGCTGCCTCTTGGGTGTCTCAAACTGGATATTCCATACATATCTTAAACTCAGACTCAGATGTCTGAAATTGAACTCATATTTTCCCCCAAACTCTCTCTTCTGAACTTCCCTATTACTGTTGAGGGCACTACCATCGTCCCAGTCACCCAGGCTCAAAAACTAGGTGTTATCCTTGACTCCTCCTTCTCTCACTCCTCCTTGTATCCTCTATGTTGCCAAGTCCTGTCAATTCTACCTTTATAATATATTTCATATATGGCCCCTCTTCTCCTTTGTTATTGCCAACACCTTGGTGCAGGCCCTTCTCCATTTACTCCTGGGCCTGCTGGTAATAGCCTGCTGGTTCCTCTGTCTACCTCAAATCTCTTCCTACACTAATCCATCCTCCACTTAGTTGCCAAAGTATTTTTTTTAAGTACAGGTCAGATCATGTCAACCCCTACTCCCTTACTCAATAAACTCTACTGACTTTCTCTTACCTCCAGGATTAAATATAAAATCCTCCATCTGGTTTTTAAAGCCCTTCACCACCTGGATCCTTCCTACCTTTCTATGCTTCTTATACTTTGTTCTGCTCTATATATGCAGGCCTCCTTCTTGTTCCTCAAATACTACATTTTAACTCTAGGCATTTCTTTTCTTTTTAAATAGTATTTTTCCCAATTACATATAGACAATTTTTAACATTCAGTTTTACAAAATTTTGAGTTCCAAAATTTTTTCCTTTCCTTCCTCTTCCTAAAACAATAAGCAATTTGATATATGTGCAATTGTGTAGAACATATTTTCTTATTAGTCACAGTTGTGAAAGAGGAAACAGACCAAAAGGGAAAAAAATAAAGAAAGTGAAAATAGTGTGCTTCCATCTGCATTCAGACTCCCTCAGTTCTTTCTCTTGATGTGGATAGCATTTTTTATCATGAGTCCTTTGTTATTGTCTTGGATCATTGTATTGCTGAGAAGAGCTAAGTCATTCACAGTTGATTATCACACAGGTATGTTGCTTTTACTGTGTACAGTGTTCTTATGGTTCTCCTCACTTCACTTAGCATTAGTTCACATAAGTCTTTCCAGGTTTTTCTGAAATACTCCTGTTCATCATTTCTTATTGCACAATAATATTCTATCACATCCATCTATCACAGTTTGTTTAGTCATTCCCCAGTTGATAGTCATCTCCTCAATTTCCAAGTCTTTGCTACCACAAAATAACTGCTATAAATATTTTTGTACATCTAGGTTCTTTTTCCTTTTTTATGATCTCTTTGGGATAGAGACCTAGTAGTGGTATTGTAACCTAGTATATTGCTGGATCAAAGAGTATGCACAGTTTTATAGCCCTTTGGGTAGAGTTCCAAATTGTTCTCAAGAATGTTTGGGTCAGTTCACAACTCCACCAGCAGTACATTCATTCATGTCCCAATTTTCCTATATCCTCTCCAACATTTATAAGTCTTTTTTTTGTCATATTAGCTAATTTGATAGGTGTAAGGTAGTATCTCAGAGTTGTTTTAATTTGCATTTCTCCAATCAAAGTAATTCAGAGCATTTTTTCATATGACTATAGATAGCTTTGGTTTCTTCATCTGAAAACTGCCTGTTCATATCCTCTGACCATTTACTCCAGTTCATCCTGTATATGTCTTGTATGTACAGTCAGTCTTCAATATTTATACATTTAACCATGGCTATGTGAAATTGAGAAAAACAAATGAGAGGCGCAATGCATGCAAGTTTGTGGAGTGATTGGTATCAGATGACACACTTCACTAGTTGTGTTTACCATGCTGTTGTAAAGAGTTATAGCTTCAAAAAGGAGGAAAGTAATTGAAGTGTTAGGGAATTTTCCACAGCTATATTTTCTGCAATCTCTAGCAAAAGATGATCATGTTTGGTGGGCTCAGAAACCTAAACTCCCATTTCCCATAGGTTGGATTTATCAACGTACGTGTTCTTTGCTTTCTCACTGTTTTCTAAGAGTATTACCCCCAACACAAGTTGAAAATTGTAAATAGTTGCCATGATAGTTCCTTCATGGCAGAGACTTTTTTTTTTTTAACATTTCTTTGTATCCCTAGAGCTTAGCACAGAACCTGGCACATAGTAGGCACTTAATAAATTTTTATTAGTGACTCACCTTGGTTTTTTTTGTTTACTTTATGACGGTCTTTGTGTGCATTTTTCTTTTGCTTTGCATCAATTTATTCAGATCTCCTCATGTTCCTTTGAATTCTTCATATTTGTCTGGTTTTATGTTCTAATCCTTTTTCTGCCATGCTCCCACCAGCATTTTGGAAGTGGAAGATTTGGACCAGCTTCAGGTCATTCTATGTTTTTGTCCATTTTATGTGTCACCATGTCCAAAAAAAAACCCCAATCCATCACTGCTGGCCAACTTTCTTGTGATAGGTTGGCCTTTCCAGACTCAGGCATGCTGGTTCTCAGTCATGCTTTAACTCAAAGTTTTCCAAATAAGTAGAATCTCCCAGAGCTCTCAGTCTTCTGACTGAGGTTTTAGAAGCCCAAGGTCACTTCCACGCTGTGATGATCAATATAAAATTTTTAATAGGATTCATAGCACATAGTAGATTCTTGATAAAGGGTTGTTCAAGTAAATTAAAGGTTTGTTGAGTGAAATAAGGCAGTGTCATCCCTGATTCTCTCTCATGGCCAAGAAGAAAAAGAAAGTAAACCAAAGAACCTGTCATGTTCCTTTGTCTTTCCATACTTTATAATGTGCCCAGTCCAAGACAGACCCTTTATAGCTAATACATGCCACTTGGAGCTTTGAGATCAGAATAAGGTTTCTTGAGTTTTAAGGAGTGGTAAGGATTTTTGTGGTTGATACTTCCTGAAGTCATAGGAACTAGGCTTTTTCTTTCAAATAGCAATAATATAAGATCATTATAGTAAAGCTAAACACGGGCTTGGAAATGTTAGCTTTCAGCAGCAAGGAAAGCATTACCATTCCCTTTGAATAGAGTTTTTTCAGTCATTGCTGATGAGGTAGCTTTTCTCTACCCTTTCTTTGCTTTCCTATTCTCCACCCCTTCCCCTGCCCCCACCAAAAAAAAGAGTCAGTTGAATTATATACTGTATTCTACTCAGATCATGGACAAATTAACATAATTCTTCTGAGCCTCAGTTTACCCATTTGTAAAATGGGATATGAGGCGGTCATAGCTTAGTTGAGATAGCAGGTTTCTGAGGAAGAGATACCAAGGTTTAAGTCTCACATCTGATACATACTGCGGGACCCTGACCAATTCATTTAACCTTGGTCAACTCTTTAGGACTATAATTACAGTGCGACAATTGATATTATTGGAGGGAGTTTCATAAGATCATAGATTTAGATGCAAAAGAGACTTTAGAAGGCATCTAGTCAAACCTCTGAGGTACTGAGATTCAGACAGATGATGACTTGCCAGTATCACATAGGTATTAGGTAGCTGTCCTAGGATTTGAACTCATATCCTTTGATTCCAAATCCAGATCTTTTTACCTGCTTTACTTGGATTCTCTTATGTAAGTGAAATCACAGATCTGGTTTTTAAAATGCAGATAATAATGACTATCACATCTATGTCATTCTCAACCTTCATCATGCACACCCTCCACGGCTATAATAAGCTTGACAGAGGTGTGTGGGGAATATTTAGTAAATAGCTAAATTATTCCATTGAAATTCATTAATCTTTGTTTTACTTCTTCAATAAATGTGCATAGTAAATCCTAAACATTGTCTCCTTTTGCATTGACTAGGAAGTATGAGAAAGTTCACTAAAAGCCAAAGGGTAGGGAGACTGAGGAGGGAGGGGAACCCCTGCCCCGCAGTGTTGGTGGTAGGTAAGCCTCTACCAGCTCTTCTCTAGTATCCGACCCTGGATGACTGGGGGGCCTTAAACATTTCACCTTGGGTGGAGCTGAGAGCCCTAGTGAAGCAGCCTGGTTTTCTTCCAACTTGTGTTCAAAGGTTTTGTCATAACAAAGCTTATTTTAAAGCCTGTTTTCCTTCAAGACCTACCTTCTCCTAGGGGCCTTGTTTTGTTACTTTTCTCCCTCCGCCCCATCCCTCCCTCCACTACTAGTACCTTTTCTGTGCTATTGCCTCCAATTTACATTATAGAACTGTACATACTTTGTATCTTGTAGTTATTTGCATATATTTACATATTGAATAGATATTTATTTGCATGTTGTCTCCCTCATTTCAGATGTGAGTTCCTTAAGGGTGAGGACCATACATACATATCTTTGCCTTTCTTTGTGTCCTAAAAGACTGTGTGGATGAGGCAGTTTGTGGCATTGTAGATAGAGCACCAGGCCTGAAGTCCAACTTGAGTTTGAATCTAGCCTTAGTAACTATTTGCTGTATGATGACCCTTAACCTTAAAGAGAGTCACCCAACTACTGTAAAAGCTGGATTCTGAATGTAACATATAGGCATAGCCCACATAATAGAAAATGAAAGGGCTAGACTAGCTAACCTCTAACTTGTACTTGAACCACAGCAGGATTAACTTCCTTGAATCTTTTCCACTTTTTTTTTTTTTGGAGGGGAGAAGGCAGTGCAATTGGGGTTAAGTGACTTGCCCAAGGTCACACAGCTAGTAAGTGTTAAGTGTCTGAGGCTGGATTTGAACTCAGGTCCTCCTGACTCCAGGCAGGGCCTGTGCTCTATTCACTATGCCACCTAGCTGACCCCTTTTCCACTTTTAAATGTATATCCATGACCTATGTCATTCTGAATGTAACTTAGTGATAATACTGTTTTATAATAATTATATTCACTCATTATGACTAAACAAAATAACACTAAAAAGTTGACAAATTTTTGCCATAATCAACCAATCTTAGTGCAGTGAAAAGATAATGAAAACTCTTTCCTGGAGAGTAGTGAATTGTAAGTGTAGAATGTGGTATATAAAATGTCAAACACTACATCAACTGGTTTTGTATAACTTTTTCTTTTTTTGAAGGGAATATTCAGTGGGAGTTGGAAAGCCGCATTGCAAAATGACCATGGCATAAAAATAAAAAGCATAAGTAAATTCCATTGTAGCATCATGAGATTCCATTAATTTTTTTTGCTAATAACTGTCAACAAAAACACAATAGCCAGATAAGCATTTAAAGATGCAAGATCTTAATAAGATCCTTAGGATTTAATAAGTTTATAACCAAATGAATAACAATCAAGCAAAAAAGCAAATAAATTAACAAACAAGCAAAAAAATTGCTCCCTTATGGAATCCCTTTCTATGTCTCTCTAAAGTTCTCTTTCTTTCCTTATTTTCTCCCTCCCTCCCCCCTCCTTTTCTTCCT
>CM053598.1:191048767-191063936 GCA_028646575.1 Pseudocheirus occidentalis
TCTCTCTCTCTCTCTCTCTCTCTCTCTCTCTCTCTCTCTCTCTCTCTCTCTCTCTCTCTCTCTCTCTCTCTCTCTCTCTCTCTCTCAGCAATCAGCACCACCCCTTCCCTGCCATTCCTGGCCTCACACTCCAGGATGGATATTTCGGGAGTTAGCTTCTCCTGCAAGCTCCCCTAAGCAGCAAAGTAATACAAGCTTCTTCTAACCCTCTCCAGAAAAAGCAATAATAGCTTAGAATAGGGGCATGTGGGTAAATCTTTACAACCAGCTGGGGGGCAGTGTGTGTACTAAAATGTGTTCAGGAATCCTACAGGTGGTAAGCATCAGAGGCAGATGATGTATCCAGGTCCTCTGCCTCCATTTTCCTCCATGGTCACACAACTATTAAGGATCAAAGACAAATTTCCAACCCTTCTTCCTGACTCCAGATCCAGACCCCTTTCCACTAAAAATAGCTTCTGATGTTTTATACTAAGTACTGATTCTTCTTGCAGTCACTGGAAAGAAGAGTGTTCACAGTCACAGAGGGGTTTTTCTCCATACAAAGCTATCTGCAACTTATATGGCAATAAGACCTCCCAGGTGTGACCAGAAGAATGCCCAGCATGATCACAACGGAGGAAGCTCATTCAAGTCAGTTAACAGCTGTTACTCACCTCTAAAAGCCAGAGGTGGGTGGGGAGGATTCCAGAGAGACAGAAGTCACAGTCCTCACCACTGAGGGATTTAGGCTTAAGAACACTTCTAAAGCAACATGCAAATGAGTGTCAATTAACATACACCTCCCAGTAACCAGAGCTTCACAATCACACAAGAATGATGTCCCTGCCTTCTATGCCTCTCCTTCACCCACTTTTTTTTGCTTTAAAATATTAGTGACTGTAGTGATACTGTATATCTGAACAAGATTTAATTGTGGAAAACTTCCAGCTATGGATCTCTCACTTCCTATGTGTTAGGATTCTCGAGTTGATCAAAGAAGTGAGCCAGGCCAAGATCCAAGTCCTTTCCTGGCACCGGAGCAGTTAGTACTTATGACGCTCTGAAAGGGCCACTGGGTAAAAGGTGCTACCTTCATGACGCATCCCTCTCCTCCTCCTTCTTTACATACACAATGCCTTGGGTTTGTTTTTTTCTCTTTTGCCTAGAACACAATAAAGAAATTAGGCCCCAACGACAGTTTTTGTAGCTGGCCACGAAGGCCTGGGCTCAAAGTCTAACAGGCAGTCACTGATTTCTAACACTGCTCTCAGAAACACAGCCACACCCGGTATGTCCCGAGTCCGGCAATGTGCAGTCAGCCACGGAACAAGCAATTATTAAGTACTTACTATATTAGCCAAACACTGCTCTAAAATGCCAGGGATACAAATAAAGACTAAAAACAAAAACAGTGCTTGCCCTCAAGAAGACTATATTCTAACAGGGGAAACAGCATCGAAATAACTATCTATATTAAAAAATAGGAAATCACTTGATACATATTAAGCAGAGGGAAAGTAAATGGGGAGGCACTAGTTTTTGGAGGTGGGGGTAGACAGAGAAAGGCCTCCTACAGACGGTGGGCCTGGCCTCAGCTTCGGAATCCCTTTTGGACCTTCCCTCCTCAAGAGTTTTTCAAAGGGAACTTAGAAGGACATATTTCCCTGAACTTTTTTTTTCTTGACAATAAGTCCTAGTCCTAAGCAGGTAGGCAAAGCAGTAGAGTGCTTCAATTTCTCCTCCTGACTTCCCTTCTCAGGTATTTGACTCGTAGTAGAGGAAGAGGGAAGTTGGGGGCCAGAGAGACGAATTAACAAATCACCTGCTGGAAGTTAAGGGGCAAACTGGAACTGGGCAACACGACGGAAGCTGAATTCTTTCTTGTATTTGCAATGCAAATATCCGTTTTGTCTCCCAAGGCCCCCCCCACCCCCCCAGTCAAAGCTTTGCTCCTGTGTATCAACATCTCTTCCAACAAAGCCAGGGTCTGCGATCCCACAGTAATTACACGCCGCCATCATGAAACTGCTTTAACATTTCGCCCTTGAGACAACCGATACCCACATCTCTGCATTTGGTGACCTCCCTTCCAGAAGGGATCATTCGTGCAAGCCCCAATCTCCCAGTTCCCGGCTGACTCTACATGCGAGAGAACAGCCTCTGCACCGCTGGGCAGAGCTGGACTCCACTCGGCTCGCTGTGCCGGGGTCAGAAATCTCTCAGCTGTTATTTTTAAAAGGATACTTTACAAGGATCCTCCTCCCCCCCCCAAAAAAATCCCCCAGCGCACTTCTACAGCCCCAAGAGCTTCATAAAAACGATGTTATGCCAGAATCCATCAGAAGGAAGAAATTGTGAGTTTTATATATAAAACACTCACATATGTACGTGGGCGTGCTGGCAGTTTTATGGATAAACTGCAAAAGCAATAGTCCTTTGCAATTAGTTTGCTAAAGAACTGTACCAATAGGGCGGCGGGGGAGTAGAGGGGTAGGGGTGGGGGTGGGGGTCGAGGAGAAGCGATAATTAATTTATTCAAACATTTTCAGGTTTGGTTGTGCAGGGAGTTTTTTAGGAGGCCAGATTGTGTGTTTATTCAAACTGAAGTTTGATTGATCTTAGTCATTTAAGAGCCTAGTAAATTAAGGGGGGTGGGGGATGAAAAGGAGTTCCTTTTAACTTTCTTCCTAAAACTACGGAAGAAGCAAAGAAGAGGAAAACATCCTAGCAAGAAAAATAGGGGAGTGGGGGTGGGGAGAGCATTAGGAGTTAGGGGTAAACAAAACAGTCTAGTTCTCTGGAAACCACCGAACTTTTCTTTCTCTCTACAGTGAAACTAGGGAAAAAGAACTGCGAAACTCTGCTGGCTGTTTCCCCCCTCCCCTCCCCTCCGTTAACTGATCGCTTAGAGCGCAGACGCTTTGCCTTGTAGCTGTTTTTGGAGGGCTGCCGAGCACAGCGGGTGGAGGAAGAGAGCGAGCGGGAGCCGGGAGGCCGGCAGACAAGCCAGTCACTTACTTCTAAGGCTGGGGCCGCAGCCCGCCGGGCCGGGAGCCCCGGGCCAAAGCACTCAGTCAGCTGTGCCTGTCACTTGGTGCGCTGTGGGTGCAGGCAGAAGCAGCAGAGGCTGGGGGAAGGGGAGCCCGGCCCAACGAGCTCTCCAGGCTGCAGCGAACACCCCACAAAAGTGCAGCTGCCAATTGTTTTCCTTCCTCTTCCCCAACACCCGGCCCCAACAACTCTAGCCCGGCCAGGCGAACTCAACAAACCGCTCTAAAGCGCACTCCCCTCCCGTGCACAGACGGAAGCCGAAAGCTTAAATGCTTTTGAAAAGGAGAGAAGAATTCCCTTCCATGGGCGGGAGCGGGGGAGGGCGAAGAAGCCCAGTGTGGCTCGGGTGGGTAGGGGGCCCTTCCCCTTCTGGGCTACTCACCTCGGTGGGTGAAAATCTCCGTCCGGGCTACTGCGAAGGGTGTGAAGGAGTGGAGGGAAGGGAAGCAATTCACAAACACAAACTTTGTTTCTTTTCTCTGGGACTAGGGCGAAGTCGTCACTTCCTAGTGGTGCAAGGGGAGACTCTCAGTCTGGATCCCTTTAACCCAACAACTCCTGCAGCTTCTCTATCTGCCGCCGCCCCCTGCAGCTGCAGCTGCTGCTGCTCCTGTTCCAGGCGAAACTGCAGATGTGAGTGAGCAGCTCGTTTCCCTTGCTTGAGCCCCTGGAGCTTCAGGACACCCGGACAGCTGCAGATTTATATTTTCTCACCACAGCCTTACGGTTGTCCCTTTGTCCCAAATAGCATCTCTCTGGACCTTACGTGCTCAGTGCTGTTCTGCGGGTGGAAGGAGGAAGTGAAAGCCGCCTTGGTACAGCTTTGCAACGACACGGCCTCCCTGGGAAAGGCTTATTCTGGGCATAGTGTCATGCCTTATAAGTGTTGCTACGGCTTCCATGCTGGTGCAGCTCCATTCTCGGTTGCTTTGTAGTTTGGAGCTACTTTCTTAGTTCGGGAGGGTGCTTCTCAGGGTTTCTGGAACTATGGATTTATTCTGGAGCTCGAAGTGACCTAGAAGGAACGAAGTCCCTGGAAACACTGAAACGTCACACACATGCACACAGCACAAATGATAAAGGAATGGTGGAGGAAGAAGAGACATAAAAAAAAAAAAACCCGTAGGTCTTAGCCAAATCCTTAAGCCGGGTCAGTCAGGGCAGTCAGTGGTGTACTGGCTGTTTTACTAAATATACCTAGCTTCGGTTGTGTTAAAATAACTTTACTTTCGCTTCTCGAAGTCTTCTCGCCTATCCTCAGATCCCCTCAAAAAGGCTTGTAAATTATGACCTTGTACCAAACCCTTTCACCGGGTTATTTTCGTATTCTAGTACAAACGTTAAGGATGCAAAATGATTTCTGTTGCAAAATTCCTTCTGTCTCTGTCCCTCCATAAAACCTGGAATTTACTGAAAAAATATCCTTCATTGGGCCTGAAACTCCATATTTGGAGGTAGATTAAAGGTAACTGTGGTAAGAAGGATATGGGCTTTGAAAGGACTTTTACTTCTATTATATTTACTTCTATTATAATTCTGAAATTGAGCAAGATAAATTTTCTTACTGTGCAAAGAACCCTCCAGAGCATTTTGGTCTCATAAATAGCTACAAAATGGTGAATTTTCAATCCTCTGTGAGGCAGGAGTTCCATACTTGATTAGGGGGAGAAAAATTTACTTTGACTTTAGAGAGAAAGTTGCATACATTTGAAAATTCTGAATGAAGTGGAACACTGGCTTCCTTGTACATTGCTCTGGAAAGAAGGGGCAATTTTAAAAAGGTGGTTCTTCTATATAAATTTTTTTTTGCAATATTTTTTTTCTACAATACTATGTCAAAATAGTCCCGGCCACAGAATCCCCTATTCCAGAGTTAAAAATCTCTTAATTAAGCTCGATTATGGTACAAGTGTAGCCCTTCCCTTTTCATATGAAAACAAATGTATAATTGATATAATAATTGTATTTAAATAGTGGTTTGAGAAGCACTTTACAAATATTTCATTTTATTCTCACAACAGCTCTTGATGGTAGATGCCCCATTTTATGGCTAAGGAAAGTGATTCTCAAGTCAGGTGACGTTGAGGCCAGACTATTTGAACTCGGGTCTTCCAGACCCCAGTCCTGTCTCTCATTCTGCTATGATACCAGTTGCCTTTAAAATTGACTGACAAAATATGATTTCATAGTTCTATTCCAGTGGATTCCTGAGAAGTAGTTGGGGCAAGGGAGGAGCAAGTATTCATTAAATACCTATTTTATGCTAGGCATTGTACTTCTGACTTTTACAAATATTATATTATCCTCACAGCAACTCTGAGAAATGGGTAATATTATTAGCTCCGTTTTTCAGTTGAGGAAACTGAGGCAGAAGTTAAGTGATTTGTCCAGGGTCATGTAGCTTGTATGTATCTGGGACTGTTCTTTCTGACTCCAGGCCCGCTTCTTTCTTACCTTAAATGCTGGAGTCAAGAAAGACTGAGTTTGAGTCCTGTCTTCCCACATTTACTTCCATGAACAAGTCATTTCACCTTTCTAAGCTTAATTCTCTCATCTGTAAAATGAGGCTAGAAATGCAAATCTCATATGATTGTGAAGATTCAATGAGATTGTATTTATGTTCTCTTCATGATGAGGTGCAGGCTCTGGGAGTCCCCTTGTTCTCTCCTTGAATCTTTGAGCTACAGGCTCTGGGAAACCCCTTGAAATCTGATTAAATCTTCCCACTTGATGAAGCATTTGCAGAAGCCATAAGTTTTTCATTGTGGCTGGGCCCAAACCTCTTACTAGCCTAGCCCTCCATTGTTCATCTACTTCCCATCCTTGAGACTATCAAAATAATCAGTCCACTCTTGCATTGACCTTATTGACTCCTCCTGAAGACCCTCCCCAAACTCCTCCTCTAGACCACACCTAGATTCCTCTGTACATAAGACCCCATCTTCCCTCCATGTGGTGTGAGAGAGCCATAGAATAATTTAGCACAGACTTGCTCTGTGACAGATTTATTCTGTCCTGCTTGCCCAATGCAAGCATCACAAATACCTAGGCTCCTCAAGAGTCTAACCCATATGGCGAACTTTCAATAAACTTTGCTTTTCTTTGGCTGAGAAGACTTGAGTGGAACTCATTCGACAGGACCCAGCGTGTTTGTAGTGTTGGTATTTTGGGCTCTAGAGCAGCCCTAGCCCTCTTTATGGGTAACCACATCATTTGTAACCCAAAAAGTATCACATATATCTGGGTTATTTTTAAATTATCATTTCAGCAAGAATTTATTAAGCATCACCAGAAACAAGGTAATATTCTTGGTCCTTAGGATAAAAAAGCAAAAAAAAGAGAGAAAAGAAAAGGATAAACAGATCCCTCAAGAATTTGTAATCTAGTAGGTAATCCCTTCACCAATGCAGATCACTACTCTTCCTTATCTCATTCTACTTGATTCTTTTCCCCATCCTTCCTTATATCCCATTAGACTGGAAACCTTTCTCTGGTGCTTTTAATTCAGTGTGTCCCAAAAATCTTAGTTCAGTTTCAAGCTAGTAAAGTTTAATCACTTAAAACTGCACTAAGACTTTAGTGATACCCTACCCTGTATTTTGTGGCTGCTGATGCAATACTCTGCCATTCCCTCTGTCTCATTACTGGCCTACCCCCTTTTCTACTCAGACGTGACCTTGATGTATGACTTCCACATAACTTCTCATATTCACATCATCATGGGCAACAGCCACCTATTAGTCACCCACCGTATGTCTTTTCACTGCTTGGGTCACTTGCAATTGTTTTATATTCCATAATTCAGAAATGTGGCATTGCCAGAAGAATATTGGCATTAAAAAATATTGATTTTCTGATACAATTGGAGTAAAGCAGAAACAGATGAAAAAATATGCTGTGATGACAACAATGAAAAGGAAAGAATACTAAAAATAGGGCAAACTCAGTAACTAGGACTACCAACCTTGGTTCTAGAGGATGAAGAAGTATACCTCCTTCCTCTTGGAAGAGAGGTAGAGGCTATTGCTGCAGACTCAAGTTTATATTTGTCATTGCCCGGGACTGTATTGGTGGAGGGAGTTCCCTCTACTAATGCAAATTCTGCAGTGTTTCTACAAAAGTCTTAGTTATCTGAGAGCCCTGAGATGTTAAGTTAAATAACTTGCCCAGGGTCAAAGAGCCAGCCAGAGCTGTCAGGCCAAGCTTAATTGAAATCAGGTTTTCCTGACTTCAAGGCTGGTTCTCGATTTACTATAAATTCAGTGCAAGTCACTGTATTGGTTATTTTTGTTTGCTTTTCTTTGAAGGGAGATTGTAGTGATGAAGGAGGAAATAGGGAGAGAGAAATATATCCAGAAATAATTCTGATATTAAAAAAAGACATCAGTAACAACTTTTAAAAATATACATGTGTGTATACATATATGTGTGTATATAGATGGATAGTATGTATTGTGAGAGAACAGGTTGGATTCATTGAAAGTATACATGTGTATATATAGTATGTATATATAGTGAGAGAACAGGTTGGATTCATTGAAAGCATGTGTGTGTGTGTGTGTGTGTGTGTGTGTGTGTGTGTGTGTATGTGTGGACTGAGAGAACAGTTTGGATTCATTGAAAACACTGCTCAGTTTGCAATGTGTGACCCAGTCCACACCTTCCTTCTATTCAACTGTGTCCCCAGATTATTGTCCATCCAAAGTGCCTGTCTAAAATATATGTTCTGGGAAAAAAATACACAAAATAAAATATATGTTCTAATATACTCAAGAGAATACCTATCTAACTGCTTCTCATGGTCTAGACTCTACACTAGCAGAGTCCAAAAATGGAGCATAACCCCAAGAGATATGTGATCAGCCAATCAGAAACTGGGAAGATGGGTTGAATCCCACCCTCTCTGTCACAGCCAATTGTGAGACTTGTCTCCGATACCGTCACGCTTATCCATTATTTCCCCCAACATTCCCCCACATCCTCTCCACTTCTCTTCTGGCAGTTCTCCTCTTAAAGCAGTTATAACCTAACCTCAACTGGACACCTCCAGCAACAGTTGCTAAAGT
Organism: Pseudocheirus occidentalis; assembly: GCA_028646575.1. Taxonomy (NCBI): domain Eukaryota; kingdom Metazoa; phylum Chordata; class Mammalia; order Diprotodontia; family Pseudocheiridae; genus Pseudocheirus; species Pseudocheirus occidentalis. Next base: position 191,056,867 of record CM053598.1, read on the forward strand.
AGCTATGAGAATATTCCCCTCTCCTCTACTTACCCTGCCCCCTGCTCCCCAGATTACTTCCTGGTTATAGTTAGTGTCTTTCAGAGGACTGCTTTGAGCTCTGAGACAAGGGAAGTCTTCTACAGATGCCTCACTTTGTTTTGTTTTGTTTTAGTGGGACAGTGAGTAATGTATTTGTATAGAATTTATAAATATAAATATATATATAAGAAGGTATATACTCAAATACTTTCTTCATGGGTATGAGCAAAAAAGTTTCTAAATCCCTAGTCTACACAATATGTGGCTTGGGACAATACTTGATTCAGTATGTACTAATTCTGTGTGTTTGAATACACACATACACATACACACACGCATATTCAGAATTTAAGGGACTGAAGTTCACTGCTCTCTATGAACCACGGAATGTTTGGCACTTCCCCATGGCTCCCTCTTGTGTTGAGGGGCATGTATTACTCACCCCCAACCCTACCTCCCCAAAGAGCATAAGGATCCCCTTTGCTTGGTTCTTTTGGTGAATTCAATCAGGTTGGGACAGTAATGGCACCTGGAAATTAAATAAACATTTTGAAGGGCAACATAACAATGGTCAGGAGGAGTTATGAATTACGTTCTTTGGCCTAGTGATTCCATTGCCAGGATTTTATCCTTAGAATGTTGTAGAAGAATAAAAGGAACCTCTGTTAAAAATAGTCATAGTCATTTTATTTATAATAGCAAGTGACTAAGTTCACTTTCCAGGGATGTACACATTGATAATGAGGGTGATGCATGCATTATCAGTGCATTGATAGGCTCTGAAGCAAAGTATTGGAGAGAACAGGTATTAGACTGACTACCAAATTGTGGCAAAACATATGCTTGCCAAAAAGACTGTTTTATGGAGAACTCACACAGGGCAAGTGCTCACATGGAGATCAGAAGAAGTGATACAAGGACACTCTCAAGGTCTCTCTTAAGAACTTTGGAATCGATTGTGTGACATGTGAGACAATGGCACAGGACCACTCAGCATGACATGCACACATCAGAGAAGGTGCTGTGTTCTATGAGCAAAGTAAAATTGAAGCCGCTCGAAGGAAACACAGGAATGCACACATGTAGAGTATCCTCCCCAAATGTTCACACCGACTATTTTTGCCCAACCTGTGGTAGAGCGTTCTGAGCTTGTATTAGTCTGATCAGCCACAATCAAACACACTGAAACTTGATTCTAGCTTAGTGATGTCATTTTGATCCTCTTCAAGAACAAAAGACAACAACCAACCAAGCAAGTAACTAGAAGTGACATTTACGTTCATCAATTAGAGAATGGTGAAGTTATTATGCACTGTGTCATAATTAAATATTATGGTGTCATTAAAAATAATAAACATGAGGAACACAGGAAAACATGGAAGGAACAATATAAAATGATACAGATGAAGACCAGTAGAACCAGAACCACGTACACACAGTATGCAAGTATTTATCTAAAAACTTAAGACAAAACCAAGGAAGAGGCAAGTAGACTTGGAAAGGGACACAGAGAAAGTGCATTTTGGGGGGTCAGTCCGTTAACTTAATTGGTTTTATTTTTTTAATGCTGAGGACTTTGTGTAAAATTATATTCCTTCTTATATGTGTATGTATATTTGACTATTAGTATTTTTTTATATTATTCATAATATGGGCACGTAAGTGGCACAATGGATAGAGCACTGGATCTGGAGTCAGGAAGAGTTACCTTTCTGAGTTCAAATCTGATGTCAGACACTTACTAGCTGTGGGACACTGAGCAAATCACTTAAACTCTGCCTCAGTTTCATCATCTGTAAAAATGAACTAGAGAAGGAAATGACAAACCACTCCAGTGTCTTTGCCAAGAAAACTCCAAATGGGTTGGACTTGAAAAGTAAGACGTGACAAAAAAATGACTGAACAAGAACAAATATATGTATGTGTATGTATTTACATATATACATATACTTGACCATTAGTATTTATTGATGGTCGTTATTATCATAATGACCTGCACAAAATCCTCCTCCAATGCCTCAGGGCACTTCAGAGGTGACCTCAGGTTTTAAAAGTCTATACCAACAGAGAACAACTCTAGTCAAGTTATACTTTGTTGGAAAGGCTTCAAGAACAGTCCCATGTCTCTGAAGACAAGCCTAAGTAGAAGAGATGCTGACCATTTAGTGACAAATTCTTTGGCTATGGCAAACCATCATGGGTCAATTTCCATCCATATGCATGAATCCCAGAGCAATATCCATACCACTAGGCTCTCTACTGAGCTCCTGTCCTGCAACACAAACTGCCTCTTGGACATTTCCAAATGGATATCCTCTAGAAATCACACTCAATACATAGAAAGAATTCAGTACCTTCTCCCTCCCTCATGCCCATCCCTCTTCCTAAATTCCTCTTTATTTTGGGCTTTCCAGTCAACCATGTCTGCACCCTACAAATCCTTGACTCCTCATTTCCCCTCACTCTTCATATTCAATTAGTTGCTGAAGTTTGTTGATTCTACAACATACTCAGCATCTGTCCCCTTCTAACCTGACTCCTTTCTTTGGATTTCAGATTCTCCAACATGGAACGTTGGAATGTGATCTGTCTAGATGTGAATGGGTCCAGAGTTGAGAGGGCATCTTTAGGGAAGAGAGAGAGGGCACAGCCCCTGAGGCCTTTGGGCAAGGAAGTAATTATATTATAACTTGTAACTTAGAAACAAAAGGGAAAGATGGTTTCTAGGTTATCTTGGAAAGGGAAAGAGAAGAGTTGGTTTTATTATGCTTAGAGAAAAAAGAAACAGTTTCAGAGCACATTTTGTCATCTGTTGCAATGCTGCTGATAAGTATTTACAAAAAGACTACCAGGAAGATAATCACAGTTTTTGTGCCAACATCTGCTGCAGAGGATGAGGAGGTAGAAACACTCTACAAAGAACTTAATATAAATTCCAAATTAAATCAGCAAATACAAATTTAACTTTGGTATTGTGACTTCAATGCAAAGGTAGGGCTAGGGGATAGGGAACTGGTAGAAAATATGATTCAAGAGTATAAAAGAAAGAGTATACAAAAACTTACCACCTATGAATCATGGATTCATTTACTCAAGAAGAGAAATAAGAAGCACTTGACACGGCACATGCAGAATAAAAACCAAAAAATTAAATTGATTCTATTTTACAGATAGTCAATGACTTGCTACCAAGGTAGGAGTAATTTCCCAATCAGGCACCTTATACAGTTTAACTGTACGACTATATAACTGCTATGTTAGAGCAAAGATCATAACTGATACAAAACTAGAAGAATAAAAATGAGAAGAATATTAAAACACTTCCATCCTGATCTACCCAGAGAAACTATGGACGCCCAAAAATGAGAAAGGGAGAAAGGGAAATTGACACAAATTATGATCATTTAACCAATATAAATGAATTGCCATAATGAGGAAACCAAAAGGTACTAGAAAGTGCTGTAGCCATCAAAACTTGATCTCTTTGTCAAGGAGAAAGATGTGGCAGCCAAAGGCAACACCAGTTTAGAATATAAATTCATAAAATATTACAGTGGGGAGGATGGAAGGTTAACAACTGTGTTGCCTCATTGAGAGAGGGAGAGAGGGGGTAGAGGAGGAGAAGGAGGGGAGAGAGAGACAGAGAGAGGGAGGGAGGGAGGGAAGGAGAGAAGAAGAAGAATTAGAAGAAGAAGAAGACGAAGAAGAAACAAACAAAGAAACAAAGAGAAAAAAAGAAGGAGACCAGACACCTTAAAAGGACACTGGAAGAAAGAAAATGGATTGTAAATGGAAACCATATGTAAAGATTTCTGTAATGAATTGTTTTTTCTCAATAATGAAAGTGGAACGATCACATTTAGACTCTAACTCTCACCTTCCCAGATATGTTTATGTCCATTCATTCAACAAGTACTTATTAAGCACTTACTATATTCCAGGTACTGAGTATACAAAGACAAAACCAGAAAGGCCCTTGCCCTTAAGAAGCTTACAATGTATGGGGAAGAAAGAACACATATATGTAGAAAACAATTTCCAGAGGGAAGGCACTAACAACCAGGAATTGAGATGGGTTTCCTGTAAGAAGCAACACTTAAACTTTGGAAAAAGCTCAAGATTCTGAGAGGAAGAAATGAACTCCACATGTGGGCTTAGAGAGAAGAGTTGGAATTTTGTATTTCAGGTACATCAAGTTGGCTGGAGCATAGAGTATTGGAGAGAGAATAACATGAAATAAGCCTGGTATCAGACCATGAAAGACTTTGAAAAGTCAGAAGAATTTGTATTTTATCCTAGAAGTTGAAGGGAACCACTGGAGTTTCTTAAGAAGAAGAGTGACATAAAAGGACTCATGCTTTAGGAATATCTCCTTAGCAGCTGAGGGAAAACTGAGAACAAGGAGACCAATTATGAGGCTGTAGCCTGGGTCTGTGAGGGTTGTTAGTATAAGATGGAAAAACTCACCTACTGGGTGGCAGAAAGCCAAGGGATACTCCTTCCCCTTCTCTGGCCTCTATTTTTGAAATGTAAGCATTGCCAATCCTCTCCAGCCACCTTTTCCCCCCCCCCCCCCTCTCACTGGGTATGACCTACTCTCTAATTACTCACTGTTTTTCACTTCACCCTTTCAGAGAGGTTTCTTTGATTACTTATGGAGGGGGAAATAAAGGGGAAGGCATTATGATTCAAAGCAGCAGCCCAGCCCCTTCTCCCTCCAAGACAGAAATTAACTCACTTTCAGCTAAGGGAAAGACTAGATTCAGTTTATACTGTGCTTTGACACTATGTAGAAAATATTTTTAAAATGAATAATGTTATCTCTCTTCTAACTCAGGAGCCCCCAGTTGAGACAAAATTTTGGTGATTCATGTAGAGCATTTGTTCTCTGTCACTTGATCTGTTTTTGCATTATGAGTCTCACTGGCTCTTTTTACACCTAATGAAATATCCAGATCAGAAGCAGCTAAGGTTGATCAAATTTTATCTAGTTGACTTTTAACTAATTAAAGAGAAAGTATAAATACAGAGAGATAATATATAATGTAAAAGTTAGAAATGCAGACTCACTTTCCCTGGGAGAAGAAAGAAACAGACAGACAGACAGAGACAGAGAGAAAAAAGACAGAAAGACAGAGAGAGACAGAGAGATTGAGAGACAGAGAGAAAAGAGGGATGAGATGGAGGGAAACATCACCATTACCCTTCTCAGCATCCTCGAATGGTCACAGTCTCTCTCACTCAGCTCCAAGTGGCATCTCTATGGTTTGGTGCCATCACTCCTGATAGCGGCAGCTGCTAAGGTAGCAGCAACTCTCCCTTCCTCCCTCACTTGATCTCTCTCCTCACAAAACAAAATCAAAACTGAATTCCTGTACTGTCACAGAGGTATGTAGTCCAAATCTTCATGTGCTTACATTCAAAGTCTATGAGATATTCACTTTCCCAAACAAGAGGAAAACATCTTGTCTCTTTAAGACCTATAGTTCTTCTATCCAGAGATTTTATCAGACCAAATAATTATTTTCTAGCCAACAGAACCTCATTGTTCTGGCATGCATTTCTCCTTGACAGAAAGAGGAACCAAAGGCTATAAGACAATTGAAAAAGAAGTGAAGGCCTGAACTAGAGTACTGACCACTTAAGTGGGGAGAAAAAGACAAATACTAGATACATCAGATGCATGGAGAATTGACACAAGTTGAAAACTGATTGGATGTAAGGGGGCAGGGGAGAGGCAAGAATTGAGGATAGCTCTGAGGTTGTGCACCTGGAGTACTGGAAGGATGCTCTCAAGAGAAACAGGGAAATTAGGGGAAAAGGAGGGATGTAGAAAAAGTACTGAAGAAAATAAAGATTGGAAGAGCAGTTAGGATAAAAAAAGCACATAGCAAACATACTCTTGAATGCTCTAAAAATTGTCAAAGTATCTTAAAGAGGGGGAAATACTAAAGCTATGGGGGAAAATTTTGGACTTCGTTATTATTACCCCTCCTCAGTTGGTAACTGATTAATCTTCCTACTTTCCCAGCTCCACAAAAATTTTATGAAATTAATCTACACATACCTTGAGAATATCCTTAATAAAGGCATAATAAGGGAACATGTAAAGCTCTTGCAAATTATGTTGTACAACAAAATATATCTTTGAGGTCACACAGTTGACTAAAAAGTATCGAGAACCCAAGATCCCTCTGTGCTGATGTTGATCGATAAACTAGACTCCTCTCAGCAGTGTAAGGTTATAAGACAACTCTAAAAGTCTCAGGATAGAAGGAGATCTCTACATGCAGAGAAAGATCCAGGAAGAACAGAGTTTAAATGGAGACTGAAGCAATCTACGTGCTCTCTTCTTTACCATGCTTGGTTTTGTTTCCTCTTTCCCATTGTTCATTCTATAGGTTGCAACTCTTCTGTACAACCAGACTAATCTCCAGTGTGAAAGTATTTGCACATCCTGTACTTGATTGCATGCCACCATGGGGGGCAGGATGAAGGGGAGAAAATTTGAAACTCAAGGGATTGTGGAACTGAATCCTGTCAACTAAAAGTAAATAAACAAATCAATTTTTTTAAAAAAGCATTTACTTTAGGAAAACAAAATACTGTTTTGACTGCTCATCCAACAAAATGTTTTGACAAGCATATGTCAAACTTATTCAAAATTCTTTGAAAAAAGTACTAACAAAAATAATTTTGTTTAACTACCCTCTGATTATTAACCAGTGGAACACAAAACAAGGCAATAAATGTTCGGCCAAAGTGTCTGCCAGTGTCATTGAAGAATGTCAGATGGAAGAGTTTATATTTTATTTGGGAGCCACTGGAGTTTATTGAGTAGGATAGTGACAAAGCATCAAAGCATGGAACAGGAGGAAGACAACACAGTCAGAACTTCTCCACTAAATGCTTCCAAGACTTGAAGAATGCCTAGAAGCTATAGATAATCTTAAAAAGGACTTTGAAAAACAAATAAGAGAAGTGGAGGAAAAATTGGGAAGAGAAATGAGAATGATGCGAGAAAATCATGAAAAGAGAGTCAACAACCT
>CM053598.1:191064436-191227524 GCA_028646575.1 Pseudocheirus occidentalis
CCTTCCTTCCTAATATAGGACATTGGACCAGAAAGTTTCTGAGGTCCAATACATCTCTAATCTCTAATTCTGTGTATCCCCACTTCTTTCAAGAATTTAGCAATCAAGGTCCTTGGTCACGTCTCTTCCTCTTGTCTTTGAGCTTGTCACAGGCTCAGGACTACAAATTGGATGCTTCAGTTTTTGCTCAATAGTTTCCTTTCTTCCTAACCACCTTCAGCAATTCTATTGTGCTGTCTTTGGAATCTTTCTAGGAGAGGGAATCCCAGTACTATACTTCCCTATGGCTGCCCCAAGCCAGAAAGAGGCTGTCATAGCGCATGATGTTAGAGAAGCGTGAAGGCTTCCTCTCCATTTAAGAATTTGTTTCTAATGTGGTCTGTCTGATTGAATGACAATCCTTCATTTATACAGGCTGGCAGATTTAATGTGGGAGGTGAAGGTGTAGGAAATGGAAATGGAAATAGTGATTTCATCTGGAATGATAGCACAGGACCTAAGGAGCCCCTGGGATTTTCCTTAGAATGTACAGTTAAATCCTGTTATTACAAATACCATTGCAGCAACCTCTGTAGAAGTCTAAGGCCGAGTCAATGATCTGCTTATTTAAAACAACTTTCAGCACAAGCAGATTCCAGCACACTGAAAGAATGTAGATTTTGTTATGATTCAATAATTATATGTTCATAGTAATGCGTCCCCCTCCTCCTAAGAACAATGAGTTTGTACAAACCCAGCTCTGATCCTGGGAGTTAATCCTTTTAATGGGGGTCATTTTCTCACTTTGGCTCATGTCCCTATCCCAGAGTTCTACTCTGGAAAATTCTCCTAAATAAAACTTTGATGTGGCTCATGTCTAGATTCCCCCCAAATGGGTAAAAGGTTGCCTGGCTTCTGCACAGGCCTTCAGTGTACAGTATGGATATCTAGTATGAGACAGCTTTTATCTCTCTCTCCCTTCTACCTAGAAAATGCATAAGGGAAAATGGACTCACCCATGAACAAATATAGAAACATAAAGCACTCACTAGCTCATTAGATTACTGTCTGGAAGGTAAAGATACTTTGAGAGATTGCTGAACAAATACTTCCCATTCTCCTTGGACCTCTACCATCTGAGTAATTTACAAGGTTTACAAGGTCCAGATGTCTTGTCATGGCATAGCAGGGCAATTCTCTGTGGAGAATTCTCTTCCTGTTGAGTAAATCTTCTAGGAGGCTAAGTGCCTGACTTTTGAGTCTTGCTCTCTTTGAAACTCTACGTGGAAAGTACTTTCTCAGGACTAGTCCCTTTTAAATGCTCAGAAAATGAAGGAGAGGCAGAAGGTACTCAGGAACTCAAGGTCCATTGATACCCTTCTCAGGCCCTCTGAGAAAACAGGCAACTCACTAACTTCTCCTACTAGTTATTCATTTCTGCTCTTGATATGGGTAGGGAAAATCACTTCTCTCCCTCTCATTTGCTGCACTCTGGAAGTCCAAGGGAGAAAGTTATTTTTTATTGTGTTCTTTTGTTTTGTTTTGGTTTTTTTGCTTTTTGGAGGGGGAAAGGCAGGGCAATTGGAGTTAAATGACTTGCCCGAGGTCACCCGACTGGTAAGTGTTAAGTGTTTGAGGTCAGATTTGAGCTCAGGTCCTCCTGACTCCAGGGTCAGTGCTCTATTCACTGTGCCACCTAGCTGCCCCTAGAGAAAGTTATTTTTTTTTAAAAAGAATCCATATCCCCCAACTCTCCTTTGTCCATCTGTAAGTATATATTTACTTTCATGATAGGTGCCCATCCATCAAAAGTTCTTGCCCTGTAATGACATCAAGTTAAGTTGACCGGCAGACTAGTCAAACTGATCAGAGGTTCCCAAGATCATCCCCATTTTACTTGTAAATGGCTGAGGCAAAATCAAAACTCAGATCTTCCTGACTTTTAAATCCAGCATTCTCCAGACTTCACTACCTATCTCTGCTCATTTTACCCATTTTGTAGTCTGTGTCACAAGGTCATAGGCCTTGTGACATCAAGCTCATAGAGTCAGAAGAAGAACCAGAAGAACAGTAGAGAGCAATGGGAGAATTATTCTATTAGGAATTATTGGGAATTATTCTAATGGGAGATTATTTCTATTGCATTTTTTAATTTAAGAAAAATTTTGGGGAGGGCACAGTAAGTTGATATGCCATAACAATTTTGCCAATATCCTATTTTTCCTCCCATTGTTAGCCAAAATCCTTGAAAAGGCTGTCTGTATTAGGGGTCCATCATCTCTCATAGACTTCCAAGCCTTCTGCCACCTGATTTCATTACTCAATGGAGGCTGCTTCCTCCAAATTTGTAAATGACTGCTTAGTTGTCAACTCTAATGACCTCTTCTCACATCCTTTTATATTTCTTTGTAATGTTTGTCTCTATTGTCCACTAAAAGTATGTGCTCCTGGTTACTTTCTCCTCTCTGATTTTGTGAGTCCTGTGTTCCTTCTCAGTCTCCTTGCTGGGCCATCATCCTCCAAAACTCTTTCTTCAGCCTTCTCTTTTCTCTTTGCACTCTGTTTTTGTGGTGACTCCATTAACTCTCATGAGTTCAGTTATCATCTCTGTGCAGATGATTTTCTGTATCTGTATCCCTATCTCTACATTCCCTGTCTCAATAACCAGCCCTCATCTTTTTCCTTTGACCTACTCTTTCATCATGGTCTGCCCTTTGGACATTTCAAACTGGATGTGTTGTAGGGATATCAGACTCAACAAAACTCCTTTTCTTTTTTTTTTTAACGTCTTTAAAAGATTTTTTTTCACTCTGAACTAAACAAACATCAAATAAAATAAACAGTTCCATAAATATAGAACAGGGAAAAAAAAGAATGTATACAAAACTGCAAATTTTAGTTATATGCAGCTTGCTTTTCTTTTAAAATATGTAAAAAAAATCAACATGTAACTTCCAAAACTGCCCTGCTTGCTTGTTCTCTCTGGCCTTCTGTTATCTTTAGTGAATGTTTCAAAATGCTTCAGTGACCTACTCCTCTTATTTCACCCCCAAAAAGAATCTGTCTGTCTGTCTGTCTGTCTGTCTCTGTCTGTCTGTCTCTGTCTCTCTGTCTCTCTCTGTGTCTCTGTCTCTCTCTGTCTCACACACTCACACAACACTACTGTAACAAATTCACAGTCAGATAAAATCAATTCTTACATTTACCATATCCAAAAACGTATATTCTGCAATTTGGGTTTATTACCTCTCTCACAGGAGGTAGGTAGTATGGTTCATCATTCTTCTGGAATTGTGGTTGTTAACTCATTACTACCACCACTCCCCCCCCCGCAATTTCTTCTTCTCAATGTTTTTTTAATTGCCGCTGAAGGCATCATCAGCATCCTTCCAGTTTCCTTGGTTCACAACCTTGGTGTCATCCTTCACTCATCAATCTCACTCACTCCATATCCGATCAGTTGCCAACTCTATCTCCACAACATCTCTTGTGTAGGCCACTCGTCCTATATATCCAGTCATCTGCCAAATAGATCTCCACAATATCTCTTGCCTAGGGTTCCATCTCTTTACACAAGCAGGTCCTCAGCACTTCTCTCCTAGACTGTTTAGAAAAGCCTGCTGCTTGATATCATCCCTGATAAGCCTGTGACCATTCCTTTCCGTCTTCCGTGACACCTAAAGTGATCTTCCCAAAGCATTTTCTGACTTCATCATGCCTTTCTCCCACATATAACCTCCTCCCCTCCAACTCCACTCAGTGAACTTCAGTGGTTCCTAATTACCTCCAGGATCAAGTATAATCTCCTCTTTCAGGAATTTAAAGCCCTTCATCACCTGGTCCCTTTTTACTGTCAACCAGACTGGAACCAACCTCTAACCTGTGGGTGGCCAGAGTCAAACAAACAGAGCAGGCTAGAGACAGGGGAGTCAGGACACAAAGAGAAGTGTAATTGATTTCAGAGTGAGAAAAATGACATGTATATGGAAGCACCCCTCTCCCAAGAAGGAAGGCTTCATGCAGTTGATGCTGGGGCCATTTATGTACATGAAAGGGGCTGGCCTACAACACAATCATTCTTACACTTTGAGACAGTTCCCATGGCTGGCATTTCTTGGGACAATACAGGCGTTGTTGGGTCCTGTGGGAACAGTCATGGTCTCAAGTCTTGGGGGTCATGATCACCCTGCCAGGTACAGAAGCAGAGCTCTGTGACAGGAACAGGAGTACAGTACTTGTCAGTGACAAGAAGTAAGGATTATAAACATGTGATGGATGGTTCTGAGAAATAGGGGAGTTAAATCCCTCAATGAACACCTGGTGCTGGTCCAAGCAATATACTTTGCCAGAATGTGATATCATCCTGAGCGCAAAGGATTATTGTTATTCCAAGCTCGGTACAGCTTGCTTGCTGGGCTTTAGCTCTGGGAAATAGGGTATCTCCAAAATATTTTGACATGACCATTCTAGTGTTCTTACATATTACTCCTTTCTAAGCACTCTTCAGTCTAGCTATACTCATCTCCTTTCCATTCCTTACACAGATTGTTCCATCTCTGTGCCTTTGCATAGGCTGCTTGCCATGTATAGAATGCTGCCATTCTTCATCTCAGCTTTTTGGAATCCTTGGTTTCCTTCAAAACTCTCTCTCCCTCTCTCCCTCTCTCTTTCTTCTTCCCTTCCACCATCCTACCCTCCCGCCCTCCCCTCCTCTATCCTCCTCCCACTTCTCTCTCTCCCTCTCTCATTTGCTGCACTCTAGAAGTCCAAGAGACAGTTATTTCAAAAAAGAATTCATATTTCCCAACTCTCCTTTGTCTATCAGCTTAGAAAGAGCCCTAGTTACTGGGGATCAATTGGACCTATGGCCTATGGCCTTTCAGCAAGATGCAATGACAGGTACCCATCCCGCCCCCTTCCTTCCCTTCCTCTCCCCCATATACATACATAGTTGTATATATGTGTATACATATGTCTGCTTGTGTATGCATACTGTTGATTTTATGTATATTCTTTATGTCCCCAATATATGTGTCTATGGTTTCCCCTGTTTATAGATAAGTTTCTTGAGGACAAGGACTGTTTCACTATCTTTAGACACCCACTGCTTAGCCTGTCATTTAGTAAGTACTTAATAAATGCTTGTGGATTGATTGATTGGCGCATCAGTGAGCATCTGTGCCCTGCTGGAAACACTCATGGCAAAGAGTCATGGCAAGCCCTGCTTGCTGATCCTTCCTTGACTGGCGTCAGTGACAGTTACACTGGGTAACATCGTCTGGCTGTTTCCTAGTCGTTCAGTGTTACCCAGAGTGACAGCAGTAACTGGGACCCCTGGGCAGAAGCTTCCAGCATTTGTCTGCACACACCCCCCACCCCCATCCTGGTGGAAATCTGATGGGAGTGGGAGAGAGGACAGGAATCAGCACTTGAAAGAGCTCAGGAGGGTCCAAGATGTGTCAAAAGATGTGACAGAAAGCCGTTATCAAAACTTGAGAATGCATTTGAGGGTGTCTGTCAGGTATCTGTGATTAATTAACAATGGTAATAAGGACCAAAAGGGTAATAAAAATACTGTAGTGAAGGGCAGCTAGGTGGCACAGGGGAGAAAGTACCAGGCCTGGAGTTGGGAGGACCTGAGTTCAAATTCAACCTCAGACACTTAGCAGTGTGACCCTGAGCAAGTCACTTAACCCTGTTTGCTCCAATTTCCTCCTCAGCTGGAGAGGGGAATGGCAAATCATTCCAGGATCTTATGGGTTCACAAGAGCCCCACACAACTGAACAACAATAGTAAAGTCCTATCCCAGGACCTCTTTATTATTCTGGGGGTAACCAGGGGCTCTTGAATACAATCAAATTCAGTGTATTTTTGAGGCAGGAAGGCAGTGCAGTCGGGTTTAAGTGACTTGCCCAAGGTCACATAGCTAGTTAAGTGTTGGGTGTCTGAGGTTGGATTTGAACTCAGGTCCTCCTGACTCCAGGGCCAATGCTCTATTCACTGTGCCACCTAGCTGCCCCCAATTCAGTCTATTTCAAATCGTTCCAGTTCTGTTCCATTCCCTTTACTTCAACAGTATTCTAAAATGATCTGAGAAGCTTGTATCTTTTAAAATAAGATAATGTATCAATAGTTTATTTCTAATTGGATACATTTGACAACAAAATTCTTAAACTGGTAAGAAAATTGCAAGTGAAAAGCCATCCCTAGATACATGAAGTGAGTCTACATATCATACTAGAGATTTTGAGCCTATGAGTCAGTAAGACCCTGGATTCTAGGTTTGTCTCTGACACAAGCTAGTTAGATAACAGTGGAAATCACTTAACCTCTCAGTGGCCTCAGGCAGCTCTCTAAGACTGTAAATTTCAGAGAAGTTACAGATTTGCATGGGTGGAGGAGATATTTCTTACATGCATGAAAACCACAGCAAGCCTAGACCAAAACAAAACATGTGGGGAAGAAACTTGCTGACACAGTATGTTGAAAGCCAAATGCATTTGATACCTTTGGATAATAATACTTAGCATTTTTACAGATTTGGTGTTCAGGATAACATAACATCCCTCTTATATGAATGAACAAGGCAAGAGTGGCTGTGAATGAGAATCACCTAGAACCTTAGAAAAGTCTGTTTACATGAACTACACTTCCCATAATTATCCATCCAAATTAAGTGTTCTCTCCTTAACATGGAATTCCATGTAGGATTCTGGTTAGAATAACTTTCTAAGAGTCCTGGTGTACGCTATTTGAATAGGTTGTCAACCTTGAAAGTTAACATTCCACGGCATTTTTGCATCTAGCTTTTGCACATAGCAACGACAAACAGCTGGGGACATAGATGGATGCATAGACAGACAGACAGACAGACAGATAGATAGATTGATAGATCCACAGGTATTTCAAACAAACAGAACATCAAAGTTTTCACATTTTGGTGCCTTCTGTGCTGAAGAGCACCCCATGAGGTCTTTAATTCAGTAGACATATAATGAGCACCCATTACCAGTCAAGTGCTGTGCCCTATTCACAAGGAGTTTCCAGTTGAATAGAGGAAAGGACAGGTTCACAAATTCAAGGGAAAGGGAGATAAAAGTGCAAAGTAGAAGTCCAAGTGTTATGAGAACTATGTGGAGTGGGGACCACTTTTACCTGGGAATAGAGCATTAGGGAAAGCTTTGAGGAGGTCGTGATTATCAGTAGTTTAGAAAACAGTACTTAGACAACTGAACACAGAAATATAGTATATGATAAAAACCAGAGACACTGACTACTAGAATATGGACTTCTACTTGATAAAATTTGCTAGGAAAACTAGAGAGTAGTCTGGTAGAAATTAGGTTTAGCTAAATCTTATGCCATATACCACACTAAATTCCAAATGGATCATATCTTAAAATGACTAGAGGACAAAGAGAGAAGATACTTTTCAAGACTATGGCAAGGGGGCGGAATTCTTACTTAAATAAGAGAGAAGATGTTTGCAAAAAAAAACCCCAATTTTTAATTATATAAAATTGAAATGCTTCTGTAGAAAAAAAACTTAAGTGGGGCGGCTAGGTGGCACAGTGAATAGAGCACCGGCCCTGGAGTCAGGAGTACCTGAGTTCAAATCTGGCCTCAGACACTTAACACAAAAAACTAGCTGTGTGACCTTGGGCAAGTCACTTAACCCCAATAGCCCTCCAAAAAGCAAAATTTAAAAAATTAAAAAAAAACTTGAAGTGTAGTTAGAATCAGAAGAGAAATAATTAATTTTGAAAAAAAAACTTGTGCTATATTTCTGATAGAGGTCCAGTATGCAAGTTATATTTTAAAAAAACAATACAAGTATATTAGAACAGTTCCCCACTAAGTAAGTGGTTAATGGCTATGAAGACACAATTCTCAAGTAAAGAAATGGAACCTATCAGTAACCATATTAAAAAAAATGCCACAAGTCACTAATAATAGGAATGCTGATCAAAACAACACAGGTTCCACATTTTACCCATCAGCTTGGTAAAGAGAATAAAAGAGGAAAATAGCAATTGTTGGAACATTTAGGGGGAGTGGGCAGACACACTAGTCCAGGTGTTGCTGGAACTTTGAATTGGTTCAAACATCCTGGTAATCAATTTGGAACTATACACCCAAAAGGCCATTAAACTGTACATCCCTTTGACCCAGTACTATTGGGCGTATACTCCAAGAAGTTCAGGAACCTTGGGAAAGGACTTAGATGCCTAAAAATACTTAGAGAGCAGTTTTTGTTGTGGTAAACAATTACTAACAGAATTTGTGTCTGTCAACTGGGGAATGGCTGAATGAATCCTAGCTTGTGAAGATAAAGGAATTTTATTGTGTGGTAAGAAAGGAAGATTTGGAGAAATAAGGAAAGACTTGTTGAAATGATTCAGAATGAAGTTGAGGGGGGAAAAAAAGGGACAGTGACACTGGAGAGAACTATATAGGAGAGTGGTTGGAGCAGAAGCCATATTACAAGGAGTGGGTAATGGAAAAGTAGAATAGGGGACAATGTCTAGAGTACTTGTCTAGGAATTTAGTAATGATAGAGTGAGTAGAGCTAGACAGAATTGCTGACTCAGAGAAATAAAGCTTGGCTGACTGACCTGGGGTCATTCTTCAAAATGGAGGTTCTGGGAAGAACTCATCAATAGGAAAAAAGCTGCCACAGATACAGAGATATGATCCAGGGTGAGAAGGCCATTGAGGCATCATGGTGCTAAAGTCTGGAGAGTCAGAAGCAGAGCTCGAAGAGGAATGAATGAATCTAGTGGCCTATCATTAGGACATTGGTGACCAAGTGATTATTTTTTTCAAACCACAGTGATTTATGACACAAATGTCAGCGAGAGGAATAAATAGACCGATGAAATTGTAGTTCTTTTGAAATATCAAAGTAATAATAATGCTTTATGCTTGCAAAATGATTTAGGGTTTATAGAGCACTTTGTATATCTTATATCGTTGTTTGGAGGAAGAAAGGTTAGGACGTCGGTTCAAATCTTGACTCTCCCACTTACCATATGTGTGATATTGAGCAAATCATTTGAAGTTCCTTCTAGTTCTGAATCTGTGTTCCTTTGGAGGGGAGAGAGCAGAGCAGCTGGGGTTAAGTGACTTGCCCAAAGTCACATGGCTAGTAAGTGTTAAGTGTCTGAATCCAGATTTGAACTGAGGTCCTCCTGACTCCAAGGCCAGTGCTCTAGTCACGGCACCACCTAGCTGTCCTGATCCTATACTCTTTTTTAGTTTTGTTTTTTTTTAATTTTTTAGATTTTTCTTTTTTCTCTTTGGAGGGAGGAAGGTAGGGCAATTGGGGTTAAGTGACTTGCCCAAGGTCACACAGCTAGTTTTGTGTTAAATGTCTGAGGGTGGATTTGAACTCAGGTCCTCCTTACTGGTGCTCTTTATTCACTGCAATACTATACTCTTTATGTAAATGTTCCAAAAATTTCACAGGATATAGAAGTGGAAGGGACTTTTGAGATCATATAGTCTAATCTCAGTGTTTTATAGATGAGGGTACTGAGGCTGAAGGAAATAATTTGCCCAAGGTCACATTACTAGCTACTAGTAGAGCCAGGAAAAGACCTTAAATATTTTAAATGTTGTGAGAACAAATTGCAGGGACTTCCCAGAACAAGATCAGGCTGTCTTTACCCACTAATGTGTGTTTGAGCCACCTTACTTCCTATAAAAAGAATATGACATCAGAATGGGTCGGTCTGAGTTATTAAGTGATCTAGTGATTCTGGCTGGGAGGAGAGCTAGGAAAGAACTGGGACATGTGGATTTAAGAGAGGAATTGGAAAGGAAACAGATAAAGCAGACTGGGGGGAATGAAACCCAGAATGAGCTGATCCAGATGGGAAACGCAATAATGGCTAAAAAGATTTTCCTGGAGGGTAGTCCATTTAACTCTCTAGCTGAGTTGGTAGTCAGGTAGGTGGCAACACAGCTTTGTTCTTCACTTAAGTCCCACTGTTGCCTCATTATAGCATAGAGGTGACGAAAGTTCTCAAAGGCGATACCAAAGGAATGTAGACTTTTCCAGTTTCTACCAATGTGGGAGTCATTTGAATAGGGGCCTGCTGAAGGCCTATATATCTGACTACCAACCTAGCTAAATTCAGACAGGATCATCACCATGTTAGCTGTGGGGTAAGTTTTTTGGCCACAGCAACTCTCAAAGACAACAGTGACTGCTATGTGGGATTAAATGACTATCACTAAGGGTAGCTAAGTGGTGCAGTGAATAGAGCACTAGCCCTAGAGTCAGGAGGACCTGAGTTCAAATCAGACCTCAGACACTTGATACTTACTAGCTGTGTGACCTTGGATAAGTCATTTAACCCTGATTGCCTTGCCTTCCCACCTCCAGAAAAAATGACTCCCGTTGTGCTGTGATTACAAAGACAAAAACAAACAATTCCTGACCTCTTGGAGCTTAGGTTCTATTGTATTTAACCATCTATTAAGTCTTAGAGAATTTGTGATCTATGTTAGTGGAAAGAGTTCCCACTAATGAAATCAGCGATACTTAAAATGATGTAAGGATGGGGTAGGGTATGAGGATTAGGGGGACCCAGGGTCCCATTAGTAAAAAATTTCACTCAGGTTTTTTTCCCAGTCATATCCAACTCTTTGTGACCCCATTTGGCAAAGATACTGGAATAGACTGCCATTTTTTCTCCTCCAGCTCATTTTACAGATTGAGTAAATGGAGGCAAAGAGGGTTTAAGTGATTTGCCCATGGTCACACTTCTAGTTAAGTATCTGAGGCTAGATTTGAACTCAGGGGTCTTCCTGATTCCAAGCCCAGTGCTCTATCCACTACCTAGCTGCCCTTAGGAAAAAAATACTACTGAAAAAAGACCTCAGGTTCACCGCTGAGGTGGATTAGCACAGAAGACAACAAACTCAAGTTTTTTGTTTTTTTTAGTGGAACGGCCTTCATACTGCAAACAATGACAGCAGTGACTATAGTGAGAGGCTGTTTGATGCTTTAAACCAGTGCCTGGTTAATTGAATAACATGGAACCGTACTTGTGTATAGTCAGCTGTCCCTTAACTGTACGTAGCTTTTGCTCTAGAATTCTCTACCCTGTAGTAAGGTTAGCTGGGTACTACTGTGTATAGTAAGTGTATATTAACATACATAGTAAAGTTAATCGATTCTGATTGTGTTTTATGGTAGAGACAATGCTGGATCTGGAGTAGGTTTGAGTTTGAATCCTAGCAGCTTCCACTTACTATATGCATGACCTTAAGTAAAGTCCTTATACCACTTCGAACCTCAATTTCCTCCTTCATAAACCAAAGGGGCTGGACTTGATGGATGCTAAAGTTCCTTTCGGCTTTAAGTCCTATAATCCATCTGTGTGTGTGTGTACATATATATATACACATATATATGTGCAGACATGTATACACATGTATATTTCTAGATATAGCTATATCCATATACATGCATCTAAAGATATATAGATATATACACACATATATGCAAACAAATACATGTATGTGTATACATACAGAGGTTTCCCCTTTATAACAGTCATATTAAACATATTTCCATATTACTCATGTTGCGAAAGAAGAAGAATCAGAAGAAGAGGGGGAAAACCTCATGAGAAACAAAAAAATAAAGGAGGAAACAGTATTGCTTTGACATGCATTCACATTCCATAATTCTTTCTCTGGATGTAGATAGGATTTTCCATCATGAATCTTTTAGAATTGTCTTGGATCGTTGTATTTCTTAGAAGAGCCAAGATTATCAGAGCTGATCATCACACAATGTTGCTCCTACTGTGTACAATGTTCTCCTGGTTCTGGTCACTTCACTCAGCATCGGTTCATACAGGTTTTTCCAAATCTGCCTGCTCAAATTGGTTTCTTATAGAACGATAGCATTCCATCACAATCATATGCCACAACTTGTTCAGCCATTCCTCAATGGCTGTGAGGGCATCCCCTCACAAGTTCCAGCTCTTTGCTACCACAAAAAGAGCTGCTATAAATATTTTTGTTTATCACACAAATGTTTCCTAGAGAATGGTATGCTAGTTTGGATAGGGTCGCTGTACTAGCCTTTTAAGCCTTTCTTTTCTGCTGCTTGAGCTATCTATAAAGACATTGAATGCCTTTTCACTGGCTACTGCCTCTGCCTGAAATTCTCTCTTACTCCTCACCTTTACCTTGTAGCTTCCCTAGTTTCCTTCTAGTCTCAGCTAAAATCTGCCCTCTTCAAGAAGGCTTTTTTGTGGTCCCTCTTAATGTTAGTTCCTTCCGAGATTATCTCTAGTTTATACTGTATAGATCTTGTTTGAACAAGGTTCTTTGTATATGGTGTCCACAATTAGAAGGTAAGCTCCTTGTGGGAAGGGATTGTGTTTGCCTTTTTTGCATTCCTTTTACTTAACACAGAGCTTAGAACCTTAGAATGGTGCTTGGCAAATAATAGGTGTTTAATAAATGCTCCTTCCTTTGACCTGATTTGACTGTAAGAACTACTGAAACGCCCATTCCAGAAACTCTGTGGTATCAGTCTGTCCCAAACTTGATTTCTGGGACTTTCTCCAAATCAAGAGCAAAGGGTAGGGAAGGAAGCTTCCTTTTAACCTCTTGACCCCTTCTTTCTGTCCCAGAGATGTGGTTGAAAAAAAACAACAGCTTAGGAGTCCAAAGCACTCTTGAGTTCAAGGCCTGGCTCTTTAAGACTTTGGGCAAGTACTTTTACCACTTCAAATTGCTGGTTCCTTATCTGTACAATGAAAAGTTGAACTAAATATCATCAATAAGTTGCTTTCCAGCTTTGACATTCTACAGCAACTTATATTTCAACCGACTCATAGAACCGGAGACTTAGGTTCACTTTGATATTTTTCAATAATTTTTATATCATGCTCCTACACAGCCAGGTTTTTTTTTCTCTGAGAGCATCAGAATTTGACTAAATTTCCCTAAAGGGGTCCTCAGCTTCTATGCAAGTATATGGTCCAACAAAGTGTTAAATATAAGAGAGGGTTACACAAAAGATTCAAATCCAGGCTTTTCAGTCATTAAGGGAACTCTCCTCTTTGGTCAGCTTCTACTTCAAACCTTTAGGGATCTACACTGTTGACAGTACTACCTGGCATTGAGGTCATCCATACTGAAAGAATTCAGGATTGCTAGGAAGTCAAGAAACTCTCTTCCTGGTGAGCTCTGCCTTCCTTAGTGACCTACATAGTCTTTCTAGATTTATAATGCTACATTAGAAGTCCTTCTAGAAAATTCCATTTTCCCTTAGGACCTACATAGTCCACAATTCAAAGTAAAACAAAGAGAGAAATCCAGGTAGCACCTTCATGCATCCCATGGCTCCCTACTGTGTTGATTCTTGTTCCTTTTGAGAGTTATGTACATGTTTCCTCCAGGTCTGAGTAAGGTTGGGCAGTCCTTCCAACCACTTCTCTTTCTGTCAGCTACTTCTCTCCTGGTAGGGACCACATGGATGTGCTGGCTTCTCTCTGGGCCTTCTTTTTGTTATTCTTTCTCCCCATTGAATTTTTTTTTACCTTAATTTGTCAGTAATTCCATTGCATGTGGTTTCTTGAAGGAACTGTAAGTATGTGCCAACCTCTCTGTTGGGAACCAAGTCTGTGGGGGTAGATACTCAACATCTGTGTAAGTGACTTATCTAGAGACTGGCTCAGGCATATAACCTAGTCTAGGAAAGGGACAACCTCTCCTAGAGTTTGTGATAGAGGATAAGAACTTACGTTTTACATATACCTCAGACTTTGGGAAAGCAGATTTCAAAAGGTTTCTAGGAAGAATAGGTAGGATCCTATGGGTTGAAATTCTTCAGAAGAAATAAACCCAGAGGTATGTTAAATCCCAAAGGATGAAATTCTGAAGATACAAAGGGAATGGTTGAACAAATCAAAATATGTGGATGTAATAGAATACTGTTTTCCTGTAAGAAGTTAAGAAAGTGATGGTTTATAGCTGGGAAGACTTGTATGAACTGGTCCAGAGTGAAGTGAGTAGAATCAGAAGAACAATTTATACTCTAACATCAATACTATAAAAATGAATGATTCTGATGAACTCCTATCAGTGCAAGGATCATCTATGATTCTAGAGGACTGATGATAAAGAACACTGCCCATTTCACAATAGAGCCATGATAGACTAGTATGCAGAATCAGAAACACACTTTTGAACGTGGCCAATGTGGGAATTGTTTTTTCTTGGCTATGTTTATCTGAAAAAAAAAAGGGTTCTGTATTTCATGCTCTCCTTCTTTCTCTTTCTTTTTTTTAGTGGGCACAGGAAAATGGGAGGTAGAAAAAAATACTTGATAATTAAAAAATATCTACAAAGGGAAATAAT
Source organism: Pseudocheirus occidentalis (assembly GCA_028646575.1). NCBI lineage: Eukaryota > Metazoa > Chordata > Mammalia > Diprotodontia > Pseudocheiridae > Pseudocheirus > Pseudocheirus occidentalis. The sequence continues at coordinate 191,078,808 of CM053598.1, forward strand.
TAGTTGGAAATAAAGAGTTGGAAAAATGGGAATTGTCTGAAAAGACTAATGTAGATGCACAGGAACCTCAATAACCAACACATATCTAAAAATATCCATACAGCAAGGACAGGCAACAAATATGAATATGAGAAATGTAACAAGTTAATGGTCCTATAAAAATTGTATCAGGAAAGCTCAAGTTCAGAACTGAGAGGAAAGGAAGCTAAAGAAAGTAAAGTTATTTGTTTTTGTCAAACTGCAAGAAAAGAGAGGTTCAAAGAAGAGATAGGACCATGGCTTAAGATAGATGGGATGATGACCATAGACAACAGAGAGAAGGAAAAGTGGCTTAAGTCTTGTTTTGCTTTAATTCTCTCAGCCAAGGAGAAAGAATTTTGGATGAGGATGAGAGAACAAAAGTGACTGACAGAAAGTTGATACCCAAGACAGGGGGATAGTAAAAGTAAGAGAGTACCTAGTTGTCTTTGAATTCAAGTCACCTGACCCAGATGAATTTCATTCTGGAACACAAAAAGAAGTTGAGGGTGAGATGGCTGAGCCAGTTTGAATAACGTTGGAAGCCTTCATCAAGACTAGGTCATACCAGACTAACCTTATTTCCTTTTTTGTCATGGTTACTAAACTGGTAAATCAGGGGAATGCTGTAGATGTATTTCACCTAGATTTTAGTGAGTATCTTATTCCATTTTTATGAAAAAAAAGATGGGGGGACATGGACTACAAAGTAATATAATTAGGTGGATTTAGGGTTGGTGACTTGGCTGCACTCAAAGAGTAGCTGTTAATGGCAGTTGTTACAGACTAGATCTCACAATGGATAGAGAACTGACCTTAGAGTCACGAAGACCTAAGTTCAAATCCTGCTTCAGATACCTTCTAGGTGTGTGACCCTGGCAAGTCACTTAGCTTCTGTCTGTCTCGGTTTTCTCATCTGTAAAACGGGGATAATAATAGCACCTACCTCTCAGAGTTGTTGTCAGGATCAAATGAGATATTTGTAAAGCACCTGGCACGTAGTAAGTTCTTTAAAAAATGCTTGTTTGCTTCCTTCTTAACAGATCTCTGGGCAACAGGTATTGAGAAAAAAAATGACCACAGCTTTCATGTCAATTTGGCAAGAAGTCTTATGTGGAGTATTCCAGGGACTTGTACTTATCCCTGTGAGGTTTAATGACTTTAACAAAGACATAAAATGCATCTTCATCACTCGTGAAGGGCAAAAAACAATCTGAAGGGATAGCTTCACACACTGGGATAACAGAATAAAGATCCAATAAAGGTCTTGACAGGCTATGCTGAATCTAATAAGATGAATTTCATAGGGATACATGTAAAGTCCTACACTGGCGCTTAACAAATTAGCTCCAAAAGGACAAGATTTGGGGTTAGATGACAGTTTATCTGAAAAAGATAATGGATTTTAAGTGGATCAAAGGCTCCATATGAAATCAACAGTTTGATATGGCAACCAGAAAAGTTGTCAACCTTGGGTTGCATTGGAAGAGTCAGGAACAAGGGGTAATATTTTGCCCTACTTAGGCCATATCTTGAGTATTAGGTTCGGTTCTGTGTACCAGCACTGTTTAGAACATTGGTAAGCCAGAGAGTGTCTAGAAGAGAATGCCTAGGATGGGTTTGTGTTCAAGAACTTGAATTCATGTCATGAGAAGATAAATGGAAGGAATTGGGGATATTTAGTCAAGAGAGGAGGGCATTCAGGAGGAACAAGATAGCCGTGTTCAAGTACTGGAAAGGGCCTTCATGTGGAAATGGAACTGTAGTCATTTTGTTGACTTTGGGAGAACAGCACCAGGAACAATGGGTGGAAATTAAGGATGGATTGAAGTCAAGGGAAAAAAAATGAACTATTAGAGACGTCTAAAAGTGGAATGGTCTGCCTTGATACAAGGTAGGTCCCTCCTCCCTGGAAGTTTCTATGCAGAGAGATTAGGTGACCATTTGCCAGTTTTGTTATGGGGGTGGGCCTCTTTCAGGCTGGACTGTCTGGACATACAGTAGGACTGTATGGCTACTAAGGTCCCTTCCAATTCTTAAATTCTGTGATTCTGTAATAACTTGAGTTCATGCCCAGAACAAAGGCTTCATTACTGGAAAAATGAAGAATTTACACCTAGTCTGAGAACTAACAACAGAGGGAGGAGAGGCTTACTAGACCTTCCTAGAACATGCCTGAGTACTCTGGTTACATATGAATTCCATGAATTCCTCTGTTGCAATGCTACTCCTCCTTCAGAACCCATATCAAATGGCACCTTTTCCATGGAGTCTCTTCTGATGACCTGTTAAGTGGGTTGTTTTTTTTTTGGAGGGGGGAAGGCAAGGCAATTGGAGTTAAGTGATTTGCCCAAGGTCACACAGCTAGTAAGTGTGTCAAGTGTCTGAGGCCAAATTTGAACTCAGGTCCTTCTGACCCCAGGGCCAGTGCTCTATTTACTGTACCACCTAGCTGCCCCATATTTAGATAGGTTTAAAAAAAAAATTTCCCCCATTATCTAAACTCCTCTTGTACTTTGTACCACAACTCTAATAGCATTGGTCACATTCTATTTGCATGATCTGGGAGGGAAAGACCCTCAGGCTTTCTGGCCAAAACAAAAACAATTGTTATTTACATTCATTCTGAGCCAATCCGGACCCAAACAATGTCCAAGTCGGGCTTGAACCTTAATCACTGAGTGGCACTATCTCAGTCTGACTGGGACCTGGGTCGTCTCCAGTTGTCCTGATCCATATCTGGCCACCGAACCCAGATGGCTAAGGAGGAGAAAGTGAGGCTGGTGACTTTGCACAGCCCTCCCTCACTTAAATCCAGTTTACTTGCATGTCATGGCATTACCCCCCAGATGTGATGGTCTTCTTTGAGAACGAAGGATAAACAGCAACAGCAACTGCGCATGAACACTACAGTTATACTTGTATTATTAGCCTTATTTTTAATCTTTTCTTCTTCCAACTTTTTTTGGGGGGCCCAGTGGGAAGGTCATCGAAGTTAGGTAGTTGCTTAACCTGGCCTCAGGCCTCAGACAGTTGCTAACAGTGTGACCCTGGGCAAGTCACTTACCCCTGTTTGCCTCAGTTTCCTCACCTGTAGAATGAGTTGGAGAAGGAAATGGCAAACCATTTTAGTATCTCTGCCAAGAAGACTCCAGATGGGGAGACAAAGAGTTGGACATGACAGAAAAATGACACAGCTATGTGATTATGGACAAGTCACTTAACCCATGAGGGCCTCAGGTTCCTCACATGTAAAATGAGGTTGAATTTGATGAATATAAGGTACTGTAGTTAATTCTTTTTTTTGCTTTTTGGAGGAGGGAAGGCAGGACAGTTGGGGTTAAGTGACTTGCCCAAGGTTATATGGCTAGAAAGTGTTAAGTGTCTGAGGCTGAATTTGAACTCAGGTCCTCCTGACTCAACAGCTGGTGTTCTATTCACTGCACCATCTAGCCACCCTATCATAGTTAATTCTAAAGGCACCTCTCTATGGAAAACAGATTTTTATATTTGTTTTCTCTATATGGGGAGCACCATCACATAATAGTAACCTAATAAAAGCTTATTGATTGATTGATTCCATTCTTGGGAGCGGATATTGCTGCATCTAATCTGAGTTTAGCTTCCTTTTAGTGTTTTCCTCATTATTGTATCTGTGTGTATATATACATTATATATACATACATATGTACATATATGGGAGCAAGTATTCTCTTGGTTTTACTTTCTTTTCTGTGCCTTAAATGTAAGTGATTGAATTCTGAACAACCCCTTCAAGAAGTGTTTTCTCTGCCTATAGAGGGAACATGGCATGGTGGAAGGAGACCTGGTCTTGAAACTAGGAATGCCTGAGTTCAAGTCCTACCTTTATTACAGACTGGGATGCTTGACAACCTAGGCAAATCATCTAACTTCTCCATTTTTAGGCAGCACTCTAGTCTAAAACCAAGTTGCAGAGAAGGTGTTGAATTGGTACAAGGAGTTTTTTCACCAGGGAATTCCCTGCACCATTGAAATCACACATCGGGTCCCTATTTAGAAAAGTGTTCTCTTTTCCTACCAGCCAGTTTATTTCATTTCTGAACCTCTTGGATTTGATCTCATCTCACCACACCCACCCCACCCAAATCCTTAATATGAATGCCTGGAATGGGAGGCTTTGAAATTGATTGTAGCGATGATATAATGACTATGCTACACCTGCTGGACTGAGGCATCTCTGAGGGTCTTGGGTTTCTCATTGCCGTTTCAATCCTCCCTTGGTGTGTGACCACTGAACCAAGCTTAGTGGCCCAGAATGGAAGACTGTGGAAGGAAGGGTGCCCAGAGCTAGAGATGATCATCTCCCGGATTGCTTGTGGATCTTGGTTCTTTGCTGTGGAAACTTCCAATTTGAATATATTTCTGAAGAAGGGTTTTCTCGTTGCTTCAGGAATATGTCACTTGGGTTGGTTAGCATTGAATACCCAGGGTTACCATTATCATGTTTGTTTTCTATTGACCAGCATTAAGTCAAAGCTCCTTAGGAACTTGGCCTGGGAAGGAAGGTTATGATGCAGCTGCTGGGTTTTTTTTGTTTTGCTTTGTTGTGATTTGATTGCTAAATACAAGTCCTGACAAACTCATAATTCAACCCACAGTTAAGGAAAACAGCTTAAAAAAGGAATTGCCACTGATTTGTATATGCGATCTTACATTTTAGTCATTTTACCTTTGTTGAAAGAAAGGAAGGGCGTGTGCTGTTTAACTTTATTAAGTGAGTACATGTTGTATTTGATCTGAGTTGTGTTGCTGTTTAAAGTGGTCTTCATTTATATAATTGGAGTCGTTGTATATATTGTTTTTTGGATTTTGCTTTTGTTCTTTCTGTATCACTTCTTGCAAATTTTTCCATGTTCCTCTGAATTCTTCATATTTGTCTTCTTGCACAGCATAGTAATTTTCCTTGATATTCCCAGAATCACACAGTTTGAGAGTTAGAAGTATCCTGATTGACCATCTAGTCCAGACCAATACTCCAAAGAAATCCCCAGTATGACATGCCTGAGAAATTGTTCGTCTTCTTTTGGAGATCTCCATTGAGAGGAAACTCAATATCTCCAGAGGCAGCCCATTCCTTCCACTTTTGGTCTAATCTGATAATTAGAAAGTTTTCTTTCTTCCTTCTTTCCTTCCTTCCTTTATGAAGCCTATATTTCCCTCTTTACAACTCCTACTGATTACTCTTGGTTCTACCCTCTGGGGCCAGAGTCTAGTGACACAATGACAGCCCTTCAAATACTTGAAGATAGCCATCATATCATTTCCAAGTCTTCTCCCAGCTAGGCATTTCCAGTGCCTCCAACTGATAACATTCAGGCTTTACAATCTGTTTAGCATTCCCTGATAGTTGTGCATCATTTATTCTAACATTTTGCTCTTAAAGATAGTGTTGTGGAGCTGAGCATATGCCTCTAATCTGTTATTAGGGAGGCTGAGGATGGTGGGTAGTTTGAGCCTAGGAGACACCTGTTAGGTGTCTCCACTAAGTTTGACAACTATATAGTAAGCTCCTGAGAGGGGAGAGGGCACCAGACTGTCTTAAGAGGAAGAAACTGGTCCAAGAAATGGAACAGGTCAAAGCTTTCCTGCTGATCAGAAGTGGTATTGAGCCTGTGATTGGTCACTGCATTTCTGGTCTGGGTGAAAAAGGGAGATCCAGTCTCAAAAAATAAAAAAAATGCTGGTACCATTGAGAATATTTTTGTCCTGAATTCTTGCTACAAAAAAAAAAAAACTTTTGAAATTTAACCCCATAGGGATATTGTAGTTCAAAGGATACATGAACAATTCTATAAGTTGTGTTGTTACTGCTCTTTTTGGAGGAGGCCAAAGTAGCAGCTATACACTGAGAACCGCTTGGTTTCACTTTTGTCTAATTCACTTCTAAGAAGTAGGTTAGGGGAAAGAAACAAAACGAATGTGAAAAAATGAACTGCTATACACTGAGCCATAAGCAGGCAGGCAAGCAGTAATCATAAATAGCATTTACAGTCCAGAGAGTCCTTTACATGCATTTATCATCTCATTTGTACCTTCCAGCAGTCTGGTGAGGTAGAGGCTGGCCTTGTTGTCATTGAGTGTTTCAGTCTTGTCAGACTCTCCAGAGACCCCACTGGGGGCTTTCTTGGTAGATACTAGAAGAGCTTGCCATTCCTTTGCCAGGTCATTTTACAGATAAGAAAACTAAGATAAACAAGGTAAAGTGACTCGTCCAGGGTCACCGAGCTAGGGAATCAGGACAAATTTGAACTTGGGTCCTCTTGACTCCAGGCCTGGTACTCCATTGTGCCACCTATCCCAGAAAAGAAAAAAAATGAAATGACTTGTCCAATGTCATACTAGTAGCAGGGAGAAGTGGGATCTGAATGTCGATTTTACAAATTCAAGTCTAGCATTCAATTCTAAGAGAACATCTCTTGATAGTTAATCCGGATTCATTTATCAAACATTATATGTGATTGAGTGACTTGGCTGGTACATTTAGTTCCCAAAGTAGAAATAAGATGTTGGAGTGTTTCAATATATCACATTGCTCTATTTTTTTTTATTATTCCTCTGCTTCCTTGTTCCTCGGGAGATTGAAAAGAAATAATGGGGGGCGGCTAGGTGGCGCAGTGAATAGAGCACCGGCCCTGGAGTCAGGAGTACCTGAGTTCAAATCTGGCCTCAGACACTTAACACAAAAAACTAGCCGTGTGACCTTGGGCAAGTTACTTAACCCCAACTGCCCTCCAAAAAAAAAGCAAAAAAAAAAAAAAAAAAAAAAAGAAATAATGGGCTTAAAATCCATGGGTTAGCTTTTTTTTTTGAGGGAGGGAAGGCAGGGCCATTGGGGTTAAGTGACTTACCCAAGGTCACACAGCTAATAAGTGTGTCAAGTGTCTGAGGCTGAATTTCAACTCAGGTCCTCCTGACTCTAGGGTCAGTGCTCTATTCACTTCACCGCCTAGCTGCCCTTCTGTATCCCCCTTTTGCCTGTTAGCTTTTTACATCTACTTTTATAATAAAAAGTTGTTGTTCGTTCACGTCTGATTCCTCATGTCCCCATTTGGAGTTTTCTTGGCAGAGATACTGGTCTGCCACTTCTTTCTCCAGCTGATTTTCCAGTTGAGGAAACTGAGGCTTATAGGGCTAAATGACTCGGTCACATACCTAATAAGTGTCTGAGGCTAGATCTGAACTCGGGAAGATGAGCTTCCTGACTCCAGGCGGCCATTTATCCACTCTGCCACCTTGCTGCTCACCATCTAAACGATAATAGCTAGCATTTATATGGTGCTTAAAGGTTTGCAAAGCACTTGAGAAATGTCATCTCATTTGACTCTCACAACAACCCTGGGACACTGTGCTATGATTTTACATGTTAAAGGAGAGGAAACTGGGGCTAAATGACTCATCTGTGGTCATGAAGCTAGTAAGTGTCTGAGGCAGGATTTGAATACAAGTCTTCCTGTGCTCTATTTGTCATCTATAAGATTGGCTTAATTATTATACTCATTGTCTTAGATCAGTCAGTTTGCAGATGGAAGAGACTGACAGCATCAGCTCAGAGAAGGTAAAGCAGTTTGCCCAAGCTCTTAGAAGTAGTGCCAGCACTTGAACCTCCAACTCCAATCTGATACTCTTCCATTTGCCCTTCCTGCCTCACAGGGTCATTTCATAGAATCCTATAAAACTTCCAAACCAAGAGGTACTAATGAGGTGTACCAGGAATTTACAGATGAGGAAACTGAGGCCAGATTGGTTGTGATGAGCTTTAGGTCATGTCTGAAGATCAAATGAGATGAGGCATGAGTTATGTTTATAGGAAAGTGCTCTGTAAACTGTAAATCGTTTCAAATTTAATATATTATTTTGTTGTCCAATCATTTTGGTCAGTACTATCCAGCTCTTCACAATGCCATTTAGGTTTTCTTGGCAAAGATATTGGAGTAGTTTGCCATTTCCTCCTTCAGCTCATTTTACAGATGAGGAAATTGAGGCAAAGAGGGTGACTTGCCCAGCATCCCACAGGTGTTAAGTATCTGAGGCAGCATTTGAACTCTAGTCTTCCTGATTCCAAGCCTAGTGCTCTATCCCTTGTGCCATCTAGCTGCCCATGGCCGATATATAATAAATGTTTATTGATTGATTTCCTTTCCTCTTCCAGAAAGCAGTTAAAATCCAGATTGTACAATCTGCATTTCAAAGTTGCCACCCAGAATAAATAATATCCACCTTTGGATCTAGAGCAGGTGCTGCAAAGACTTGGAATCTTACTTCCCAAGCAGCTAATGCATGTCCAGGAAAGATATTTCAGGGGGAGGTAATCTCTACACACCTGCTTACCTCACCCAATAGGTCAGGTTTATAGATTCCTATGTTTGAACTGCAAAGAACCTTGGAGATGAAGAGATTAAAATTTAGAGTTGACAAAATAGGTCGAGAGAGGTAAACCTACCCAAAGTGATAGAATTTCTGCCTCTTAAGTCTACTTTGCCACAATGAATTGGATTGAACTGGCTGATGGATGGTTCATCCTCTGCCTGTGTTGTATCCCCAGGACCAAGCTCCTTTCTCCTTTTCCTTTCTGTGAATGCTGCAGGAAACTGGATAAAGATTAGAAAGACAGGTGCTTCTTTTCCTTAGGTTGTGAAGGAGGGACGACTGGCCGAGTTTATTTTATCAAATATCATTCTTTACCTCACCCACCCCTAGAAAATTTAATTGTCTGGACTGACCAAAGGGAAGGCGGGGAAACAAGCATTTATTAAGCACCCCAATTTTTAAACAATTATGGACTCACTTGATCCTCCCAACAATCCTGGGGGGTGGGAGGTAGGTACCATTATTATCCCCATTTTACAATGGAGGAAACTGAGGCAAAAAAGTTTAGTGACTTGTGCGGGGTCACATAACAAGTAAGTGTCTGAGGCAGGATTCGAACTCACATACTCTAGGCCCATTGCTGTATGCAGCTGCTCCTCCAAATGCTGCCACTTTGTCCAAAAAGCTGCATAGGCATGGGGCCACCATATCCTTTTCTTCAAGGTTGTATTCCCAAATTCAGTTTGCACTATTCAATGCCCAAGTAAAGAGGGAACTTTAGAGTAAGAAGTGTTAGAGACTTTACAGATTGTACTCCCCTGCCTCCTCCTCCCTTCTACACGTTAGTATTGGGGTCTGGGGGGGTGGGGGTGGGGGCCGAAAGAGCACATAACCTCCTGGGGCATGCACGAGGTGGGATTGGAGATGGGGAGGGTGAATAACTTTTGGTTGTGGAGGGAGAACCTGGTCTAATTCCTTTAAATACAACCAGGCTACTTTAGGAAGGAAACCCCCAATAACTTCTAGTTTGTTAAGGCATAGGTCCTTCAGAAGTGGGTTCCAGGAAGATTTCTAGTGAAAAAAAAAATCATGCCTCCCTTCCCTCACTTTCCAGGCACTAGGCTCTTCTTCTGCCAAGTCAGAAAGTGGAGGATACTGTGCTGTGCTAATAACATGCGGGGGTTGGGGAGAAGTAGTATGCCTTGACAATCGGCATCCAAAAAATATATAAGATTTTCTTTATGTAAGGAGGTACTCGTTTGCCTCTTCCCTCCTCCCCTGTGTTTATTTCTGCCGCCCTCCTCTCCCTCATCCCCACCCCCACAACCCACACTTCCCAGGCTGGGACACTTTCCTGGCAGGCTGATGGGTTTCCAAACATTTCGTCAGCATCTCCTCCTGACCTTGGGGTTTGCAGGGAAAGCAATGCATAGGCCAGCTGGATCCTTGAGGACCAAACGGTGGCCGACATGGAGGAGATTTGAAAGGGGAGCAGATCGAAGTCCTGAGTGGAGCTGAGGTATGCTGGAAATCCCCACTTCGGTGGAGAGGCTGGTGGTTTTTAAAAACGCCTTTCCCAGCCTTATTTGGTCACAGGAAGTGGGCGGGGACCGGCCTGCTCCTGCTCCGGGGAGGGCGAGATCATAAGACTGTAGTGCTGATGAAGTGGAAGAGCTGGTTTCAGTTCGCTGTAGTGCAAGTGTGTGCGGCTGGAGGGTGTCCCTGGGCTGTGCTGTGGAGGGTTTGGGTTGTGCAATCCTTTCTGAGCGCCAGAGCAGAAGTCCTCCTCTGCTGTTGCATGCTCCCCCCGCCTCTTTTTTTTTTTTTTTTTCAAGCTGTGAGCTCAACCGATGAGTCAGAGCCGTGCAATCCTGACACTGCATCGCAGGGCTGGGGGTGACACACAGGGAGAGAACGAGGGAGAAAACACGGGCTCTGTGCGAACCAGGTACTCAGAGCAGGACTTAGCTCTTGCACGACGAACCTAGGGTGACGGGACGCCAGGGATTTGCAAGCAAACTTTCCAATCCCTCCCAGGACCCAGGGACAGAGGGCCCATCAGCCAGGAAGGAGGGGGTGGGTGGGCAAGGAGCGTCGGTTTGTTTTTAAATTTGGGGAGGTGCGTGCAAGCTGCTGGTGGTTCCCCGGGAGATCGAAATCAGTCCACTGCAGCAGGAAGGGAAGCCGATGCCGGAGCCTGCCCGCCCGTTCCCAGTCCTTGGGGCAGGCATGGGGTAAGTGTGACACCTCCCGGGCCCCTGCAGGGTTCCAGAGGCCTGGCCGCGGCCGCCGCCGCACGCTGCTAGCTCCAGCCCCTGCGGGTCGGGATCGACTGCATGCAAGCAGTGGCTGCTCCGAGGATGGTGGTGACCGGGGCTGATCCGGCTGCAAACGTGCAGCCGGGGCCTGGTGGGCTTCCAACCTTAGAGTGGTGATGGCTCTGGGAGATTTCAGTGCCCGATAACTTTTGTGGGTCGCGGTGCGTGTGAGTGTGTGTGCGCGCGTGTGTTTTCCCCTCCCCCTCCGCCTCCCTCTCCCTCTGCTGCGTGTGCGTGCAAACGGACTGTTTGTGCAGCTACGCAGCTCAGTCCCTCTTGTCTCCACCAGCCGGGGCGCGGCCACCGACGGAAAATCCTTCCGACTGGGGGCACTTGGCGCCCACAGCTTTCGAGCTGCTCTTTTTAGCCTTAGTGGAACGTGATGGCCAGGGCAGCCACACTAGTCTTTTGAGAGGGAGGGAGAATCGGCGGCTGCAGCAGGGAGCTACACTTGGAGTTGCAGTGGTTTGGCCTTTGGCGGGCTTGGGACGGGACGGCTTCCCCGGAGTTGCGAAGGGAGGGTGAATGACGCGAGAAACCCATTTCTTCGCCGGCATTTTACTGCCTGAGTCTTCTGGGAGCAGGGCCACGGAGTGGTGGGAATGAGGGCGAGCGGATGGATAAGCAGGGGGTGCGGAGTGCTAGGCAGTCTCCTTAATGCCACCCCCGGTACACGGACTGTGCTGGCGAACCTCAGACCTGTCAGCCAGACAACACCAGCCCCCCCCCTCCGGCTCGACTCCCACGCACCCCTTTCCCCTGCCCCCACGATAAAAGGCTAGGCCAGTCCCATCGTGAGGCTGTCAGCTCTGGGCTTAGTATCCTAGAGCCCCATGGGGAGCGTAGTTTGGAGATTGTTATTCTTTCTTTTTTAATATTTGAGGAGGAAGCCGGTCCTTGCATGCTGCCCAGAATGGTTGTCTGCACCCTCTGGGATCTGCACGTCTTGGATCCCTCTGTACAGTCGGTTTCTGTAACCGCCATATAGTCTCTCACCTCTTCCCCAGGAACCCCAAGTTCTGCCGGCACTAACCCTGATTTCTGAGCGTTCTTCTTTTCCTATCCCCACTTGGTGAACAGGATACCAAGAGCAGGGAGGATCTAATATCTAGGGAGACCTGTTGCAGCTTTGGGGGTGGTTTCCAAAAGGCTGATCTATTCCAAAAGGCACCTCAAGATTCTACTGGGCTACAAGCAATAGTAGTCTTACATGAGACTCCACTTTAAGCATTGCCTGGTGAAAGAAAAAATTATTTGCCCCTAAAACTTTGTGACTTCCTGGTTCTTTAATTCCAAATATACCTTGCTCACTAGACCTTAATTGAAGGGGAATGGGGTGGAGAGACAGACGGTACAGCAGTCAGGTATTGAAGCCCCAGTCTGGCAATAAAGATCTGTACGTCTGTCTTAGAAATTGCTTACAGGGGTGGGGGGGTGGGGTGGGAAAATAAGGCTAATCCCAGGGAGCAGGGCTTCCACAAAGCCTCTGGGCCTTGGGTGGAAGGGAAGGCTTTTTGCACCAGAGTAACACTTATTTTCCCAGGTTCCCCTCATTTATGATTCCTAGCTGGAACACTGCAGCTCAGTCTGTACTACTACTTTGGGCTCTTTCCTACGAGGAGTGATGGACTTATTAGAGGTAGGAAAAGTAGCATTGTGTAGGTAGGGGCAGAAAATAAGCCAGTCCAAACAAGTTTAATTGTTAACCATCTACCCTGGTGGCCTCCAAAGGTGGTAAAAGGTGGCCCTTCAGAAGTGGTGGTCCTGATATAGGTCATAATGATTAGAGCTAGGATTTACATAGCACTTAAAGTTTGCAATGCACTTCACAAATATTATCCTCACAATAACCCTGGGAGGTAGAGACTTATCCTGATTTTACAAATGAAGAAACTGAAGTAGATGAGATTCAGTGACTTGTCAAAGGTCACACATCTATTTGAGGCCATATTCAAACTCAATTTTCTGACTCCAGGTCCAGCTCCATCGACCATAACAATTAATTAATTGTCTTCATCTCACATTCCACCTTTTCACTTGCTATTGGATGAGAAGAAAGGAAGGTTTCCATCTCCCCTGCTAAACATCTTAAAATAAAAAGATTGAATAATTCCAGCTTTATTTTCTGCCTTCTTCCATGAGCAGTGAAAACATAAGTGAAAATTTAGTGTTGGGCTTTAGGAGCATAGGCTTACTTTCTTGGAATCAGAGGTTTCCCCCTAAACCTCTGGAGAAGTTGACTACTTGACGTCCTCTAAGCTCAAGTCTTAGGTTGGGCATAGAAAGGGTGAATGGAGAATGTTGCCTCCTTCTAACTTCTACAGGTCTTGCATACCATGACCCTCTTATTTCCAGAGAAAGGGGAGAGGGGGCTTTTTGAATCGCCTTACTGGAACACAGTAGGAGGCAATTTAAACTTTTAAACACAGGTTTTAAAAATAACTCCAGCATTTGGTGCTGTGGGCTGCTGCTTTTAATAAATGGAGGGGAAAAGACAACATGCTTTGTACAGATTAAGGAGAAGCCTCCCAGAGTCTCTGAACTCAGGCATGGAATTCTAAAGTGAAAGATGCAGCTGATACTGGTTAGCCAAGTCTGCTTTGTGAGACCCCTTGCATGAAGGGCACAGAGAAGCTCCCTTGGACCAAGGACCTAGCAGAGGGACTTTCTGTTTGAATTTCCAGGCCACCCCAGCTCATTTAGAAGCAGATAGATAGGCAGACTTTCTGGCCATGGGGGCCTTCAAAGCTTTAGGACAAAAGGCCTTAGCCCTGAACCAAGCAAGTCCCTAGATATCTTTTAGGTCCTTTGGGGTAGATCTAATGAAGACCGGGGTTTTTCCTTCCCCCTGCTCAAAGAACCACACAGTCATAGAATGTTAAATTGAAAGAGATCCTAGAGATAATCTAATCCAACTCCCTCTCATTTTTCAGATGACAAATCTGAGACCCACAGAAGCTTCCAAGTCATATAGTCAGTGCAGAGCTAGTAACAGGACTTAGGTTTTCCCATCTCAAGTATTTATTTTTTCGTGCTCTATCAGAGTAACTCCCCTCTGGATGTAATGTCATATTCAGTACTCCAGAGCAAATGAAAGTGTACTTATACCCTAGAAGGGTCTCTTCACATTTGGCTTTAGTGAAGCTGGATGACCCTACTTCTGGAATTTACTCTTTCCCTTCACTCCCTGGAAGACACCCATCTACTCCAAGTTTTCCATCCTTTAAGACTTTTCTGAAGTGTAACCCTTCTGTTGGGTCCTTTTCCGATCTCTCAGACAGAATAATTTATCTCAAATAACGTCTCCTTCCTTGGTCCTGTCAAAGCATTTTTGTGTTTTTCCTCAGTGTTTATCACATTTGACTTTGCGTTGGACTTACTTGTACCCTCTTATCTCCTTCACAGTGTTGTAAGCTGCTTGCTTAGATTAGTATGGGATGTGTACTGACTTGGAATTAAGAGGACAAATCCCACCTTTGATATTTACTACCTGTGAGACCTTAGTCAAGTCACTTATAAAATCTGTATAATGAGATGGTTGGTATATGGTCTCTGATCTTTCCACTTCTATGATTATATTATTATAAACTCCTTTGAGGGTAGGGTAAGAGTCATTTGTTTTCTGGGCCCCTAGCAATGAGCACATCGACCTTTTACACAGCAGGTGCTTAATAAGTGCTTGAATTGTGGTTGTATCTGGTGGGAGTGGGGATGAATCCAGTTTAGCTCTTTCAGAGACAAACCAACCTTGAAGATTGAGTGGATGGATATTTGATTACATTCAATTTAAGGTCACACTGACCTAATCAAACATTTGTCAGCTTGTTGGAAATAACAAGCAAGGAATACAGAGCACAAAAATATGGCCAGCATTTGGATAATGCTTTAAGATTTGTAACAGGGTTTACAATCGTAGCCCTGTGATTGGGGGGGGGGGGGCAGGGCTATGATTATCATCCCATTTTACAGATGAGGAAAATGAGACTGGGAGGTTGTATGACTTGAGTGACTTACAAAACAACTTGGATCTCAGTCAAGATTTGAACTTTTGTCTTCTGACTCCCCAGTGTAGTGCTTAATCAGCTATAAGGCTTAGCTGCCTGTGAAAGCAACTATGAATGGCAGAATGTGCCATTTATGTGAGGAAAAGATCAAAATATGGAGCAGTGAATTAAGAGAAAATTGTGAATAGGGTAATGGGTAGGAGCTAAAAAATGATAAGAACTTATAGAAAGCCAGATCCCGTTCTGTGCCTCTTCCATATCCCAAACCCACATCTAATAACTAGAGCTCTTCAGGCTCAGGAAAGGGAGAAAAAAGCAAGGGGGGGGGGGTGAGGTGTGTCCTGATAGGAAGAGAGTTGAGAGACAGGTTCAGGAGTTGGAATATATTGCATTAAAATTTGTAGACTAGATTTTGTAAGCAAGTCATTGGTTGTAGAATATCAGAATTAGAAGGGACTTAAACTGTTATCTAAACTTACCCATACCTGAGCAGAACCTACCAGACATATGGCAATCTAGCCTTTGCTTGAAGACTGGAGGAACTTGCAAGGTTCTGAGGGAGACCATTCTTCTCTTGGATAGCTCTGATTTTTTTTAGCCTAGAATTGCTTCCGTCTTTACCCAGTTCAAATCCCTGTACTACTGTACCAGCCTTTAATGGTAGCTACTGACTCCCAACTGCTATTATTTTACATTTTACAGATGAGGAAATAAGGGCAAACAGAGGGAAGTGACTTGACCAGGGTCCTAGTAAATGTTGGAGGTTGCATTTGAACTCTGATCTTCATGACTCCAGGCCCATTGCTCTATCCATTGTGCCCTTGGCTGTCTAGAGAAGACAAAGGCCCTCTGGACTTGGGTCCCTCGAAGTTGGAAATGACTTAGCTTGAAGATGGCTGGCTCTTGCTCACAGATTTAGAGGCTGTTGGGTCCAGTATCTTCATCTTAGAGATGATGAAATTGAAAGAAGCAAGTGACTCGACCAAAATACTTAAATATGAAATACCAAGGTTGAGATTTGATCCCAAGCCTATGTTCTTTCTACTGTGCCTTACAGTTTCTGCCCCAAGAAGCTTACAGTCTCCTGGTGGGAGCTATCTAAAGCAACAGAGCAAAGGTGCCATTGATCAGGGAGCCATTGTCATAGATGTCTCTGTCTTGATGATATAGCTGCAGATGGATTTAGGGCCGGGCCCAAGCTCCCAGTGCTTTGGGGCTTCTAGGGAGAAGGTCTCTGAGAACTTGCCCAAGCCCGTTTATTTGGGGTGCTTAAGGACTTTGGCCTTGTGTGAGTTGAACAGATTATTGTGTACTAAAACTCTAGTCAGTGGGGGTGGGATGAGGCAATGAACATCTTGGAATCATGAACTCTTATTAAAATAATCTGCATCTGAGGTGACATGCAGCTGGAAATGGTGAACTTTTGTGTACAGAACTTTATGTACAAATGAACTTTTTACATTTGAGTCAGTACTCAACAAAGTGTGCTAGGTTAAGGGGGACAAAGACAAAAATGAGACCATTTTTGCCCTCCAGAAGCTTTTATTCTGAGAGGGAGTAGGGAGAAGGGTACATCAAGAAAACAGATAAATAGGAGTACTTACAAGTCTATACAGAACAATTTCAGAAGGAAAAGAGAGCTTGTTGCTTTTGATGGGGAGGGGATGATCAGACAAGGCTTCTGGTAGGGAGACTTGTTTAAGTTAGGAATTCTGCAAAGTGGAGGGGGGAATAGGAGGAAGGAATTAGCACCTCCTGTGTGGCAGTCACTGCTAAGCACTTCACAAATACCTCATTTGATGAAAATGAGAAGTAGAGATGAAAAGAGGATTGTGCCACCTGTACAAGCAAGGAGGGAAGAGGAAGGTCATGTATGGAGAACAGCTAGCAGGTCAGTTCAACTGTAGCAGGGAGTGAAAGGGGATTATATGAAATAAAAGGAAAAGGAGCTTGATTGTGCCAGACTTTAAATGTTAAGACAAGGAGAGTTTTTTGGTTGGGTTTTTAAAAAATTTTGTCCTAGAAGCAATAGGCAGCTCCTGATGATTTTTGAGTAGGGGAGCGATTTGGTCAGATTTTAAAAGATGAATTTGGCATCTCTTCGGGCAGCTAGGTGGCACAGTGGATAAAGGTCTGGCCCTGGAGTCATAAGGATTTGAGTTCAAATTTGCCCTCAAACACTTAGCTGTGTGACCCAGGGCAAGTCCCTTTGAGGTGTAGGCTTGGGAGCCCCCTTGAGCTCTCCTTGAATCTTTGAGGTACAGGCTCTGGGAAAACCCTTGAAATCTGATTAAATCTTCCCGTTTGACAGGCATTTGCAGAGGCCCTAAGTTTTTCATTGTGGCTGGGCCCAAACCTCTGTTACTAGCCTGGCCCTCCATTGTTCATCTACTTTCCACCCCTGAGCCTATCAAAATATCAATCTACCCTTGCACTGACCTCATTAACTCCTCCTCTAGACCACCCCTAGATTCCTCTGTACAGAAGACCCCATCTTCCCTCCATGTGGTGTGAGAGCGCTATAGGATGACCTAGCACAGACTTGGCTCTGTGTCAGACTTACTCTGTCCTGCTTGCCCAATGCTAGCGTCCCAGATACCTAGGGTCTACCCAGTAAGGCGAACTTTCAATAAACTTTGGTTTTCTTTGGCTGAGAAGACTTGAGTCGAATTCTTTCGGCAGGACCCGGTGTATTGGTATTTTGGGGTCTTGAGCAACCCTAATCCTCTTTATGGGTAACCTCTTCAACTTTACCCCAATCCCTCCCCTCCCCAGCGCCCCTATCCCCCCAAATGAGCATCTGTCTGGATTAGAGAAAGAGTTGAGAATTCTTCCTGGCTTTTAGAGCCGGTGACCTGAACTCAAATTTCCCCATGCCTTAGTAGCATGCTTTTGATACATTAGTAGCAAAACTTTACTGGGATCTTTCTCCTCCAAAACCTCTGCTATGTAGGGGCAGCTCTGCACGCTGCGGGAAGTGTTGGCCTTGGAGGCCACAGACCTGCTTTCAGATCCCACCTTTGACATTTGTGAGCCGTTTGCTCATGGGCAAGTTTCTGAGCCTCAGTGTTTTTATTAGTAAAATGAGGGCAATGATGCTTGTAATGAGAGGAAACCTGTCACAGTGGATAGAGAGAGGCCAACCTAACCTTGATTCAGGTGCCTCCTCTGGACACATAGGTTTGTCCCTGAGTAGAGTAACCTTGTCCAGTCCCAGCTTCTTCACTACTTCTCCAAGACAGAATGGCAGAAAAAGTGCTAGTCTGTTTTGTTAGCTGCTCATTGAGAGCTCCCCACACTGATGAATGACAGGTCCAGTTAAAAAAAATAAATAAACCTAACAATCACAGAAAGGATCCGTGTCGTAAAGGATCCGTGTCGTAGGGGTGCTGTGAGTGAGCCTTGAATGGGACAGTGTTTGTAAAGTGCGTTTGAGTGTCATTTATTAATCGATATGAAGCTCTGGGCAAATACTGGATGGGGCTTCTAGAGGCAATTTCCCAGTGACTAAAGCAATATTTTTCTTCTCTCTCTTAGTTGTTTCTTATTTTTTCCTGTATGTATTCAGTCATTTCCCACTCTGACCACGTTTGGGATTTTCTTGGTGATGATATTAGAGTGGTTTATCGTTTTCTTCTCCAGTTCATTTTACAGATGAGGAAACTGAGGAAAACTGGGTTAAGTGACTTACCCAGGGTCATACAACTAGCCGTTTACTATTTTCTCCAGCTCGTTTTACATTTGAGGAAACTGAGGCAAACAGGGTTAAGTGACTTGCCCAGGATCACACAGTGGCGGAGGTCAAATTTGAACTCTAGCCCCAGCACTCTATTTACTATCTACTGTCCCTATCTTGTATATATGGCTTGTTTGTATATTCCCCTCCCTGATTGGATGATCAGCTCCTTGAGGATAAGGAAATGTCTTTTGCCCTTTTAATGTATTCCTATCACTTAGCATTGGGCCTGGCACACAATAATGTATTCAATGTTTAATGATTGATTGAATCATTTTTTCTTCCTCTGGCTTTGCAGTTATTCCCTGGGCCCAATAGGTGTATCTGTTAACCTGAAATGACCTTTCTACCAACTTCCATCTCCTAGCTCTTTCTGTGTTTGCTTCCAGCATGGAAAGGAAATTCTGTCTTTGTTAGGCTCCTCGGGAGGTACTGGAACCTTTGGGGCAGTCAGAGTGATTCCAGAATGATTAAAATTAAATGGCTCTTTTCCAGCCTCCCTGGATTCTTGCCCCAGGAAAGCCCAGTGCCTGCAAATCTTTGCTTTGAAGGTAAAGCCCTGTGGGCCTGGAACTGACCTTTATCTAACCACTAGGGAATGTAAGCTGCTTGAGGGTAAGAGCTGTTTCTAGTTGGCTTGTGTATTCCTAGAGCCTTTTAAGAGGCTTAACAAATACTGGCCTAATGATTGCTTTTCTGGACAATGAATTGTTTTGGCATTTTGGACCTTTTATCTACCGGCACCAATTTTTAGCTGGGGCCAGGATGGCAGGTGGAGAGATCTTGGTAGGGCTGGGGAAGTGCTGGAAAATGGGGTGGTCTTTAGTGACCTCAGGTTGTGTGTGCTGGCCCAGATCCTAGAACACACCCTAAGCTTTGCTTGCATTCAGCTAGCGAAGTGTCATTTGTGAGGGTCAGTCAGGATGTTTATGTTGATAAACTCCCTCAAATTCCCCCTTCTTTTTGGCCCCACCTACGGTCATTGAACTCAGGAGGGTGAACTCTGAGCAGGTTTGATTAGGGGGAGTGGGGAGGGGGGCAAAAGATGGGGTTGAAGCTTCAAAATGCTTCAAGCTTTCTCTTTGACCAAAAAAAAAAAAATAAGGGAAGCTACATTACATAAGAAAGTTACCACAGTTTGGAAGCCAACTGAGTTGTTGGGTTTTTTCCCCCTGGGCTTCTTTCTGCCCGTTGGCATGTGATTGGGTGCCTTTGTGTGTGCCCAGCCTTGGCTGGCCTTGAAGGAATGATCTCCAAGGAGAGATTTTTGCAGTTCGCAGCGACTGGTTAAAAACTTCCCCCCAAATATGTCTTGCTGTCAGTCCACGGGCCTGTCTTCGTGGAAAGTTGTAGGCTGCCCTGGGCCTGGCTAAGGTGCTCCCCTGTACTCCTTTCTCCTTTGGCCCCAGGGACTTTGGTGATCACATTTTTCCAGGCTGTTTCTCTGTTCCTTTCTGCTTTGGCTGGAGTTTGGGGCCAGAATAGAGGTTGGGGGAGGGGAGTGGCATCCATCCAGACTGTGGCTCTGAGGGGAAGCACAGGCCCATATTAAGCCAAAATGGGGTTTTCCCTGGATGCTGCTCTTCCCCCCTCCCAAGATATGGTGGAAAATGAGATCTCTGGAGAGGAAAATAAACAATTAAAATTGGCTTTCCTTCAAGTCAAGTCAACAAGCATTTATTGTGTAAAATGTGCCAGGCACTGTGCACTCACATTCTAATGAGGGAAACAGTATGCAAAGGATTACGTTCTAGCAAGCTGTATATACCAGATACATTGGAGATAGTCAGCTGAGAAAAGGCATTAGCATTATGGGAACTGGGAAAGGATTTTTGTAGAGGGAAGGATTTTAGCTAGGACTTGAAGGAAGCCCTTGAAGCACCAGTGTTGCTAGAGCTGATTGTTAAATAATTTGTTGGTGTGATCATTTACATCCTAGAAAAAGACAAATACTACACATTAGGTTGTTTTGTTTGACGGTAGGTCTTGATTTATTGTTTTGTTAATTGTTTTAACCTGAGAATACCACCAAGAAATGTTAATAATGCAGGTAAAACTTAAGTGTACTTTTGTCCCCCAGAGAGCCTATTATTAAACATTTGCTAGCAAAACCCCCCCCAAAGCAAGCATGAGGGAGAGGATTCCACAGTTGAAAAAAGATACTGGGTACTTTGGGAAACCTTTCCTAGTCCCCTTAAGTTTTAATTGTCAGTGCTCTCTGCCATCACATTATCTTCTATTTGCTTATTAGTTTAAATGTTGTGTGCTCACCACCATTCTCCCCATAGCCTTTAAGGTTTTCTAGGAACACTTGAGGACCTTCACCCTGTAATTTTATTTATTTATGGCCTGTGAGTTCAGTTGTGGGGGAAATTCCAGTGTGGAAACTCCCTCCACTGATGCCACCAAGTCTTGCCCATAATAGGTACTTACTGCAATCTTGTTGAATCTAATTGAATTTCCATTTCCTGCTGTATCCAGTTTTGTTCAAAAACCTGACCCAGTCTTCAGTTGCCCCCATTGAGGGAAAGGGCTCAGCTGTTTCAATCTGGGCTAGAGTGTTTTCAACCTTTTGCAACAAAACTTTGCAATCCCACAAGTCCACACCCATACCTCACCCCTTAAGGAATCAGTCTCCTTGTAGCTTCTGCCAACCTTTTGGGAGTCCTAACCCTCTCTGCTGGTGCAAGGCTTTCAGTTGGTCTCATACTCTCCCAGGCCCTTAGATCATGTTATATAATGTTATAATGTCACAGCTGGCAGGACATTTAAAAAAATCCTGTGGCCCAGCCCCCTCATTTTACAAATGAGGAAGTCAAGGCTCAGAAGCAACTTAGCTCTAGCCACTCTGGTTAATGAGCAGCAGAACTGGGGCCCTGTGGGAATGGAATCCCCTCCCTTCAGTAAAACAACTGCCTTGTATCCCTGACTTCTAAAGGGGACACTGGAGAGAGTCCCCATCTGTCAGGAAGCCCTGGCTTCTGGGTGTGTCATATCCCGACCGAACTTTTTTATTTTTTCTACATTTATCTTGGTTAGTGGTGAGAAAGGAGGCAGGTCGAGACTCAATGAAAGCAGAAGTTCTGGTGCTCCCATCTTCTACCCAGAATGCAGCTTTGCAATACCGGGGACAGGGAGGGGAGGGAGGCAAGGAGAGGGAGAGAGGAGAGCCTTTTACTCCACTTCAGGCCTCTCCTTCTGTCCCAGTGGTAATTTCTTGCACAGTTGAAAATAAACGTCCCACTCTCTGTTGCTAGCAACTGCCTTTCCATGTTGGCTCCCGACAGAAGAGGTGCCAAAAATAACCAGCTGTGCTCTTATAATTAGCAGGACATTAAGCACTAACCCCCACATGCTTTGGGGAAAGAGGAGCTCCTGGGGCCTGCTGAATGGAAACAGAGGTTCCCAAAAGGCCACTCATCCAGTGCCCAGGGCCCTGGATCCTGTCTTCAAAGCCCTACGTCTTTATGTCCAGCGCTTTTCCATCTTTCTTCTAGTAAGGATTTCTTTTCCTTGAAAAAAATTTTTTTCTTCCCACTCCTCCCCTGAACTCTGCTCTGTAGTCATATGGGCTCTGATCCCCGCCCTACTCATCTGGGGACTGGGCAGCTGAGGAAAGTGGGGGAATCACTTTTCCTCTCTGCTGGTTCTTTCCCTCTGCAGAGTTTCCATAGTCTTATTTCTGAAATATTTCCCAAGCTATGAAATCTTTTCTTGGCAAAACTATCAAGTTTGTTCATTCCTTTTTTCATTCAACAAACATTTGAGAGCTCTTATCCCTTCCCCACCTCTACGTGTAAAGAGGAATAAGACATGGTCTGGGCCCTTAAGGAGTAGGGGACCGTCTGTATGTATGCTGGGTAAAACACACAGACAGACAGACACACTCATTCTCTTCTGTCTGTCGCTGTCTGTCTCTCTGTCTCTGTCTCTCTCTCCCTTCATTAATTTCCCCACTAAAGGTAGTCACTGGATGATTTTGTAAGGCCCTTGACAATTTTCAAATTCTGTGGCCTGACACAAAATAGAGTTTACTAGTGCCTGCAAAATGTTGCTGGAGTTTTGGAGGAGAGAGTTCCCTTTTGGCTGTGGGATGTCAAGGACCCCATTCTGGAGAAGAAGGGTATTTGGGCTGGGCTTTGAAAAATGGGTAGGATTTCAAAAGACACAGCAATGGAGAGATGATGCCTGGAGCGGTTTGAACAAAGGTGGAATTTTCTGGGGGCACGCTCCCTGTTTATCTTTCAAGACTTCTCATTTACCCCCAAATCCCTTATATGGGCTCCTGGTTGCCTAGGGTCCTCTCCAGACTGTATTTGGTTTTGGATTGATTTCCTCCCTGTTCCCTCCCTTCGTCTCCTTCTTGTCTTGTTTTCCCCCTTTCCCCTTCTTTTCCTATCCCCTTTTTTCCCATGATCTCTTCTCCCTTCCCCATCCTCTCTCCTTCCTCCCTTCTCTTCATCCCCTCTCCTACTACCCTCCTCTCCCCCCCCTCCCCCAGGTTAAAAAGGAATAATAAGGTGTCATTGATGGATAACAAAGATTCATGTGTTTCCTTTCCTAAGGGTCTTTGAATTATTAGGTATAATACTTTACCCCCAATAATCTTTAATAGTGGAATTACTACAATCTGTGGCAGGCCTAAAGCCAGCATCTTTCAAAATCTCTTTATTTAAGCAATCGCATTAATATGAGATCTAAGGAATCGTTCTGGTTTCAATGACCAAGTTGCAGTTAATTGCTCAGGGCCATAGGGTACCAGAGAGCCCTGAATGGGACTGCAAATAGTGATTGCTAAAACACTGAATATGACCACAGGTGTGTTGGAGGCTACAGGGAAAGGACCAAACATTTATTAAGCACCTGCTAAGTGGAAGCTCTGGGCTAAGCCCTTTACAAAGATTTCGTTTGATCCTCACACACAACCCTGAGGAAGACAAGGTTGGATCTGATTTAGATCTTACTGTTCCCAAAACTTCTCATTCTTCCCCAAACATTTTTCCAACCTCCACAGAGCAATCTCTGCTAGAAAGCTTGGACACATGGCAGAGTATGTAATCCCTGATTCTAAAATTTCCTTCTCTTTTAGGTTGGTAGAAGCTTTAGAGCCCTGGGGCCCAATTGTCTGGCCTGGCTGTGCTGGGGGAGCCTTATTAGTGTGTATTCCAGGTTTGGATTATTTGTGAAGACCCATTGCCAAAGGCCTCTGGGTGTATTTCAGGAACAGTAAAGAATAAATCAACATAGGAGAAAGGCGCCCTGCAGCTGAGGTCTAGAAATGAAAGAAACTCAAAGAATTTGTATTCACTTGAGCAGAGACTCCCGGTTTATGTTCCCCACCCTCTAACCTGGTAGATATGAATGAGCCCCCAAGGGGGGCAGTCTTCAGAAGCCACACTGTAGCCACCTCACCTAGGCTTTCCTTGGGAATGAGGGCCAAATGAAGCTCGCCATACTTGGCCAGCCAGGCCAGTTCCTGGTCTGCAGGCACTTCCTTAGGGAAGTAGGTTACTAGTGTTCCAGCCCCTCAACCAAAAACAGGTCATCTTTTAGGCCACTGGGCAAAGGGTAATGAGCTGAAAGTCCTGCCACCTTCCTTCCCATGTTTCCTGTTCCTCCCCCAGGAATTTTTTTCCAATTGTGTCAGTCGGCAATCCATTCTCTCTAAGGCTGATGGGTAGAGCAGTAAGTTGAACAATCTGGACCTAAAGGTTTGGCTTCCAGTTCCACTAGCTGCTGGGTGGCCAGACTCCAACTTTGGTGACTCAGTTTCCTCAGTTGCATAAATGGACTCATGCTAGAAAAGGTGTTCTGGAGAGCCTGGATATAGTTGTTTTGATCAATCAGCAAGCATTTATTAAGGACTTAGAATGTGCCAGACTCTGTTCTAAGCTCTGGGGATAGAAAAAAAGGGCAAAAACAGTCCCTATTCTAAAGGAGATTACATTCTAGTGCAAAGTTCCATGAACAGATTATGGGGGGAAGGGGCAAGGTCTGTGAACTTGAATGAGGAAAAAATTGCATCTTTCTCTTGTAATCCTGCATACTTTATTTTGCACATTCAAAAACATTCTGAGAAGGGATGTCTAAGTTTCAACAGGCTGCCAAATAGGGTCCATGACACGGAAAAAGTTGATTCCTGTTCCTTCTAGTGACAGAGAAAATATGTGAATAATTAGGTGCATACAAGATACGTAACTGGGTAGATACAAGGTAACTGTAGAGGGGAAAGAATGATATGCCTTCAAGTTCAGGAAAGGCCCCTTCAGAGTCAGGTCTGACTGAGCTCAGTTTGGAAGCCAGGGACAAAAAGAGGCCATTCTAGGCAGACAGGACAGCCCTTGAGCTGGGAAATTAAATGGCTTTTCTGCAGTGAATGTGGCAGTATCTGGACGGGATTCACTGACTCAGAGATTAGAGAGAATCCTCCTGGATCCTGGCTTTGCAGAGAGGTCAAGTGGAGCTCAGTTGCAAGGATTGGCACAAGGTCTGCTGAGAGTGACTTTGGGTAGATCACTGGTTCTCCAGGTCTCAGTTTCCTCATCCGTTCAGTTAGTTGTTCAGTTGTGTCTAACCCTTGTGGCCCATTTGGGTTTTTCTTGGCAGAGATACTGCAGGGGTTTGCCATTTCCTTCTCCAGCTCATTTTCCAGATGAGGAAACTGAGACAAATAGGGTTAAGTGACTTACCCAGGGTCACACAGCTAGTATCTGATGCCAGATTTGAACTCAGGAAAATGAGTCTTCCTGACCCCAGGCCCAGCCAGCACTCTATCCACTCTTCCACTTAGCTGCCACACAACTAAGTTGTGGAATAAATTATCACCAAAGTCTTTTCCAGCTTCATGATGCTGTTATCTAAGCAGCATCAAGATTTTGTTTTTTTCCTGCATGTGAGAGACCATCAGAAAGGATTCTCAGCAAGAGGCGAAAGTCAGATACTTGTTCTAAAACAGAGGTTCTTAACCATTTTTGTGTCATAAACCTTTTTGCCAATCCAGTGAAGCCTATGATCCCTTTCTCAGAAATGTGATTTTAAATGAATAAAACACACAGGACTACAAAGGAAAGAAATTAAAATGAAATAATTATTGGAATGTGAGGGGTTTTTTTCCAGTTCATGGATCCCAAGGTAAGAACTCTTGTTCTATGCAAAGTATCCAACTATAATGAAGTTTTATATAATTTCAGCTTGCCTCTAGACAGAGGTTCTTAAACTTTTTAGTTTCATAACCTTCTTTGGGAATTGTTGAAATCTATAGTTCCTTTCACAGAATTTTGTTTTTAAATACATAAGATGCCTAGCTAACATTTATAAGATTATAAATTAATCATGTTGAAATAAAATTATAATTAAAAATTTTAAGTTCTCAGATCCCAGATTAAGAACCTCTTCTTTAAAAAAAATTATTATTGTTATTAATAAGTTAATTTTTTTCAATCAACAAAAATCTGCCTTCCCTTTCATGCTTCTCCCCCACCCTGCAAGTAAGACAGAAAGAAAACAAAATCCTTGTTAATAGATATACTTGGTCAAGCAAATCAATTTCCCCTGGTGCCTGTGTCCAAAAAAATATAACTCATTTGGTACTCTTGCATTCATGTTCTCTTTACTAAGAGGGAGGCAGCATAAATCAGTGTGAGTCCTCTGAAAATATGGTTGGTCATTCCACTGATCAAAGTTCACAAAGTCTTCCTAAATTTGTCTTTATAATATTGTCATTGTATGAATGAACCTTTCTTCTAATTCTGGTCTCTTGACTCTGCATCTGCTCCAACAAGTCTTCTCAGGCTTCTCTGAAACTATACCCTTTATCATTTCTTACAGTACAGTAGTTATTCCATCATATTTATATGCCATGACTTATTCAGCTACTCCCCCAGTTGATGTACATCCTTCCCTCACTTTTCAGTTCTTTGCTATTACAAAAGATATATTCTTTGAATATATTTGTACATTCTTAGAATTTGTTTTGCTTCAGAATACTCTTGTTTATCTTTATCATTTATCTTTTGATTTAAAAAAATTTTTTTTGTTTTCTTGTGGTCATTAACTGTTCTTTAGTCCTTCTAATTTCAGGGAGTTCATAATGGTTGGGGTTAGGTTTTGTAACTCATGCAAGACTGCTAATTCCCTTTCCAATTCTTTCTTCTAGAACTTTCATTTCTTTTCCAATTTTTTCCTCTAATGCTCTAATTTCATTCATTTAAAAAAATTGTTTAATGGTATTAAAAAAAATTTGCTTTATCTCCTCCAAATTCTGGTTGAATTTGCTCCCAAGCTGTGTTTTTCATTGAGCCTTTGTTTTGCCAAAACACTTGTTTTAGAGTCATTCTCTCCTTTCTGGCTTATGTCTTAAGCATCTTAGTTACTATGATAGCTCCTTATGGTGGGATCCTTTTTTCATTTGTTCATTCTTCCAGTCTCCATCTTGACTTTGGACTTTTTTATGTTAGAGCCAGACTCTGCATCTTTCTGCAGGGAATGTGTGGGCTTCTGCTTTCTTGGACTATTGAGAGTTGAGTGATTCCTGGATCTCAGGGACAAATCAGGGTGGGGAGCTGCAGAGCTTTCAGTGCTCCTTAAATTGTTTTATCGAGGGCAAAGTATAGTTTCTACCCTCTTGGTCTAAATTCTTCAAGTTCCTGACCTCAATTTAGATCTGAGCAATATACCTTTATGCTTTTCCCAATTGGATTTCCATGGATTGCTTTTGGATTTGGTGGCTGTCAGCTAGCTCTGCAGGTTCACGGTGAAAAAATTGCAGACTCTCTTTTAGTCTAGGCACAGCGATTCTCACCTTTTGGGGTCGAACGACCTTTTCATAGGGGTCACCTAAGACCATTGGAAAACATATTTCCAATGGTCTTAGGAACCTCCTCTCTCAGTCTTCAAGTGGGTCTGCCCACATGCTGACATGCCCACATATGACTTTTAAAGGGTCCCGAATTAGAAAGGTTGAGAACTACTGGAGGGCTTCCTTCCCCTAATTATTCTGCTGCAGGCTTCAGATTGGTCTGGAGGCTGGAAATTAGATGGTATTCTGCTCCTAGGGTCAGAATCACACAGCTGCTGCTTATCCTTGGAATTCGCTCCTTGCTTGGTATATAATCCAGGGCCAAGTCCCCATCTTATTTTGCAGCTCTGGGTAGAGAGCAAAAGAATTACATTTGTCATCTTTTCTTTTGCCCAGCATAAGATTGGGTCTGTCTTTGCTGGATTTAGAACCTCCTTTTGCTTTGGTGCATCGCTTCTCCCTACACTGGGTAAACCGTTGTTCCCCATTGTCCATAGACTTCTCTCTGTCTCCCTGTGCTGACTAGGGCTGAAAAAATGACTCACTATGATTTTTCTTCTTGGATTTCCTGATCAGGACTTGGTCTGGTGCATTTTTTTAGATGTGTTAGAGGTGTGTGGGTGGGTGTGAGTTCCACTGTACTTCCTGTTCCTCTGCCATCTTGGCTCTGTCTTAAGAACTTTTCTTCTAAAAGAATGCTATTGGTAAAAGAATGAAAGAGATAGAGTGACTGTGGCATTTGGAGGAGTAGAGTGTAAGCTTTTTGAGGGCAGGGACTGCTTCCATTTTGCTTTTGTTCCTCCCTGCATGTGGTAGGCATTGGTAGGCACATGGTAGGCATTCAAGAAATATTTGCTCAATTATGTCTTTTGCTTGTTCAGTAGAAGTTGAGTGAGCTATTCACCTTGAAGAACCAGGTCAGCTAAATGACCTGTAACCACTAATAGCCCATTGACTTCAAAGCTCTGTATGTGGCCATCTACCTTCTCTTCTCAACTCACCATACCACAGTGAGGGAAGCAGTAGGGTCACACCCACTTCCCCGGCCCAGGCAAGCAGGGAGCCCTGAGCAGACAAAGGATGCCCATAGTCATGGAGTGAGTGGGTTGTAGAGCTGGTATTGGGACTTGGAACTCTATTACTAAGGCCTGTGCTGTGATGTCCTGGGACCTTCTCATAAGTTGCTCCGTCTTTCTTAAGTACTCCATATGAATAAAGTCTAAGCGGGTTGGCTTTTAAGAAAGTGGGTAGATGCAACCTGGTACTGAGGTGAATGACATTTGGAGGGAAGGAGATGTTCAAACCTGTTTCATGTGTTACCCAAGTTCAGATAAATTGAATGACTGTTGAGTATCTAGTCAGCTTGGTACAGTACAGGCAGGGGTGTGTGGGAGCCTGCACATACCTGCTTGTGGGAGTGTTTCCACCTCAGAAATCAGCAAAGGTTTGTTCCAAATCAGGGCTTGATTTACTTTTTTTTGTTGATTATTTAGACTTAAGAAAGTGATAGTGAAATTAATGCAGATTAAACTTAAAAGTGTATGTTTGGGGCACATTTTTTTTCCTTAGACTGCTGGCTAGTACCAGGTATATGGGACAAGCTGAGTGTCATTGTCTCAGCACCCACCACCCTGTGACAGTAGAAAACCACTTCATCTCTTAGGCCTCTGCTTCCTCATCTGTAAAGTAGGGAGGCTTGATGAGGTACCTTAGCTCTGTGATTCAATGACCCAGGAAGTCTGGGCTTCCTCTCAGTTCTACTCTTGATTCCTTCTATACTTTTGCAAGGCTCATTCTCCCTCTGTGACTGGATTTCCTCATCTTTAAAAGGGGGGTATTAGTATCTCTTCCTTTCCTTACCTAACAAGGATGTCATGAGATTAAGAATTTCTGAAATGTACTCTGAGATTCTTAGAGAATCACTTACCTGCTCTTAGCCTCAGTTTTATCATCTGTGAAATGGGAATAATAAGACTGAATAATTGACCACACAGGTTTGTTGTAAGGATCAAATGAGCTTTTTGTAAAGTGCTTTGAAAACCTTGAAGTGCTATTATAAATGCTAGTTATTATTATTGAGGCAGTTAGGTGTCCCAGTGGGTAGGGTCCTGGACTTGGAGTCAGGAGTAAGTCATTCTCCACCTTGAATTTGTGTGGTATTTTATCTTTTTGAGAAGCATTTTCACTTATATCATCTCATTTAACTAGATATTCTGTTCTTTATTAGTTCTCTTTCCTTGAAGAATTCTAAGAATATATTGCTTTGAGGCAGGGGACTTGACTAGATGAATTTCAAGGTTCTTTCTAATCCCAAAGAGGACCTGAGTTCAAATTCAACCTCAGACACTTATTAGCTACATGACCCTGGATAAATCACTTTATTTCCATCTGCCTTCCTTCACAGGGTTGTTTTGAGGATCAAATAACATAAGATTTGTAAAGAATTTAGCACAGTGTCTGGCAATTAGACACTTCATCCACTCTTCCTTCCTTCCTTCCTTCCGTCCTTCCTTCCTTCCTTCCTTCCTTCTTTCCCTCCCTCCCCCCCCTTCTCTTTATGGTGACCCACAAGGCCATGCATGCCCAAGAGGGATGGAGAGTGTCTTTTGCTTACTTTCAGGGAAGTAAGGAATTGATTCCCTCTCCAGGTAGAAAGGGGCTATTTAGGACAAAGATGGATAAAATATACTGGATGTTATTGGCTCCTTTTGAATCTCCACTTTATGGGTTGCCCCAAGGTTGTATGGTGGAGTCCTTTTGGTTTGGAAGGATGGACATGAGGATTAAAACAGCCTCAATGGTACCCAGTTCTGTCGGATTTGCCTTTTAGATTCCAGTGCCTCTTCCCCCTCCTTCCCTTTCTCTATTCCTCTCTCATATAACTTGGCACAGTGGTTGCTCATGGCCTGGAATTAAATGTTTTCTCACCTCTACTTCTTAAAATCCCTACCTTCCTTCAAAGTATAATGAAATGTAACAGGAGAGCTTTTCTGATCCCCACCATACACACACACCCCACATATTAACACTCTTCTCCTCTTAAAATTACTGTGTATGTACATGCTTTGTATTTACTTGCTTGGTTGTTTTTCAGTCACGTCTGATTCTTCATGACCCCATTTGGGGTTTTCTTGGCTAAGATACTGGAGTGGTTTGCCATTTCCTTCATTGTGTGTGTGTGTGTGTGTGTGTGTGTGTGTGTGTGTGTGTGTGTGTGTGTGCATTGTTCTAAGCAGAATGTAAGTTCTTTGAGGAAAGGGATTATTTTTACTTTATCCTAGGGGCCTGACACACTTGTACATAGTAGGAGCTTAATGAATATTTGTTGAATTGAATTACAATAGTAATAGGTAGCATTCTTATAGCAAATATTGCTTTATTTGATACTTATAACTACCCAGTGAGATGGATGCTATTATCTTAATTATTCAGATGAGGAAACTGAGGCAGGAAGAGGCTAAGTTGACTTGCCCAGATCCACACAGCAGGTGTTCTGAGGCAGAATTTGAGTTTGGGGTCTGTTGTTTCTCAGCCTAACCTCAGTCTCTGGCCATGTTTTTTCTACCCCTGTCTAACCCTCATCTCTATTTTCGTGGCACACATAGTAGAAAAGTCTGTGGATTTGGAGTTGGGAGACCTGCGTGTTCTAGCTGTGGATTTGCCCTGTGACCTTGGGCAGGTCTTTTCCCCTTTGAAACGAGGGTGTCAGATTTGCTCTATAGGCTCCCTTCCATCTCTAATATTCCATAGCATAAATGATACTATTTCTTTTGTCTAACCACAGGTTTGAACTATCCTCTTTGCAGATTCTGATTGAAGAGGTTGAGGCCTTGGTTCTTCCTACTTTCTCTCCGGTTTCCTGAGTGAGATACTGTTTACCATTTGTGCAGCCCTGGCTTCAGCAGCAGTAACAGGAGGCTTCTCTGAGGTTGCTACAGTTGCAGTGTTTTGGTTTGCACACACACACACACACACACACACACACACACACTCTTTCTTTCTCTCTTTCTCTCTCTCTCTCTCTCTCTCTCTCTCTCTCTCTCTCTCTCTCTCTCTCTGTACCAACACCCACCACAATGCTTTGTTGGGGCCTTCACAACTTCCCCTCCGTCTGGAAGGAAAACTTGTGCCTCTGCCAGGTAGGGGTTGTTTTCTTTCTCCTCGGCTTTAGCCCTGTGAGCTGACACACACATGAGAAAGCCACCTCAATGGTTAGCTTACTGGAGAAGGGGGGGGTGATGAGAGATGGGACACAGGAGATGGGAGACAGACTGGGAGAAGGGAAAGAGCGTGTTTGTGTTCCCTTTATCCAGGAAGAGAGCATCTGTTCTGAACTGTGGAGCAGACATGAGTTTTTATTTTTTATTTTAACTTTGCGTGCATGCCTTGCCTTTGGGCCAGGAGCTGTGATTTCTTTCTATCTCCTAGCAGTGTTGGACGCATAATAGGTACTTGATAAATGCTGAATGAATAGCCTTTTTTTTCCCCTTAGATTGGGGCTGTTGTTGTTCTTCCTTCTGAAAGAGGACCAATGACATCAGGAGGGTGATGTCTTGACTTGCAAGTGAATTGTACTTGAGTGAGGCAGAGCTGGGCAAAGTCACCAGCCTCACTCTTTCCTCCAGAACCATCTGGGTCCGGTGGCAAGACATAGGTCAGGATGACTGGCAATGGCTCAGGATACAGTGGGAGACCTTGGCCTTTTTAAGCTAAGGTCTTTCCCAGGTCTTAGCTTATCTGAGGCAGTACCCATTCAGTGATTAAAGGCTAGGTAAGAATAGAGGTGAAAGATGGCCTAGTTTGCCTTCTCAAAAGAATTATTCTGGCAGGAGAAGACCTTTGAGAACAAGGAACGAAAAACAATCTGTGAATAGCATGTGGGGACCCAATTGGCCAGTTCTAGTTAGACAATGTTACTGTCTCCTTTCTTCTTCCCTTCTTTCCTTCCTTCCTTCCTTCCTTCCTTCCTTCCTTCCTTCCTTCCTTCCTTCCTTCCTTCCTTCCTTCCTTCCTTCTTCCCTCCCTCCCTCTTTCCCTCCCTTCCCTCCCTTTCTTGTATGGGAAATGAGAAGGTTAAGCATTACTTCTAGAACTGTTTTCTGTCTTCCTGGGAAGATGCAGACCTTACCCTCACTTAGACTGTGAAGTCCCGACTGATTCAGACCTGGGTTTTGTACTCACTCAGTCAAGAAGGCCCTCCAGGAGGCTGTTGTTGGGGCAAAGCCAGGGAATCAGGATAGGGCAAGCTTGCCCATTGCCTAAGATAATTCTGGCATCTACTGCAGTCACTGAGGACATTGGAGATGGGGTTACAGTGGGAATATTGAACAGAGACTTTGACACAGGCAGAGTCCCCTGGAATGGATGGGGTGGGAGGTGTTAATGGTTTAAGGGTATCAAATGGAAGGGAGATAGCCATACCCCACTAAGGTAGATCCTCTTGACAGTAGACCTAAGCAGCTCAAAACTCCCACTACCTCCCTAATTTTGTTGGTGTCTAAAGAATTGCAGATAACTTGGGGCTAAGCTAAGATTGGAGAGGTTACATGAGATTTGCCATCCTCTTTTTCTCTCTCTGTATAATATTTTCTAGTGAAGACAACCAAGTAGTACAGTGATAAAGCACTAGTCTTAGAGTTATGTGACCTGTGTTCAAATCCTACCTCAGGATTTATACTAGCTGTTAGATTATGGGCCAGTCACTTGACTTCTGAGCCTCATTTTCTTCATCGCTAAAATGGGAGTAATGATATGATAGCATCTGCCTCCCAGAATTGTTGTGAGCTTCACAAACCTGTATAAACACTAGACATTATTATTATTATTATAGTCATTTTATCAGCTTCCCAACACCAGACGGTATCTCTAGTGGGACTGTCTTTAGATAACCTGAAAAAAGATCTTACATCTTTATAGTCCAGTATTCTCTTTTTATGCATTAGGTTACTGAAGCTCGTAAAGGTGAAGTAACCTATTTTAAGGTCTCACAGCTAAGTAGCCAAGTTGAGATTTGAACAAAAGTCGTGTGTGTGTGTGTGTGTGTGTGTGTGTGTGTGTGTGTGTGTGTGTGTGTGTGTGGTGTGTGTGTGTGTGTGTGTGTGTGTGTGTGTGTGTGTGTGTGTGATGGTTCCATTAATAAAACCATATCAATTTGTGATGTTGACCCATTTGAAGAGGCCAAAAATTTTGGTTGGGAGGACTGAGGGAGTGGGGATTTCAGTACCTGCAGAGGCAATTGCACTAAAATTGCTTCCCTGAAGGATAGCCCAGTGAGGCAGGTTCTCCCCATTCTCTATCCCCCACTTTACAGTTGAGGAAACTGATGGTCAAAGAGTTTGTTGCATGGGTCACCCAGCCAATAAGTGTCTGAAAGAAGGCATGACTCTACATGACCCCATG
Organism: Pseudocheirus occidentalis; assembly: GCA_028646575.1. NCBI lineage: Eukaryota > Metazoa > Chordata > Mammalia > Diprotodontia > Pseudocheiridae > Pseudocheirus > Pseudocheirus occidentalis. The sequence continues at coordinate 191,112,429 of CM053598.1, forward strand.
GACTTATCCATGGTTTTGTGTTTTGTTTTGGGTTTTTTGCTTGCTTTTTTTGGAGTGGGGGAAGGCAAGACAATAGGGATTAAGTGACTTGCCTGAGGTCACATAGCTAGTATGTGTTAAGTGTCTGAAGCAGGACACTTCCTCCTGACTCTAGGGCTGGTGCTCTATGTACTGTGCCACCTAATCGCCCCCTCCATGGGGTTTTCTTGACAAAGATACTGGAGTGATTTGCTGTTTCCTTCTCCAGTGTGTCCCCATTTTGCAGATGAGGAACTGAGGCAAACAGGGGGTAAGTGACTTGTCCTGGGTCACACAGCTCGTAAGTATCTGAAGCCAGATTTTAACTCAGATCTTTCTGACACCAAGCCCAGTGCTCAGAACTCTACACTACCTACCTCTATACTGTCCATTATACTAAGCAATTTCTTCTCCCTCATGAAGTTGTAAGCTTCATACAGAAAGGAATCTACACTTTCAATCAATCAGTCAGCAAGTCTTTTTTACTCATCTGCTCCTATGTGCCCAGCACTGGACTTGCTACTTTGGAAGATAAATAATCAGTTATTCAAAAGTGCCTGCTGGCTTTTAGCTGTTGGGGATAAAAAGACAAGTAAAACAATCTCTTCCCTCAAGCAATTCATACTCTAGATTTGGGATTCTTAACTTTTGGGGGACCATGAACCCCTTGGGCAATCTGATGAAACCTGTGGACACTGTCTCAGTAATGTTTTTCTTATTTTTTTCTTTTTTGGAGGGGGGAAGACAGGGCAGTTGGGGTTAAGTGACTTGCCCAAAGTCACACAGCTAGTAAGTGTCAAGTGTGGAGGTTGGATTTGAACTTATGTCCTTCCCATTGCAGGGCTGGTTCTCTATTCACTGTACCACCTAGCTCTCCCTCAGTAATGTTTTTAAATGCATAAAACAAAATACATCAGATTACAAAGAAAACCAATTATATTGACATAAACTTAACAAATATTAAAACAAACAAACAAGTTCATGGACAGGTATAAGACCTTCTGCTTTAGGAGGAAGTATAAAATATAATCCCTGGGTGCAAGAAGCTGACTTTCTAGCTGTGGAGATGAAATCATTAGAGAATAAGTCACTGCTAAACTGTGGTAGCACTGATTATGCAGGCTTTGAAGGGAGGGGCGTTTGAGGCCAGCTAAGCAACGTGAGCAAAGGCATGCTGACAACAGTGAGTAACTTGCTTGACTGGAGTGGAGGTTGCACATAGGGGAGTAGTAGAAGATAAGGTTGAATCGGTAGGGTGAGGCCAGGTGATGGGAGGGCCTTGAAAGCCCTGTACGTTTGTATTTCCTCATTGTGGACATCTTGGCAGTGCTATTGGCTGAGTGTACTTACAAATTCCAGGGTCAGATCTCCAGAGAGCTTTTCCCAGTAGCCTGTAAATCATCCCACGCTTTTCCAAAAGGGGAGAGAGGGAAAAACAGAAGCAGGTAGCTATGGAGCATGGATTTGCTCCATATGCCAGGAACCTCTTCCTCAGAAGCTCAGAAAATCAACCAACTGGTAGGTAGACAGCATGGGGTATGTTCCTGGTCCACTGGACAGAGGGAGTCTCACCTTGCCTTCGCACACCCAGTTTCCTAATCCTACCAGACAATTGACTCTTTAGACTAATATATTATTGATGCCTTTTCTTTTTTGCAATCAATCATTACCAAAAATCTATCCTACACAACCATATAAGAAAAATACTTAAAGAATTGGAGTCTTTTTTTTCCCCACACAGATCTTTGAATTATTTATGTGTTATTTGTGGAAATTTGGGGGGGGGAAATATAAGCTCTTTGAGGGCAAGGACTGACTCACTTACTGCGGGTACATTCCTGGTACCTATCACAATGCCTGGCATTAAATACCTATAGTAGGCATTTAATAACATCTACAATATACTGTTAGCATATAAATAGGCAGGTAGGTGGTGCAGCGGATAAACCGCTGGACTTAGAATCAGGAAGACTCATCTTCATGAGTTCAAATGTGGCCTCCGATTTTTACTAACTTTGTGACCCCGGGCAAGTCACTTAACCCTGCTTCAGTTCCTCTTCTGCAAAATGAACTGAAGAAGGAAATGGCAAACCACTCCAGTATTTCTGCCAGGAAAACCCCAATGGATTCAACAGAGTCAGACGTGACTGAAATGACTGAACAGCAACAATTTGGGGGGACAGCTAGGGGACACAGTGTTGGTCAGATATGATTGAAAAATGACTAACACAAAACAAATAACACCGTATACTAGATTTGTTGATTGAATGACTGATATAAAATTCAATGTTTTGCACCAGAAATGGGCTGGTCAATATTTAACAATGTATGTTTCCAGCCTTTTAAGTTTAATCTGCAATATTTGCGTTTTCCCCATCACTATTTTAAATTTAGACAGTCAACAAAATGATAAATCAAGTTTTGATCTGTAGTATTTGCTGAGTTTTGAAATGTAAATGCACACACTGAAAATGTAATTGGCCCTCTAGAGGTTCTACTAGGCTTTTGCACAGCCATGTGAGTTTATACCCATTCCCTACTTCTCCAAGGAGAGAAGGGCAATACAGTTTGAATAGGGGTTTACTGCATGACTGAAGACTTCCTTTGAATTTGTGAAAGCTTGCTTCATTCTTGTACGTTCCTACCTTCCAGATGCTTGGGTAGTAGTTAGGAGACAACATCTAAAGAGTATTGCCTGAGAAAAGAACCATCCCAGGTTGGGGAGGAGTTCAGCTAGAAAACCTCATATTCCCTGTGTATAGGAGGGGAAGCAGGAGGCAACTTAACTGCCACTGGCAATCCTTGAAGCCTAGAAATGGAAGATCCTTTTTTGTTTCTGACTCCTTATTGTTCTTCCCTCTATGCCTCAGTTTTCCGATTTATAAAATGGGAATAATTATCCCCGTTTCCCATCTACTTCTTTTTTTTTTGTTTTTGTTTTTTTTTTTTTTTTGCTTTTTTGGAGGGCAGTTGGGGTTAAGTGACTTGCCCAAGGTCACACGGCTAGTTTTTGTTGTTTTTTTTTTGTGTTAAGTGTCTGAGGCTGGATTTGAACTCAGGTACTCCTGACTCCAGGGCCGGTGCTCTACTCACTGCGCCACCTAGCCACCCCCTCCCATCTACTTCTGCAGGTTGTCATGGGGATAAAAGTAGAAATTTGAATAGGAAGATTTGAACTCCTTTCAACAGAGATGCAATACTAGACTTTTATAATTGGAGAGGACATCTTATTTCTCTTTCCCGTCCTACCAAACCTGATCTATGTTCCAGGATAAATATTTTTGTAGCCAAAGTACTTTGTACAAAGTACAAAGCTATACAAAGTATAGCCATATCCAAATCCGACACATTTTTTTAGTTGGCCAAATCCCTGACTAAATTTTCACTTTAGTCAGTAGGCCTAATATCTGAGTTCTGTTTGCCTAAGCAAAGACTCGGTAGGTCCTCCAAAAGCAAGTTATAGAAATCCTGTAGTGACGGTCGGTTTGGAGATTTGAAATGAGTTAGACCTTGTGTACTCCAGCCGTTGGGGAAGAGGGGCTTAATGTAAGTTACAAATGTGTGTCAGTGGTATTGCTGGGTTCTGTCTATCCTGTTAGATTAGAAACTGTTTGAAGACAAGGACAGTGTTTGTATTTGCCTGAGGGAAAATTGGGTAGACTCCCTCAGTCTTTTGTGGGAGACTCTTCCTTGCCAAGTGATGGATCAGGGAGTGGAGAGAGTTGAGTTGATTATGTACTCAATGAAAACTTATTTTAAGGCCCTTGGACAGTCAGACTGGCCCATTCTGAGGATTCCCAGCCCCTGTGCAATCTGGATACTCTTTGGTCTATAATAATTTCCCATAAAATTCTTTCCCTTTTCTTACTCCTCCCACACTAATGGGGAAGTAAACTTTTGGACTTGGATGCTTGGCCAATTCAGACGGCTGCCTGACTTCTTCAAGATCTAGTGTCTAGTAAGCCCCCTATCAGACCCTGTTTCCCTGGTAGGGTATAGGGCAGATGCTCTATGCGGTTATGTTTGTAGTTAATTGTTTTTCCCCCCCAGTTATGCTTTATTTTTAAATTTTATTTTTAAAATTCTAAACTTGACAAGCACCAAATAAAATTAGCATTTCCATATACAGAGTTGGAAAAAAAGAGGTTATATATGAAACCCTGAATTTCTATTGAGTATAGTTTGCTTTTCCTTATAAGTATATAAGTATTTATATTATATATTTTTATATATTATATATATAATACATATTTATATATAATATATGTGTATATAATAAATTTAACAGTCTAAACCTGTCCAGCTTGTCCATTTATCCTTCTGGCCTTCTTTGTGTTCTTAACTATTCAGTTGTTTAAAATTGCTTTGATTATTCTCTTTTCTTTTGTCTTTTTTTTTTTTTTTTTTTTTTTTAGTTCAGCCCTGTGCTGACCCCTCTCTCCAACTCCACTCCCATTGGAAAAAAAGGAAAAAACTTCATAATAAAATATCTAGTCAAGCACAACAAATTCTTACACTGACCATTAGTTGCAATTGAAAATATATGTCTTATTCTGCACCTTTAGTCCATCACATGTTGTGTTGGGAAGAGGGTATGTTTGCTTTCTCAAATGTCTCTGGAATCATTGTTGGTCATTGCAAAGAATACAGTTCTTAGTCTTTCAAAAATGTTTTCCTTTACAATGTTATTGTTAGGCAGCCAGAAGCAAAGTGGATAGCATTAGAGTTCAAATTCAGCCTCAGATGCTTAATTGCTGTGTCTTCTTGGGCAAGTCACCTAACTTCTGCTTGCTTGTAAAATAGGAATAATAATAGTACCTAACACCCCCTTCCCCAGGTTGTTGAGAAGATCAAAAGAATTAATATTTGTAAATTTATAGATATTATTGCACTTAGTGCAGTGCCTCTAGCATAGTAAGTGCTGTACAAATGATAACTATTATTATTATATCATTATTGTAGATATTATATAAATTCTGAGTTCTGCTTCTCTTACTCGGTATCAGTTCATATGTGTCTTACCAGATTTCTCTAAAAGCTTTTTTTTGGTCATTCCCTATGATGCATTAGTAAACCACTTGTTCATCCATTCCCCGTTGCTGGGCACTTCCTACTTTTGAATTCTTCGCTATAATGAAAAATGCTACTACAAACATTCTTGTTCATATAGTTTGTCCCTTTCTTCTTTGATCTCCTTGTGATATAAGGCTAATAATAATCAAAGGACATGCACAATTTACTGACTTTTGCAACAGTGTTTCCAATTGCCTCTTCCAATAGCGTATAAGTTTTCATTCTCCCCTTCCCACTTGTAACGATTGCCATTTTTTTCTGTATTCTTTGCCAGTTTATTGGATTGAAATGGAGCCCTGTGTTGGTTTATTCCACATTTCTCTTATAATAAGTGTATTACTAGTGGAACATTTTTCTTTGATAGGGCTGTTTGTAGTTTGTACTTTGACAGCTGCCTGTTCCTAGCACTTGTCCGTTTATCCTGGTGAATAGTTATTGTTCTGATGTATTTGAAGCAGTTCATCATATATCTTGTATACCAGATCTTTATCATAAATTGTTGCACAGATTTCTTCACGGTTATTTTCCTTTTATTCTTAACAACATTGGTTTTGTTTGTACAGAACCATTTTGATTTCATTTAATTCAAGTTGTCCACCTGTTTGTTCATGAATTTTTCCTCTATAATTCTGAAAGGTATTTTTCTTCCTTCTTTAATTTGTAAATGAGGTGACCTTTTACATGTAAATCATGTATCCATTTGGAGCTTGTCTTGGTATGAGGTATACTTTGGTATGAGGCATTAGGTCTTTACCTAATTTCTGCCATGCTGCTTTCCAGTTTTCCCAACAATTTTAGTTAAATAGTAAGTCCCTAGGATTGGCTAGGTGTGGTACATTGGTCCTGGAGTCAGGAGGACCAGAGTTCAAATCACACTAGCTAGCTATGTGACTGTGGGCAAGTCACTTAATGGCAATTTTCCCCTCCAAAAAGCAAACAGACAAATAAATAAATAGTGAGTCCTAGTAACCGGGGTCTTTGGCTTTTTCAAACACTAGGTAGGCTACTATGTTTAATGAGTTGTTATATTGTGTATCTCATCTGTTCCTCTGATTGGCTTTTTTAAAATCATTATTAAATAGATTTGATGCCAACTGCTTTGTAGGATAGCTCTACAACTACTATTGATTGTTTATTCCTTGAATGTAGCCTGAAGAGCCGAGGAGACAGTGGGGAAAGGAAAGATGGAATAACTATCTCTCCATTCCATTCGTTAAACATACATGCACACACTTATTAATAAGTACCTCCTATATGGAAAGTACCGTGGATATAAAGACAAAAAAAGAAAGAGTTCCTACCCTCAAGGAGTTTAGACTATTCTTGGGATGCTGCATTGTATTCATAGATTAGCAAATGAAAAATATGAACAAGATAATTTTGAGAGGGAAAGTACACCAACAATTCCTAGTAGGTATCAGAAAAGGCCTTGTGTGTATGCAGCAGACACCGGAGCTCCTTCTCCAACCCCCCACTCAGACTGGCAGATTATCTGTTTCTACTTAGCACCTGAGAGCCTAGGGTATCCCTGAAGGGTTAAGAGTCAGTCTTCTAATGCTAGATCACATGTTCCCACTGATGTGCTTCCTGACATCAGTATTAGTTGATATCAATTAGTCCACCAGATTTAATTAGATTTTAGAAAGGGATATTTACTACGGTGATACAGTTTTTAAAAAAATAAAGCAATTAGTATAAAATATGCTCCTTAAAGCCTGTGGCACACTCTCTGTTCAGTATGTGTGGAATCCTAGGGAAGGCAGATTCAAGATTAGACCATGGCAAAGTGATAACTCTTATCTCCTAGAAATTCTTTTGTTGAGCCCTCAAGATGTTTCTCTTAACTACGGTGTCATTTTTGTTGATATTGTTGGGAGACTTTGTAGAGTTTTGAACAAGGCTCTATTCTATCCTTGGCTCTAGATGCAAATAGTGCTATCAGCTTTTCTGGGGTGCTAGGGTGCCAATTGGAAATCCCAAATTTCCCAGATCTTTCAAGCTCACAAGGCCCTTATCCAACCAAAGGAGGTCCTTCCAAATCTGATTGTACCCTAAGTGTTTCTTGAATAGATATTTATTAAACATTCTACAGCCCAATGCTAAGTGCTGGGGATACAAATATGAAAAGTAAAGACATTCCCTGCCTTCAAGGAACTTACAATCTAATGGAGGAAGAGAACACACACACACACACACACACACACACACACACACACACACACACAACTAAAAAGTCAGAGCAGCTAGGTGGTGCCATGAATAGAGCACCAGCCCTGGAGTCAGGAGGACTGAGTTCAAATCCAACCCCAGACACTTGACACTTATTAGCTGTGTGATCTTGGGCAAGTTTCTTAACCCCAAATGCCTTGCTTTCCCCCTTCCAAACCCCTGCCAAAACTAAAAAGTGATGGTGGGGAGCTATAAAGCCTAGAGGCATTGTGGGTGAGTCAGAAGTCCAAAATGACTTCCCTGCCCCACCCCCCTGGTGTGAAGAGGAGATGTTTTAGTTGATGTTTCCATCCTCCATTCAGAGAGAAGTAGAGTACTGAGGAGGTATGAATATTGAGGTTCTTTAGGTCTTTCAAGATGATGATATTTCCCAGGATGAATAGAGAAGAAAAAAGATCCAAAATGAGTGTTTTCAAGTGGAGACTGTCTGAGGAGGAGCTAAGGTAGGATCCTAAAGTCAGTTCTTTATGGCTGTCCAAATTTGTACCCTCCTCTGAATGAGTAGGTGACCAATATACTTAGAGTCTCATGGGCATTCAGAAGTTTATTTAGGGAAATCATGGACTACTGGTTAAATTCATAATCTGGAAAGTGTCTATGTCAAAACCAGTACCATGAGAGACTTCCATTTATTCCCAGCGAGTGTTTACGAGGAATGGGGTGAAAGAAACTAGTTTTAGTTCTATAAGTTCTGCACACAGGATACCAAAGAATGTATCCAGTAAGTCTTTCACCTATTGCTTTAGTCAGCTCTCAGTCCCAGGAACCTGCTGGCAGGGTTTGGGTCTGTTTCTCCCTGTTTTGCTGAAGGGTTGTGGTATGGTTAGGAGTTTGGGTCTTTTTGACTTAACCTCAGGTTGTGGGAGGATACTGTTCTCAGGATGTTGCTGACTTTTGAGCGGTGCTCTGCTAGCCATCATCCTGGCACTCCAGGTGGGCCCATGCCGCATGTTTGGGTGGTATTTCTGACAAAGCTCCAGACAAATATGGCATTGGATGCCACAGCCCTTTTATTGTTGTATGATCTGGAGAAATTGGTGGGGCATTGTAGGGAAGGAGGAGCCCTGTTCATAAACCCATAGGCAGAAGAAACTGGAGTACACTGGGTAATAATGCCTTTAGCCTACCCCTGAATGAAGTATCCTTCCACTTAGATGTGGATGCATGGATGGCATGGTTTAGAAAAGGGAGGCCAGAAGCGGCAGTGAATTGCTAGAGAACACAAAGTCTGCCTGCCATCCTGAGCAAAGGGAGCTGCTAATTAGGCCTCCTTTTCCAAAATAGGTCAAGCTGCCAAGGCCTTGGTTAATGGGGCCAGAGCCATGCATGGATGGAGTATAGGGAGTTGGGGATAGGTGAATCATTCTTGGCCTGGAGTTATATTGCTATTGTTTCTCCCCTAGAAAGATTGATAAAGCATTTATTGAGTACTTGCTGAGATCTGAAGATAGAAATATTAGCGATTTTCGTGGGATAATTCTTTACATTTATTGCTAATATTTCTATCTTCAGCTATGGAGCTGTGGCTGTCTATTTTGAAAGCAAAAGAACTGTGTATGATGTGGTAGAAAAGTCCACAGAACTCATGGTCACAGTCACCTGGTTTCAGATCCCTGCTCTGGAACATGCTGTAGGAGGGTAGTAGGTGATTGGGGGGGAGGGGAGGAGCAGGGTGTGGCACTTGAGGATAGAGCAAGAGACTTTGTCAACCCTCTCACTTCTATCTGGAATGATACTGCTTTGGTGGAATGGGGGTGGGGGGAGAGGGAGGAGGAGACAGCAGGTCAGCAGCTTTCTGATCTTGGGTCATCTTAGCCAGGTTCTTACTAGGAGAGTCTAGGAGGCAGGAAATAATAATATATCACTTCAGCTTTGTGTGGGGTTTCTCCATCTGCAAAATGGGGGCATAAAATATTTGTTCCCTCCCTATCTCCCTGGGCTCTTGTGAGGATTAAATGAAATAACCTTAGGACTCATAGTCAGAAGCCCTGGTTTCAGATTCCTGCTTTGGGCCATACCTGATGAGGATAGTAGTAGGTGATTGTTGGGGGGAGGACTGAGTCCTCATCGGCTCATCACCCAGTTACACTGCTCTGCCTAGTACCCATGCACATGGGAGTTTGGTACCAGACTGAGCATACTAAGCATGCTCAAAGGGTTGATCAGTCAGCCCCTGCTCATTACATCTGTGAAGTGCTTTCCAACCCTGAGTTCTATATAAGTGTGAGTTGTTTCTAAGCTTCGGGTTTCTCATCTGCCCAATGAGCAGGGGCAAATCTGATCGTGTTGCTCCAGTAGGTTCCCCATTACTTCCAGGATCAAAGTGAAACTTATCTGGCATTTAAAACCCTTCACAATTTGTCTGCAAACATTACTTTTCCTCCATGTACTATGTGGCCCAGACAAATTGACCACCTTTTGTCTTCCTTACACAGCACTTCGTCTCCTCATCTGAACCTTTGTAGTGGGTATCCTGGATGCCTGGAACACTCTCCTCTACCTTTATCTCTCAGAATCCCTAGTAGTCCTTAGGGATCTACTCAAGTTTCACCCTGATTTTCTAAGCTGCTAAAACCTTCCCCTTCTCTTTTCCCCCCCTCCAAAAAAAAATCACCTTGTGTCTGTTTTGTATGTATCTGTCTACTGACATGTCTCTCCTAGCTAGATTTTTAAGGATAGGGCTTGTTTTCATTTTTGTTTTCCCATATCTGCAGCAGTTAGCCCAATTCCTGACATATAACTGAAGCCTATTAAATGCTTGTTGACTGATTAATTGGAGTGGAGACAAATTGTGACAGAACAGAATATTGAATTTGATGTCTAAAGACCTGAGCTCAAATCTCATTTCTGCCACTTAGGCTACCTTGAACAAATAAATAGTAATCAAATCACACTTTCCCTCTTCAAGATCTCAGTATCCTTATCTATATAATGAAGGGGTTGAACGGGATGTTTCTGAGGTGGCTTCCAGCTCCACAGTCTATGATCAGTCACATGATTTGCAAAGATGGATTAACTTTACTGGTTCCCACCTATTTCATCATCATGGTTTTTGGGGGAGGTTGAAGGGGGGAAGGCAAGGTAATTGGGGGTCAAGTGATTTGCCCAAGGTCACACAGCTAGTGAGTGTGTCAGGTGTCTGAATCTGCATTTGAACTCAGGTCTTCCTGACCCCAGGGCCAGTGCTCTATTCGCCACCGAACTGCCCCTCTTTCATCCTCTTGTAAGGAGAGTTTTTTGTTGTGGTCATTCTTTTGGTAAATCTTAACACTATAAACATGAGCTACTCTTATTAATAATTCCCTGAGCTGGGGATGGGGCCTGTGACAGTGGTGCTAAGTGCTAAGGGGCTTCAAAATAAAGACTGGTGACTGGGTGAACTTACTTTGTTAAAGGGAAGACTCTAGATCGGCGGTTCTCAACCTGTGGGTTATGTTCAATTTACTACATCCTGCATATCAGATATTTATAGTACGATTCATAACAGTAGCATAATTACAGTTATGAAGTAGCAATGAAAATAATTTTATGGTTTGGGGGTCACAACATGAGGAACAGTATTAAAGGGTCGCGGCATTAGGAAGGTTGAGAACCACTGCTTTAGATGCTGGTCAAGTACTGGGGTCTGGAACATACTGTTCCAGGTAATCGTTGGTAGGAGGTTGGCACTTGGAGATAGAGCAGGAGAAGCGACTCCAGATCAGCCTTTCCTCTCTTTATCTGGAATGATACGGCTTTGGTGGAATGGGGCCCAGAAACCTGGCCAGCGGCTTTCTGGTTTTGGGTGTCTCAATGAGATTCCTACTAAAGGAGTCTAGGAGACAGGGAATAGGGAAGTGTCTGGAGCTGACTTCCTTAGTGATTAGGGTGCACCTGTAGAAATTTGAATTTTCACTTTTGTGAACTCTACCTTAGAAATCAAAGCCCTTCTTACCCTTATTCTTTCTTTCCCTTCTCCCTCCCAGTAGACTCTTTTTGTTCTCAAAATGAGTTTCCCCAAATCTCTCTTGTATGAATTTCAGAGAAAGTGCTGCGGGTCACAGTTCTCCTGAAAGCTCCTGGCCTTTTCCTGGGGCCTAGATAGCCCTAGGTCATAATTGAATGGCAGCTTGGTGGGGAAAGAGGAAGGGAAGAGATGGCTGGAAAGAGAAGTTGATAGGGCAGCACCAAAAAGAGGAAAAGAAGAAGTATAGTGTAGGTTGTATTATTATCAAGAAGGCCCGAATAAGCTGTGGGTTTCCTTTCATGGGGATCAGACAGCAGCTGTCCTTGAGACTGTGAGGCCTAGAGGCATTCTTGTCTGCTCTCGTGTTTTCATTAAGTCCTTTTCCTTCTAAGGCAGCTGTTCCCAGGGGTCACCTAAAACACTTATTTCCGATGGTCTTAGGAACCGAGACACCCGCTCCTCTGTCCGTCTCTAGGCAGGTCCACCCACATGCAAAAACACCCAGCCCATATATGAGAGGCATTAGGAAGGTTGAGAACCACTGGTCTAAGGAGACAAGAATATCCCAGTGAGTCTTCCTTAGTCTTTGGAGACATAAATTAAGAACATTTGGAGAGAAAGAACCAGTCCTTTGCCATTCGCTTTTCCCCAGTCTGAAGAAGGGTAACAAACCATAGGTTACATTGAAGAGAAGGAAGATGAGGGTCTGGCTAGCCAACTCTTACCCTGTGGTGCATCCGCGGGGGTTGGGGAGCAGGCCTGGAGGAAGTAACTCAAAGCCCACTAAAGCTATAGCCGAGAGTGATTTGATGAATAAGAGAGTTCTATCTGAGAGGTGGACATGACATCAAACTCTGTGTTCCTTTGAAATGCATGTGGCTTCTGCAGAAATCTGGAAGAGCAAATACTATAAGGAGACTAGAGAACCGGGCTCCTGGAGAGGGTGGAGAAGTGGAGTTGGAGAGAGTGGGGTGGAATCTATTACCCTTTAGTTGGACTAAGGAAATGAACTGACTAGCTTTGCAGCCTCTGGCCCCTTCTCTTCTCCGCCCTCTCTGCCCATAGGCCAGGGAGACTCAGCAGGGCCCCACAGCTGTTTCCTTGGGGAAGATGGGAGGAGATTTGCTTGCCAAGGACTGGCAGCATCTGCTGCAGATGCCTCTATTAGAGATTGGGAGAAATCTGTGCTAGGGAAACCCTTCCACAGCAGAAGCTGCATTAGACAACAACAGGTGGTCGTGGAGGGGAGGTAAAAAGGAGTTGGGGGAGTATGGGGAGAGGCTGAGGAGAGACATGGTGTCTCAGCTGTTGAGCAAGCCCCAAACTTCCTGCTGACTTACATGGCTCACTCCCTGAGAGGCTCCCAGTGCATACTCCACACCCTTCCCTGGAGACAAAGGGCATTCCTTGCTTGGGAAGAACTGCCCTCTTTCCTCCCTCCCTCATAATAGAAGGCTCCTGGGGCCTCTCCTATACCAAAGTATCTTGGCCTTCTCTTGCTCTCCCTTATGAGATGACAGTGCCGATTTTGTAACAGGAAGCATTGCAAGAAGGGGGGGGGGTGTCCACCAAGAGGAGGTGGGGACTCCTACAGATTCCTGGGATGGTAGGCAGGGTTTCTAGAAGGAAGAGCAGTAGACTAAAAGGGCTTAGGTTCCTCAGGATAGTCAAGAAGTAGTGAGTGGAAACTCATTTGAGCTTCATCCATTAGGTAGCTGGGTGATAGATACAGTAGACAACAATGCTGGACCTGAGTCAGGAAGACCCGAGTTTCAGTCCTGTCTCATGCACTTGCTAGCTGTGTCACTCTGGGCGAGTCTCTTAACTAACCACTCCGAAACCTTGGTTTCTGTTCTTCCCTTCTGCCTGTCCTTCCTCCTTTCTTTCTTCCCTCCCTCTCTCCCTACTTTCTTCCCTCCCTTCCTCTTTCCCTTCCTCCTTCCCTTCCTTCCTTCAAAATCAAGGTTAAGTGACTTGCCCAGGTTCACATAGCTAGTAATTGTCTGAAGCTGAATTTGAACTCAGGGCCAGTGCTCTATCCACTGTGCCACCTAACTGCCTTACCCTTCCTGGGTCCCCAGACAGATGGACATTTTTGGGGGGAGGGTATCCTGACTTATGAAGCATGCCCACCTCTCTACCACTTATTATAAGTAGTCCTGTGGATCATGCTTAGACCCTAGGCTTAGCACTCCCTTGGCAATTCTTGGGTCTAACCTCCTGTAATCTCTTTTTACAACAATGCCTGTTGGCTGTAATGATCTCAAGTTCTAAGTAATTTCCTAAGGAAAATCTTGGGGAGCTAAGCTTGCATGGGGAAGAGGAGAATCAGCATCAGGTCAGTGGTACCTATTAGGACCTTCCCTAAAAGCCTCTCTCTTTCTGGATTTTGAATTGGAAGTGATTTCCAAGCTTATCCAGCCTTTTCATTTATTAGATGAAGAAACCAAAGACCAGAGAAATTTAGCTCTAGAGATCTGCAGTCCTGAAGTTGGACTCTTTCCCTCACTTTACCACCTCCAAAATGAGGGGCTGTAAAAGAGAAATTTCAGATGCAGCCATTTCAACTATAGCCTAGGTGTTGGACCCTCCAGAAGGTTCATTTGTAGTCCAGCTCCTCATGTCCCCCCACCCTCCCCTCGCCATGCTGTGTGGCTCCAGTCACAGAAGAAGGCTGCTGTCTGCCTCTTGGACTGCCTGTCTGCCTGCCTCTCACACGCCAAGTATCTCTGGCATCTCTGTAGTCACCAGGCCCCATTACTGTGGTTTGTATGGGGGTTGTCAGGAAGGTCTGTGGTCACAGTGAAGGGGAGGCAGGCAGGGAGAGTAGTGGGGACAGCAGGGGAGGCTTAGAGTTTCTTTGTAGTCACATGGACTTCTAATCCTCAGCAGCTCTGGGGCGGCCCCCCTCCCTTCTTTCCCTATGAGAGACAGAGGCAAACACTGAATGCCTGAGCCAGTCTGGTGCTGTTGGCTGAAGGCAGAGCTTGGTCAGGTTGTTATCAGGTTAGAAAGGATGCTTCCACCAATGACAAATAATTGGCGTGATGTTTCAGGTCACTTCTGTGGGTGGGCAATTGTTTTCCCGAGTGTGCTTTAGTCATTTCTTTCCCTACAGTGACTCTGGGGCTGATTGCAAAAGTGTTTAAATGCAATAGAAGCTTTTGTTCAGGAGACTAGTTCTCTCTCTGTTTCTACTCAATCTCTTTTCTTCTTGTCTCTTCTCCTATTCAGTGCTCTTGGGATCTGTATCTCTACACATCTGCCCTCTATTCTCCATCTCTTCTGATATGGAAGAAAAGGTTTTCCCTCTAGACGAGCCAGAACTTGGAGAGAGCTCCAAGTGTCTGCTGTGACTGAGGCCTAGGAAAGCAGGGGGGAAGGGGGGCTATTAAGGGAGGAAACCCGGAGAATCTGATGGGTCACGTGGTGGTGGGGAGCTGAGGAAGGAAATAGAGAAGGAGGAAGTTACTACCCTACTATGATGTAGGGTGAAAGTGAAAGATGGTCGGAAGAGGGAATGGAGGAGTGAGTCACTGTGGGTCATGTAGTAAGAGGGAGTAAGGGAATAAGTGTTCAGGTGAGTGGTAGTACTTAGGTTGGTCTCGTGGCAGGTTAACTCCTTCCTGCAAAGCCTTCCTTTTGGGAGTTGGGAGGCTGGGACACCCAGACCTGAAACGTGGCTGGGGGCTGTGTCTCACTTGGACAATGTGAGAGCAAAGATTTTTCTAGGCCTGATGCTTCTAGTACCTGATCCATCTGCAGGAACTCTCCTTAAAGTGTTATATGAATGTGAGTTGCTGTTATCATGTTTCCTTCTTGGGTTTTTAATCACATTTCTGTGGTATCCTCCTTGCAACAGAAATAACTTCCCCTCCTCAGACTTTCCCTATCATAGACTCTTTCTTCTTCTGTTCTTTCTTCTGAACTCTTTCCCCTTTGTCAAGGTCCCCCACCCCCACTCCATAGCTGAACATTAAGGCTTTGCCTCAAGTCTCTCCCCACTTCAGTCTGTCATGCACTTGGCCATTAAATTGATCTTCTTTTAAAAATTAATGTCTTTTTATTTATTTTTAGTTTATAAAATTCAGTTCCACAATCTCTTAAGTTTCAAATTTTCTCTCCCTTCCTCTCTTCCCCCTCCCCTCCCATAGCAGCATGTGATCAAATACAGGTTTTACAAATACTTTCATGTTAAATGTCAGTCGTGTTGTAAAGGATTATAACCACGGGCTGAACAATGAAAAAGAAGGGATAAAACAAAACACAAATGAGAGAGAGCAAACAATTTGCTTCAGTCTGCAGACTCCATAGTAAATTGATCTTTTTAAAACATAAACTTGACCATATCTCTATTCCCCTCCCCCCCAAAGTTCTATGATCAAATACAAAGTCCTCCATTTGCCTTTTAAAGCACTTTCCTCTGGAAAATTTGGCCCATTCCTACTTTTCCAGTTTTCTTACACCTTACACACATCCTCGATTCCCCTGAACACTATCAGGTTCTACATCCCCTGACTCCATGAGTTTACAGTGACCATGATTCCCCATGCCTACATAACTTTCCTGCTTCCTTCAGGTCTTAGCTAAAATCCAACCTTCAGTCCTCCTGAACTTTAGGGCTTTCCTTTTGAGGTTATCTCCAGTTTATCTTATATATATCTTTGTTCATAGCTATTTGTGTGCTTTCTTTTGCATTAGATTATGGTCCTTTTGCCATCAGGGACTGGCTTTTGCCTTTCTTCAGATCCCCAACACTTAGCATGGTACTTGGAATATTCTAGGTGCTTAATGAACACTTGACTGACTCCGCTCTGCCTCAACTACTCTAGTTATCCCTTCTGAGGGAACAGAGGGACAGCAACTAGCTGCTGCTCCAGTTACCAGCATCCTCCATAGGCTACCACCAGCCTTAGTGCAGTTCAGGTGAGACCTGAGATTGTCACCCTTGGCTGGAATTTGTATATGTCGTTCACTTCCACAGCGTGGAATTCCCAACTTTGTTCAAGGCTCTCAATTCAAGTGCCTCCTCAGATGAGAGGCTAGTAGGCACTTTCATTAACCTTTGTTGAATGAATTAATCCTTTTTCAAATTGTTCCTTCCTCCACTGTCCTGGACACTTTAGCTGCTGGGGATGGAAGCAGGCTGAGGTTTTCGACTTTAGGCAGGGTCTCTCCAGATTTGTCTGTTCTTGAAACCTCTCACATCTGTAGGCAGCCTTTCCCAGGCCCCTCAGCTGCCGGTGTCTTTTCCTCTCAGATTACATTCCATGTACTTTATATTTTGCATGTACCTAACTATTTATAGTTTTTCTTCCACATTAGACTGTGAGTTCCTTGAGGGCAAGGACTGTTTTTGCCTTTCTTTTTACCTCCAGTGTTTAGCACAGTCCCTGGACCCCTAGTAAATGCTATATAAATGCTTGCAGACTGACTTTGCAATTAAGTAGTCTCAAAAACTGGGAGACCAGTATGGCTTCCTCTTGGGTCATTTGTCTTCTCTTTTGGCTCATACCCCATTGCACGCCCTGTGTTGTAGAACTGCCTCTGTGCCCAGAGACTGGGAGGTCCTGTGCATTTACCAGGCTCTTTTCAGAACTTCTCCCAGGGGACCACTTACTGCTGCCAATGGCTGGGTCAGGAATGTGCCTAGAAGCCCAGAGCCCTGCTCAGCTGGCCTGGTGGTTGGTGCTTTTGGCAGCTGTCTTCTTTCCTTGTGGAAATACTCCCCCTCCCAAGCTTTAGCTGGACCTTGGCACAGTTCTCTCTCTCTCTCTCTCTCTCTCTCTCTCTCTCTCTCTCTCTTTCTCTCTCTCACGTTCTCCCTCTCCCTCCCTCCCCCCTCTCCCCTCTTTCCTACCTCCCTCTCTTTCCTACCTCTTTCTCTCTTCTTCTCCCTTTTTCTCTCCCTCTCCCCCCCTCTCCCCTCTCCTCCCCCCTCTCCCCTCCTCTCTCCTCTCCTCTCCTCCCCTCCCCCCCTCCCCTCTCCTCCCCCCCTCTCCCCTCTCCTCCCCCCCTCTCCTCTCCTCTCATCTCCTCCTCTTTAAGAGAGAGGAGAAAGGTGTAAGGGATTGTCATCTCTTTCTGAATTGTAGGATAGGCTGAAATTGAGGAAAAAGATGTTAGTGGGTAGTGCTGAGTCCTAGATAAATTCCTTGGGGTCCATAAGAGTGCCACATCAAGCACATATTTATTATATGACTGTTGAGCACAAAAAATTAAGATGATAAATTCAGACAAGACATAGCCATGTCCTGTCTAGGGGCTTATAGGGGAATGAGTTATCCACATAAATTAAGTAATAGTTCTTTAAGGTTTACCAAGAACTTTACAAATATTCTCTATTTTTATTCTTAAAACAACCTTGGGAGATAAATGCTTATTAACCCCATTTCACAGATGAGGAAACTGAGGCAGATAGCAGGTTAAGTATTCTTAACCTCTGCTCAGGGTAGCATCAGAGGTGGTATTTTAACTCAAGTCTTCTTGACTGCAAGTTCTGTAGAATATCCACTGTGCTACCTAACTATTAGTCATAATAGGGGCAGGTAGGTGGCACAGTGGATGGAATGTTGATCCCAGAGTCAGGAGTACCTAAGTTGAAATCCAACTTTAGATACTTTATTAGCTATGTGAACCTGGGCAAGTCACTTAACCCCAGTTACCTCCCCCAAAAGGTAATAAACACAAAATTATGTGATAAGTGCAGTAAGATTATTTTTAGTCATCTGACTCTTTGTGACTCCATTTAGGGTTTTCCTAGCAAAGATACTAGAGTGGTTTGCCAGATAAGGAAACTGAGGCAAGCAGTTAAAAGATTTGCCCAGCTAGGAAGTGTCTGAGGCCAGATTTGAACTCAGGAAAATGTCTTCTTGACTTTAGGCCTCTCAGATTGTTCACTGAACCACCTAATTGCTCTATTACAGAGTTACAGAGTGGTATGTGAGGCAGGAGGTAGAAGGTTTTTTACTGGATGGATTAAGGGAGGTTTCATGGAAGAGGTGGCATTTAAATTTGTCTTTTAAAGGATGCATAGGAAGATCATGGATTTTGAAGTGGGAAAGAATTCGTCATTCCCTCGTCTTTTATTGGTGAGGAAGCAAGAGTACAGAGAGGTTACAGCAGTAAATCACAGAGTCAAGACTGGAATTTCTCCAAACCCAGTGAAACTGCTAGGAAGTCTAGTAGTAAAATTTGCATGGTAAGTGAATGGAGATAGATAATATGAGACAAGGCTGGAAAGGTAGAATTATTATCGGTTCATAGATTTAGAGCTAGAAGGAACCTTGGTGGCCATTAGGTCCAACTCCATCATATTAAGTTGAGGAAACTAAGTCCTAGAGAGGTAAAGTAACCTGCCTATGGTTCCACAGTGTATATATGAAATAGGATTTGAACTCTGGTCTTCCCAAACTTCAGGTATAAAACCCTATCCACTATGCTATACCACCTAGGTTCTAGCTGGCTACAGATGTCAGATTGAAGACCTTCCTTCACAACCCAGACACAGATCTTGGCTTTGGTACAGTGAATTCCAAACCTTTTTAGACTCTATTGTATCTTGGATGCAGAAAGGCTTTGTTCCCATAGCTTCCTAGGAAATAGTAGCAGCTAGTGTAGAGTTGACTGTCTCTCTGCTCCCCCTATTCCCCCTTTATGCACACTGCCTCTGATGCAGATGTCAGTATTAGAGACGTGCCAGGAGGCCCTGACGGCTGCTTCATTGGATTGGGGAAGGACCAGATCTGTTGGAGAGAGAGCCAAATAGATGGGAGATAGATGGACAGTGCTGAAGAGAGTTAAGGGCTGGTAATATAATGAAAGTCATAGACTTGATGCATGGAGGGAGAGCAGATTTTTACCCAGTCACACAGGGACATAATGGCTAACTGAGTTTCCACCTGCCCCCTAGTTCTTGCTCATTGTTTTGCTCAGTATTAACATGTTTCCTTTTTCTCTTGTAGGCATTGAACATTTTGGCACCATGAATTGGGGAAGGATAAAAGAGGTGGTGCACGGGGTTTGAGAGACCCTTTAGAAGAAGCAGAAGGAACCTTGAGTGAACTGACCAAGTCTGCCTGAGTCTTCCCCCCTTCTCCTATTACCTCCTTTTCTTCCTTTGGCGACTGGAAATTAATACTCGGCACTGTGGGGGAGCCTATGCTCCAAGGGGCTTTTCCTTGGGGGATGGGCAGCTGTTGAGTGGGTATCTCTTGGCCCTGGCATAGCAAACCACACAATGAACCTCCAGGCCCAACCCAAGGCCCAAAACAAAAGGAAACGGGTTCCTTTTTTCAGCGATCCAGAAACGGCAACAAAGGAGCAGCAGCAGCTGAAGGAGGGGCAGTATTATGGTCACGGTGGGCCAGTTAGCAGTGTCCCTACCTCCCAGCCCACTGAACTACCCCCTCACAACACTCTGTCACTACTGAACTCAGTAGTTTATAGAACAGAGCGGGGTAACCCTCCCATGCTCTCTCAACCAGTGGGAACTATGAAGTGGCCAAATTCAGTGATGGGTCGCGTACCTGAACGGGGTGGGGATGCAAGCTGGCAGCAACAGTCCCAGCCCTCTCCCCACCCATTGTGGAACCATGCAGTCACTATGTATGGTGGCCAAAAAGGGGGCCCCCACCCTGCAGTTGGGGTCTCGGGTTTCTATGGCCACCCCGAGACCTTGAAACGAAGCCAGGAGAAAGGGATCCTGCCCCTGGATCCCTACAATGATGCCATACACCAGATGATGTCCCAAAAGGCACAGTTGGAGATGGGGAGGTCCCAGGCCCCTGTGAACTCCTTCCACACACCCAAGAAACCCCCGAGCCAATTGCCCCTGCAACCTTTCCAGTTGGCATTTGGGAACCAGGTGAACCGCCATGTTTTCCGACAGGCCCCACCTGGTGCCAGTCCAGCTGCCTTTCCCCCACAACAGAAACAGCAGGCCCTTCCCCAGATGCAGCTTTTTGAGAATTTCTATCCTCCCCAGCAGCAGCCTCCACCTCCACCCCACTCTCAGCAGCCCCAGGACTTCAGCCTTCAGTCAGCTGGCCCCATGGGTCAGGCTCATCTTGGGGCCCATCACAGTATGGTGCCCTGCCCCTTCCCCCCCAATCCTGAGATGAATCCAGAGCTCCTGAAGGCCCTTATGCAGGACCAGCCTACACAACCTGTGCTACCTCAGGCCCAGATCTCCTTTCCACGGCGCTCCCGACGGCTCTCCAAGGAAGGGATTCTACCACCCTCCTCATCCACAGCTGCCCTGGATGGTCCTGCTCCCCAACCCCGGGAAGAGATATCCAGCAACTTGTTTTTGCATCACTGGTCACAGCAGCAGCACCTGGGGCAGCCCCATCCCGAAACGCTGGGTCATGAGAAGGGCAGCCACCTCATGACCCAGTCAGAGCAAGGTGGGGTAGCTCTTGGTGGTCTGCAAAACCTGCCTGAAGGAGAGAGAGTGGCCCAGAATGGCCGGGAGCGGGAGGCTCCTGAAGGCAGTGATGCCTGGGGAGCCAATGACTTTGGAGTGGTTCGAGGAGGGGTGATTCAAAGCACAAGACGGCGGCGACGGGCTTCCCAGGAGGCCAATTTGCTGACATTGGCTCAAAAAGCTGTGGAACTGGCCTCACTCCAGACTTCAATGGTGAGAAATGAGATCTTCCAGAAGGGTTTGGAAGGAATTGAAAGAATATTTGGATTCTAGAGAAAATATAGAAGCTAGGCCAGGGACAGAATGTGTTGGGTATAGAAGGGTCGAGGATTGGGTCAACCAATCGGGAAGCATTTATTAGACACTTAATGTTTGCTAGGAACTGTGCTGGAGTACAAAAACACTGAAATAGTCTCTGCCCTTAACAAGCTTACATGTTTTCAGGGTAGAAATTATATATACCCAAAATAGATAAAGGACAATTTGGGGGTAGGAGGACTAGCGGCTTGGGGGATTCAGAAAGGCTTTACATGGAAAACAGTGCTAGAACCGCTTCTGGAAGGAAACCAGTGACTCTGAGATGCAAAGGAGAGGGAGTACATTCCAGGCTCCGTCCTGCCCTTGGTTTGCAGCTCCACCAACAGTGTATTAGTGTCACTATTTTCCTAATATGGGTACCCTTGATCAAACAGAAGCATTTTTCCACTCAGGGAATCTCAGTGATAATAAGAAAGGGAAGTTTTGTTTCATCTAGTGACTGGACCTAGAGAATACAGAAAATACAGAAACAGAAAGTTTTGCCAAAGTATCCTAGGCTCAGACCCAAGCACTGTCAAGTTGGTCTTATTGAAGACAACTGTGTGCTGGGCTCTGTGTGACAGAGAAAGAGGATAGACCGTGCCCTTTCCCTCAGAGAAAGGCTTACTGGAGAGGCAGGGTATGCAGATGAAATTATTAGAGAATGGAGGTGTTAATTTGGGCAAACAGGTGGGAGGTACTGGTAGAATTCAAAGAAGAGAGAAGGAAGTGTAGGCAAGAAAAGAAAAGTCTCAAGATGAGGTTTGAGATAAGGCTTCAAATATAAGATGTGAACAGGATTGTGGGAAGACAGATGGGAGAGAAAGTGAACTTAAAAAAGATTCAATAAAGGATCGGAAAAAAGTAAATAAACTTGAACAGAAAGAAGTGAGGAAGAAAAACCATTCAAGGAAAAGAGTAAGAATAATTCATTTGTGTACTCTGAGGAGACTTTCAGGATACCACTGCCCTGACTGCAGCTGGTATGCCTATTGGGAAATAATAGGAGGTAATAATGTCTCATTTATTTTTATTGTTATTAATATTAGTAATAATCTTCTTACTGCTGCTGCTACTAATGAGAAGTATTCTGGCTAGAGAACTGCCCTCAAAGCAGAAGGCTTGCTGGCCAGGGACCTTTTAACACCAAGGTTTACAAAGCCACTTTACAAAGTTTTGAAGCCAGACTTCAGATCCTTCTTCTAACACATACTGTTTGTGTGCCCCTTGGTAACTCTCAGTGTCCTAGGCTACTCTCTTAAGATTATAATTTGCGGGGAAGCAAGGTGGGACAATGGATAGAGCACCATCCCTGTAGTCAAGAGAACCTGAGTTTAAATCTGACCTCAGACATTTACTAGTTATATGACCTTGGGCAAGTCACTTGCCCCTGTTTGCCTCGAAAAAAGAAAGACTATAATTTGCAGAGAAGGGTCAGTCTACATTGGTAGAGGGAGTTTCCTTACTTGAGAATTCCCCACATGAGTGAAATCACCTATCCTGTTTCCATCCCTGTCCACAATGCTATTTGTAAAGAAAGTCTTTGTTGGGACAACTAGGTGGTGCAGTGGATAGAACACTGTCCCAGGAGTCAGGACCTGAGTTCAAATGCAGACACACGACACACTTACTAGCTGTATGAGCTTGGGCAAGTCACTTAACCCCAATTGCCTTGTTTTTCCCCCTCCATAAAGAAAAGCCTTTGTAAACCTTAAAAGTGTGACATAAATAAATGCTAGCTATTATTACTATTATTTTCATCATCATTATTATCGTTCTTACTCCAGATAAGATTGCACATATGAAGAGTGGGGCCAGATCCTAACCTTAATAAGAAGTCAAGGGATCAAGGGAGTGACTGCATTAAATGATATATTTAGTGATGTATTTAAAAGGAGACACAGTCACTAGAGGAATGAATAAATCAACCAGAAAATGAAGACAGTGTGTCTCAGTCCTCAGTTCCACATCTCCTTTCTCTCTTTCTCTTGCCAGGATGCTGAAGGCTTAGAGGAGAGACGGAAGACAGTGGTAGCGTCTGCAGCCAAGAGCGTGGTAGAGTTTGCTGGGCCCTCACCCCCCTCCAAGCGGGCACGAGAAGACAGTGGGATGGTGCCTCTTATCATTCCTGTGTCAGTCCCTGTGTGCAGGGTGGATCTGCCAGAGGTGGCACAGCTGGGCTATTCAGATGAGGAAGGGAAAGCCCCTTTGGCCTCAGCGCCTGATCGGAGCCCCACGGAACACAAACCCTCAGTCATTGTCACACGAAGGAGATCCAACCGGAACCCCGTGGCTGATGTGCCAGCCCAGGTAGGAACAACATTTTGAAAATAAGATATTACTTCCCTCCCTTCTACTTCTTTTTTTCCCCCACCTTTCCACATATGTTGTTAGCCTAAGCTTTTAGATAGTTTGAGATTTCTGGCAAAAATGAATGCTGATAGGGGACGGCTAGGTGGTGCAGTGAATAGAGCACTGGTCCTGGTATCAGGAGGACCTGAATTCGAATTCAGCCTCAGACTCTTAACACTAGCTGTGTGACCTTGGGCAAGTCACTTAACCCCAGTTTCCCTGCCTTTCCCCTCCAAAAAGCAAAAAAAAAAAAAAAAAAAAAAAAAAAAAAAAAAAAAAGGAATGATGATGGCCTCTGATTTATTAGAAAGAGAACATGATTTGCCAACTGAAACCAAAACCCAAGACTTGTCCTTTACTCCCAACCCCGTAGACTTAATATCATCCCTTGGTGACCAGTCCTAGAATAATCTGTTAAATAGTGTTCCTTAATCTATAGGGTAGGAGGCTAGGGCACGTTTCTGCATCTTGAGTCAAGAGAATTTTGGAACTAAAGAGACCCTCAGCTCATCTAATCCAACTCCCTTCATTTTACTCTGAGACCCAGAGAGGTAGTGACTTGCCCAGGCTCACACAGTGGTAGAGTTGGAAATTGAACTTGGATCACTTAACTGTCTGCAGGATTCTTTCCTTTATGCTATGCTGCCCCCCAGTGTTCTTAAAGACAAAAGGGAAACTCTTAATGGTCCTTGAACTTACCTCAAAATCTTCAGATTGAAAGATCCTACTTTTATGGGTATTGTTCCATTCAAATTTACATGTAAAAGAGCTAGGGGACCTGAGCTAATGTTCTCATTTTGCAGAACTTGTTATGCATAAAGCATGGCTCAGAGACATTTTATCAGTGAAGTAGACCAGTCTGGCAGAGAGGAAAGAATCTGTCTTTCCTGCGTGGACAATGATAAAGTAGTAGACCCAGGAGGAGACAGTACAAGAAAAAAAAAGGTATTAGATATGTTCTCTCTTTTAGTTTTTTGGGGGATGGTGGCAAAGAAAGAAATAGATTCAAGCTTTCTTCCAGAAGGAGGAATCTTAATAAGAATCATAAAATCAAGGGACTTCTAGATCATGACACCACACTTGACACTTTCTCTAAATCCCATTAGTTCTCCAAAACAAACAAACAAAAAACCCTAGAAGTTAAGTACCAGTTAGAGTTCTATTTAGAGGTGAATCCATGGAATGGAAAAAAACAAAACCCAAAAACAGAGAGAAAGAGAGAGAGAGACAGAACCCCCTAAATAAAGTAAAAATCCTCATGAATTAATACCAAATAATGGTAATCCTTAAATCGTCCACTGATCACCTATCCCCTTTTATACCTACCTTTTTACCATGCCCTACACAAATTTGTCCCATGAGTTGATGTGTGGAGCCCATATTGGGAACTCATACCACTTCAGAGATTATCAGTATACTCTATCCCTGTTTACCTCCCTACCTACCTGATAACAATGTAAGTTAGGCATCCCCTCCAGAATACCTGCCTGAAACCTTCAAAAAAGAAAAAAGTAACATACTAGTTCAGTCCAGTCAGAGAAGGAAATGAAGATGGAGGAAGAACTTGGAGGTTTGGGGTTGGGATGGGGGTGTCACTGTTGATGATCGTAAAAGGCATGAAAGAAAGGGGACTGAAATCCAGTTGAGCCAGTTCAGTACCTCCTTCCAACTCCGCAAGGCTGCTCAGGCCAGTAAACCCTAAATCCCCCAATGTGGGAGAAAGTGAAGACTGCTTTCTAACCTAGGCTCAGTTCTGTATACTAGTGAAGGCTGGGAGCAGGAGTCAAAAGAGTGAGTGAAAGAATGATACAAGGAAAAAGAGTTCACTGAAACACTGAAAATTTCAAGAGTAAGGAAACTCAGTTAAAATCCAGTGTGCAAATAGATACATCAATAGAGAACGTCCTAAAACTGGAAAGAAGAATAAGTACTAAATCCTCAAAGAGATTACAAAACTGTCTTAACAAATATTACAAGAAAACTAGTGCTTGATGAAACATAGAATACTTTAGGCTCCCAAGAGTGTGAATCAACAAGAAGAAATTTCAGAATATTTGAAAAGAAAACTGAAATCCACATGAGAAGAAATTAGAATTAATATATCATAATTATGGAACCATCAGTGCAGAAATAAAGTCTTCAGTTACTGGAGTGAAAACAAACTGAATTCATGATGGAGAGTTTCTCTAAAGAAAAGAAAAATGAGAAAAAATGTTCAGAATTCAAAAATTCTAAAGTGGAAGAAAAGCTGGCAAAAGAGAAGTAAAACATATCATTAAAAGAACATATGATATCTGTACAAGTCAAAGTGATTGACCTTAAAGACAGCATGGACAGAAATAGCATAAAGCTCCTAAGTCTCTCAGAAGACTGACTAGAAACCCTAAACACCACAGTATAGAAATAATTGAAGAAAATTTCCCAGAATTTCTGAATGCAGAAAGTGAAGTACCAATCAAAAGAATCCACATATTGCTTCCAGAAAGAAAAAAAAAACCCAAACTTAGGCTTTAATTAGTTAAATCTAACAATTACAGTGACAAATAGCAAGTTATCCAAGAGCCTAAGGAAAAAGCTTTCAAATAAAAATGAAAAGATTAATACAAGATTATTTTCAACCTACTAGAAAGTGTAGAAGGAATTAGAAATAGATTTTCTGAAAAGCAAGTCAGTTTAAGCAACAATTTAAAATTATATACTCTGTAAACTTTTAAGCCAGTTTAAAAAGATGAGCATTCAATAAAAGAGACATTTGGAGCATTCTTTAAAAAAAAACCAAAACTAGTTGAGCAAACTTTTGACTTGACAGATGTCCCAGACAACAGAAACCCAAGGAAGATAAATAAATATAATTATTAAGAAATAATAGGTAAGGAAATGTGGAATAATTACTCCACATTTAAAGGATTATTTTTTTTTAATTAACTTTAAAAACTCAGCAAAAGTCTTCCTCTTTCTTCTCACCCTCTTTAATTGAAAGAAGAACAAAATGACATGTATAGTCAAGCAAAACATTTCCAAATTGGTCGTGTCTAAAAGAAGGGGTGTGTGTGTATTCTGCACTGAGTCTATCTTGGGATACATAGCAAATTGCATTATTAGGCTTCTGAAATCATGTTTGGTCATTACACTCATCAGGTTTCATAAGTCTTTCAAAATTGTTGATCTTTACAACATTATTTGTCATTGTATAAATTGTTCTATCGTATGTCTACCCAGCTTTGTCTGAAATCAATTTTTCATTGTTTCCTACTGTACAATAATATTTTATCACATTTATATACCAGACTTGTTTAGCCATTTCCCAGTAGATAGATACTGCCTCAAATGTCCTCTTTTCCACCTAAAAAAAAAGCTATAAATATTTTTAACTATCCTTAATTTACATTTATTTTGCTTAGGACTAATCCCTAATAGGTAATTTTTTTTTTTTAAGAAAAAGGTCATCCTACACAATAAAAACACGAAACTATTCTAAAATATCCTCTAAAACAGAGGTGGTAAATGTATTTTTAAAAATATACAAAAAAACAAGGGGTAAAGAATGTAAGTAGAAATTGAAGAAATAAGAGAATTGAACCTGGAGAAATAGAAATCCACATTTTCCCTTTCCTTGAATCAATGTATTTTATAGGACTAAACTGCAGAGTATATAGAGAGAAGATATAAATGGAAGACAGAGGATGGGTAATACTCCTTCATCAAGTTTGTGAGTAAACAGAAAAGGGATAGTGACTCTGTCTATAGACTCTCAGGCAAAAGAGGGGCTGCAGGAGAGTGAGGCTAACTAAAAGGAAGGATTGAATGTGGGGAGAGGGGATTTCAGTAAAAAGCACTCCTTTGGAAAGAAGAAGAGTTATATGTCTATAATAGTAGAGATTTCCTGATGTATTTAAGCTGGAAGAAGTTGATACATTGAGAAGCACACTTTTCCTTAGAGAGCATTGTGCTTCTCTTAACATGAAAATGGATATGTCAACTCCCTAGAGGCAGATGGTACCCCAAAAGATGTAAGTGACATGACTCTAGAGCAGTGGTTCTCAACCTTCCTAATGCCATGACCTTTTAATATAATGTGGGCGTATCTGCATGTGGGTGGACCTGCCTGGAGACAGATAGAGGAGCAGTGTCTCGCTTCCTAAGACCATCAGAAACACATGTTTTCTGGTGGTCTTAGGTGACCCCTGTGAAAGGGTCATTCGACCACCAAAGGGGTCACGACCCACAAGTTGAGAACCACTGCTCTAGAGATAGACAGCCATTGGGGAAGGAAAATGATCTTGGGGAGGGCAAGGAGTAGAATTGAAGTACGTGATTTCATACAGAGGATATTTCTACAAAATACAGCTTCTGTTCAACATTACTTTCTTTGTGAATTGATAATTCTAAGAGTAAAATACAATATCAGAAGGGGGGTGGGTGAACAAGATGTGTAATGACAATAACAGAAATTATTTAGAAAATAGAACTCAAACCTATTACTTCAAAAACTTCACCCCAATACAAGAAAAGCAACATAGAATAAATAAAAAATAGAGACCACAAATCAGAGAATGAAATTTTAAAATAAACTAGTAAGAGAACAAAGCAAAGAAAACATTTCTCAGAAACATTTGAACTGATAAAATGTAAATAGCCTATGAGAAGACAGAGATAGTTTGAACTCAGCACTTTAACTGAAGGATGAAAGGAGAAAAATAAAGAAGAAGTTGACAAATCAGTAATTTAAGTAAAAACCCCAAACTAGGGATGGGATTAGCAAATGAGAGCAGAAGGGTGTAAGAGGAGCCAAAAGAATGTGTGAGGGATAGGGTTATATGATAAAGAAGTTTTAGCAAATTGATCTTGGAACAAGCTATTGTCTTACAAGAGAAAGGAGGTTTAAAAAAAATCTTTAAATGCCCCAATATTAAACGACACAAAGAGAAAAAAACCAACATCTTATAATTTTAAATGTAAATGAATTAAATCCAATGGAACAAAAGAGATTGGTAAAATGAATAAGAAAACAAAACCCTAGAAGGTGATATATTTAGAATCGAAATGAGAGGCTGGAACAAAATTTACTATGCATTAGATGAGTTTTAAAAAGCAGGAGTTGCAATCATGCTTTCAGACGAAGCAAAAATAAAAATTCACAAAATCAGTTGAGATAAAAAAAGAAATTACATTATGCTCAAAGGAACTATAGACAATGGACCAACATCGATATTAAATGTGCAGCAAATGGCATCATGTCTAAATTCATAAAAGAAAAATTAATTTACTTATGGAAAGATGTAGATATTAACACCACGATATTAGGATACCTTAATGCTTCTTTATAAGAGCTAAACAAATCTGATAGAAAAATACAGAGCTGAACAACAAACTACTGGAGAAATTAAGGTTTAAAGATTGTGGTACCACTGAATGGCACTACTAAAAAATGTATTTTTTTTTGTTGTTGTTCCACATGATTCCTTTATAAAAATATGAGGGCAACCATAAATAAACCCAAAATAAGAACAGAAAAGGAAATTTTGAAAATTAGAGGAAATAAATTGGAAAACTGAAAGGACATTAACTGATCAACAAAGCTAAGTGCATTGATGTTATTAAAAGAGTGGAAGTGAAATGGACCCCAAATCCCCAAAACAAGCTGTGAAAGATCAAAACCTAGTATATACAGCTATATGCAAGCACAATTTAGAACTCCAAAGAAATAGAGAATTATTTATAGGAATTCAAAGAGAGATCTTTAATTACAAAAAAAAATTAAACTAAGTGTAAAAAAAAACTAGTAAAGAAAAAAGCACAACTCCTGATTCGTATGTATTTATAGGAAAATTTGAAATACCTATATTCTACAATTATTCTCAGAAATTGAAAAAATAATACACTCTGTAAAATTCATTTTATATTGCTTTTTTATTTTTAGTTTTCAACATTCATTTCCACAAGATTTTAAGTTACAAATTTCCCCTCGTCTTTTCCCTGCCCCCCCACCCCAAGATAGTAAGCCTACTGAATACCCCTTCCCCAAATCTGCTCTCCTTTATATCCTCCCCATGCTGCCCCCACCAACTTTCTAGTAGGGCAAGATGGCTTTCTGTTCCCCAGTTCCTGTGTATCTTATTTCTCAGTTGCATGTAAAAAAAATTTTTTTTTAACATTTGTAAAATTCATTTTATAAGACAAATTTAATCTTAACACACCTATATGGGCCAAAGAAAACAAAATTTTAACCCAGTAACATTAATGAATATAAATTCAGATTTTAATATGACACGCACTGTGATCAAATTGAATTTATACCATGGATGCAAAGACTGGGAAACAGCATGGTTAATCATATTAAAAGCAAAAGATCTGGGGCAGCTGGGTGGTACAGTGAATAGAGCACCAGCCCTGGAGTCAGAAGGACCTGAGTTAAAATCTGGCCTCAGACACTTCACACACACACACACACACACACACACACACACACACACACACACACACACACACGCCGTGTGACCTTGGGCAAGTCACTTAACCCCAATTGCCCTCCAAAAAGCACATGATTGCATCATTAAATGTGGAAAAGACCTTTAACAAAGTATGATATTCATATATGCTAAAAACTCTGCACAGCATAAACACAGGATTTTTTTTAAATAAAATTTTAAAATAATTTTCTAAAATCCAAAAACTAGACTAAATGGGGAAATATTAGAAGTTTTTCCAATAAATAGAAAATTTTGGAAAATTACTGATAGTATAAGAAGAGGTCACCTAGAAGGGATTCTGCATATTAATTATCCCAAAAGCCTTTCCCCAATAAGTGGTCAAAGGACATGAATAGTTTCCAAAGGAAGAGTTTCGAACTTTTATCAATTATATGAAAGAATATTCCAAATCATGAACAATATGAAAAATGCAAACCACAACTGCCCCGTGGTTTCTCCTCCCCACCAGAAAACTGGCAGAAATGATAAGGGAGGGAATAGTTAATGCTGGGCAGGCTTGTGGAAAGATGGGCACACACTAGTGTAGTGTTTGTTGGTAAGAGCTACAAATTGGTTCCACCATTTTGAAAAGCGGTGTGGAATGATGCTATGAAAATGGCTAAAACTTCTGTACCTTTCAGCCCAGAGACGTACGCCAAAGAAGTCAGTGACAAAAAGAAAGGCCCCTGTGCATCAAAATATTTGTAGCTTCTGTGTGTGTGTCTAGACAAATTGTGATAAGTGAATATGATCCGGTATTATTGTACTGTATGAAATGACAAATTGAATACAGACAAACAGAACAAGAAGTTACATAAACTAATGCAAAATGAAAAGGAGCCTGAAGAAAATATACATGGTGACTACAATAACATACTTGGAAAGAACAACAGGAAAACAGAAACTGAATGTTGTGAAATGATAGTAATGGAACTTGACCCCAAAGAATAGAGATGGTAGACCATATTATGGAACCATAGATACCGACAGACATATGTGTATATATCATTTTTTTTCCAATGTGTTGGTTAGTTTTTCTAAACTTTTTTTTCTTCCTTTTTTCCCCCTGTTATTATAAGGAATGGCTTTATAGGGAAGGTGTAGGGGAGGGAAATAAAGAAACACATCAATGACGAGCATAAAATGTATCGGTAAAAAAAATAATTTTAACAAAAAAGAATCCAAAATCAAGAACGTGACCTTACATTTGTCTTTTAAAAGGCTTACTGTCTCTTATTTGCCTTCTTTCTGCAGGTTGAAGACGTGGATCCCAAGGGGGATGGTGAGGGCTTGGTCCGGAAACCAAAGCAGAGGCCTAGACCTGAACCCTTGATTATCCCCACCAAGGCAGGCACTTTCATTGCCCCTCCAGTCTACTCCAACATTACTCCCTACCAGAGTCACCTGCGCTCTCCTGTCCGCCTTGCTGACCACCCATCTGACAGAAACTTTGAACTTCCTCCCTACACGCCCCCACCTATCCTCAGCCCTGTTCGCGAAGGCTCTGGCCTCTACTTCAATGCCATCATGTCGGCCACTGGCCTTGTCGCCCCTCCCCCCATTACACCAAAGAGTGCTCACCGTACCCTGCTCCGATCCAGTGAGTGTTCTGTTATTGGGAATCATGGGTTGAAGGGAGACAACTTGGAGAAATTCAATCTTTTAAGGCTAGATCTCTGGGATGACCAACTCTTTGGGGTATGAGTAATACTACTCTTCTTTTAAGAATGGTTTGTCATTTTCTTCAGTCATGTTTGAGTTTGTGCTGGGTTTTTTTTAATAGCACATTTTCAAATATTTCTTCTCCCCTAGCAAAATCAACCCAATGCATCAGCCAGTTGAGATAGGATATGTAGTATTCCACTCGCTGAATTTGTACTAGTCCAGCTACATGTTTTCACCTTTTCCCTCTAGTGGCTAATTACAGGCCAAGATGAACCTTAGATTTCTGCGTTAGGCTGGTCCTTGGAACTTGGTGAAAAAAGTTGATTGAGGTGGAAGAATTATATCCAAGACTTCAGCGCCAATACGGTTACACTGCTCTCCGGCTCCCTCTGGTGATTGACTAGAAGTTGTCCTGGGTTTTTTTCTCTGTTCTACTCTGCCTTGTCCACCTCACTCTTAGCAGAATTGCAGACTATAACCCATGTCCTTCTTTCTGAGCTTGATAGTTAAAGAAGAAGCCACTTCTGAAGTCGGACTAAAGGCAGAGATCAACCAATCAGCCAATAT
Organism: Pseudocheirus occidentalis; assembly: GCA_028646575.1. NCBI lineage: Eukaryota > Metazoa > Chordata > Mammalia > Diprotodontia > Pseudocheiridae > Pseudocheirus > Pseudocheirus occidentalis. The sequence goes on from CM053598.1 coordinate 191,144,473, forward strand.
TTGTTCACTCGTTTTTCAGGTGCATCTAGCCCTTTGTGACTCTGGGGTTTTCTTGGCAAAGATACTAGACTGGTTTGCCATTTCTTTCTCAGGTATATCCCCATTTTTCACCTGAGGAACTGAAGCAAATAAGGTTAAGTGACTTGTTCAAGGTCACACAGTTAGTAGTCTGAGGCTGGATTTGAACTCAGGCCTTCCTCACTTCAGGCCCAACAATCTATCTACTGTGCTACCTAACTGCTGATCTTGTTAGGGTTTGGGAATTTATTAGACCAAGAAGACCTGGGAGAGAGTAGTTCGATTGAAATGGAGAGAAGAGGATGATCGAAAACCCCGAGATGCAAGTAGTGGAAGTAACTGAGGAACAGAGAGCAGAGTAATGCGGCCGAATCTTAGAAAAGGGAGAAGGGATGGGGGGAGGGGGGAAGACTGGAAAGATGAGAGGGAGCCAGGCTGTGGAAGGTCTTGAAATTTCGATTGGTTAAGGAGTTTGGATTTTACCCTGTAAGTTTTGGACTATGATTTGGAAACTTTTTTTTTAATTTATTTATTATTTACTCTTAGTTTACAACATTCAGTTCCACAAGCTTCCGAGTTCCAAATTTTCTCTCCCTTCTCCCCACCATGGTGGCATGCAGTCTGATATAGGTTCTATAAATACCTTCACATTAAACACTAAAAAGGATTGTAACCCATGAGAATGAACAACAAGAAAGAGGAACAAAGCAAAACACAAAAGAGAGAGAGCAAGTAGTTGGCTTCAGTCTGCATTCAGGCTCCATAATTCTTTCTCTGGATGAGGAGAGATCCCTTTCCATCTTGAGTCTTTTGAAGTTGTCTTTTAACCTTGCGTTGCTGAGAGGAGCCCCGTCTATCAGTTAGTTGTCACACATACATTGTGTCTGTGATTGTGTGCAATGTTCTGGTTCTGCTCTCCTCACTCAGCATCAGTTTATATAAGTCTCTCCAGGTTATTACGAAGTCCATCTGCTCCTTATTTCTTATAGCAACAATAGTATTCCATTATATTCATATGCCACAACTTGTTTAGCCATTCCCCAATTGATGGGCATCCCATTGATTTCCAGTTCTTTGCCACCACAAAAAGAGCTACTATAAATATTTTTGTACAGACGGGTCCTTTTCCCACTTCTATGGTCTCTTTGGGATACAACCCTAGAAGTGGTATTACTGGGTCAAAGGGTATGCACAGTTTTATAGCCGTTTGGGCATAGTTCCAAATAGCTTTCCAGAATGGTTAGATCCGTTCACAACATCACCAACAATGCATTAGTGTTCCAATTTTCCTACATCTCCAGCATTTATCATTGTTTTGTCATGTTAGCAATCTGACAAGTGAGATGTGGTACCTCAGAGTTGTTTTGATTTGCATTTCTCTAATCAGTAATGATTTAGAGCATTTTTTCATATGATTATAGATATCTTTAATTTTTTCATTTAAAAACTGCCTGTTCATATCCTTGGACCATTTATCAATTGAGGAATGGCTTTTATTCTTATATATTTAACTCAGTTCTCTGTATATTTTAGAAGTGAGTCCTTCATCGGAGATACTAGTTGTAAAAATTCTTTTCTAATTTTCCACTTCCTTCCTAATCTTCATTACATTGGCTTTGTACAAAACATTTTCCATTTAATCAGAATTAATCCATTTTGCATTTCATAATGCTCTCTATCTCATTTGGTCATAAATTCTTCCTTACTCCATAAATCTGACAGGTAAACTCTTTCTTGCTTTCCCAGATTGCTTACAGTATCAGTCTTTATATCTAGATTGTGAACCCATTTCAACTTTATTTTGGTGTATGGTGTAAAATACTGGTCTGTGCCCAGTTTCTGTCATACTGTTTTCCCAGCAGTTTTTGCCAAATAGTGAGTTCTTATCCCAGAAGCTGTAGTCTTTGGGTTTATCAAACAGTAGATTACTATAGTCATTGACTGGAAGCTTTTTTTTTTAAACCTAGAAGAGTTAGGAGGTAAACTGTATGTGCAAAAGACAACTAAATCCATAGCTGAGACCGAGAATGGCCTTGGAGATCAGGATGGCTAGGAGATTTAGTTCCCACACTTACTGGCTTGGGCTAGCTTAGTTCCTGGGGTTTGCCAGTTTTCACCCTTGGATGGAGTTCTCCACACTGGTGATATCTCTGAGGCTTAGATTACCACCACCCTTAGGCACCCCTCCTTAATCAGACTTGTTTTGTGTCTGACCAGTTGGGTGTGATGGATTGGATTAGATTGGATCTGAGAGAGCCCTTTAGTGGCCTTTCAGTAGTCCGCCCAAGAGATATTCCTGTCTCTTGGGGGTTTGACTAACTTGGTGATTGGGGCTCTAAGGTCTACAAAGCACTTTTTTGTTCAGTTGACTTCATGGACCTTAGCATACCAGTATTGGCCTTGGGCTTTTCTTGGCAAAGATAATAGAGTGGTTTGCCATTTCCTTCTCCAATGAACTAAGGGATAGAGAAGTTAAGTGACTTGCCCAGGGTCACACATCTAGTCAATGTCAGAATGGCTTTGAACCCAGGTTTTCCTGACTCTGGGCCTGGTGCGACACCTAGCTGCCTTGCAAAGCACTTTACTAATGCAATATCTCATTTGAACCTCTCCACAACCCTGTAAGGTAGATGCTGCTATTATCTCCATGATAATTCTCACTGAGGTTAAGCCTGGTTCAGTGGCTTGCTCAAAGTCAGACCTAGTAAGTATCTGAGACAGGATTTGAATTTAGGTCTTCTTGAGCGCTTAAGTTTAGAATCCAGTCGTCTTCTCTGCTGAGACAACCTTTTCTGTGGAGCCACTCTGCTACCTGGCTGACTCAGCAGAAAAGAAGGGTGGATTCCAAACTTAGTGAAAAGGTAGCAGCGTTAATAATAACTGACTTGACTTGAGGGTCACTTTACACTCTTCCACCTGATATCATTTGCTGCCAGTAATGCTGCAAGACTTTGCCTAAAATCCTTAGCCCAGGAAGCCCCTGAGGTTTATCTGCAACAGTGTAGGTTGGAGGTTGTAGTAGGGTGACTGTGATTTGTCCTGTGCTTGGGATAGAATGCACCAAGTGAGGGTTCAGCTAGGAAGGAACTTCCTTGGGCGATTAGGTGGCACAGTGAACAGAGCACCAGCCCTGGAGTCAGGAGGATCTGTGTTCAAATCCAGCCTTAGACACTTGTCACTTAACTAGCCATGTTTCCTTGGGCAAGTCACTTAACCCCAATTGCCCTGCCTTCCCCTCTCCAAAAAGAAAAAAAGTACTTTCTCAGAAGCCAGTTTTCTGCAGGAAGCCATAGGAATAACCTCCCTTCCCCCCACTTATACACACCTCCCCTCTCCCCCCATATTTTGAACTGTTTCATAAATGTGTTGTTTGTCTCTCAGACAGTGCTGAAGTCACTCCACCTGTTCTTTCTGTGATGGGGGAAGTTACGCCTGTCAGCATTGAACCGTAAGTGTATCAAAGAATGCTACCTTTACCCCCTGGCTGCCCCAGTCCTTTATACAAAAACAGTCTTTAGCCTTTCTTCTCAAGCGTATGAAGGAAAAGGAAGTGAAAATGGAAGTCATCTACTCTAGGAACCCTAAATACATTAGAATTCTGTAATTTGCCTGCTGTTGGGGTGGAGAGCTGCCCTCTGTTATGCTCTAGAGGAAAGGATTGTGACTGGTAGATCCCACCAAAGCAGGGGGGGGTGGGTAATGCATGAGTGGACCTTGGTCTTCTGCCTGTTCTCCAGTTGTTCATGTCAAACCCACCCCATCTCTGACTATAATACAGAGCTCAGGGTGAAGGGCTAGGGCCAGTGTCTACTTATCAATCACTAAACATTGATTAAGTGCCTACTCTCTACCCAAGCAGTATGCCACGCTTATTTTTGCTACATTGATGTCAATCTCTAAAAACTTACTTGAAGTTTCTTTTTTTAATCTACCAATCTCCATGTTTTTTCTTTGCCTAGAAGGCACAGGCCACCACTGGCAACAGAAGACAAGTTTTCCCCTAGAGACCATTTGCCCCATAGGTAGGAGCCCCCTGAACTCCCTGCCTCAAATGGAGCCGTGTTTGTGGTTGGAGCTCCAGCCCAAGTTTTGTGTGCTCTTTGACCTTTCAAGCCACTTTCCTCCTCTGCTCCTGGGGTCAGGACCTCAGGTCCTTATCTTGATGGGTGGGGCCAGGGCCCAGGCTGAGAGGAGCTGCCCTTTGCATTGGGAGAGATTAACATTTATCCTTTCTTCTCCCACAGTCGAATCAATGTAGGGACTAGGTTCCAAGCAGAAATCCCCCCAGTCCGGGACAGGACTCTGGCAGCTATGGATGAGCATAAAGCGGACCTGGTCTGGCAGCCGTGGGGAGACCTGGATGCCAGCAGGGAGACTCAAGGGCAAGGTGAGGAAGCCCACAGGGATGGAGGGAAGGGCCTAATTTTCTGAATTATTGCCTTTTTTAAACTCTAAAGAGTTTCTGAATTGGCTTTTATTTTTTTTTATTCCCATCTTTGTTGGGGTTTCCTCTCTGGGAATCTTTCTGGAACCAGTGGAAGACCTCCTGACTGCTGCCTGCTCTAGTATCTTTCCTGGGGCTGGAACCAACCAGGAGTTAGCTTTGCATTGCCTGCATGAAGCCAAGGGTGACATCTTGGTGAGATGGGTTTGGTCCAGGACAAGGGAGGGGTATCATGGATTATGTATGTGTAAGGGGGAGGGGGCAGGCAGGTAGCTGAGTAGGGAGGGTACTGAGCCCAGAGGGTAAGGTAGATGTAGGCTATTTCTCTCAACTCTGCCCATCCTAGAGCAATACTCCACAGCAGAGAAAGGCCTAGGAGCTGTCCCAGCTGACTGCCTTGAATGCGTGGTGTGTGCAGTGGGCTATCCTATGTATCTTGGAAGGCTTGAGTGGAGGTGAGAGAAGGGGAGACTGTGTATGCCCCAGAGAGGCACCCTGTTTTCTTCTCTCCTGAAAGGACGATTTTGCTAACAAGGGTCCTAGAAGAATTATCAGTCCCTTCCAACCTCTCTTAGAGTCCTCTGAGCAGACTAACCCCTTGGCATGTTGTCTTATTGAAGAGAGTATGGTAGAGAGAGCCCCAGATTAGCAATTGAATGACTTGGGATCATAGGATTTTAGATTTAGTAGCTGAAAAGCACTTCAGGGGTCATCTAGTCCATCTGTTCCTCTTATTTTACCCTGGAGGATACTGAGACCCACCCAAGCTAAGTGAATTCCTTGTGGTTTGATAGATAGTGAATTACAGAGCAAGAATTTGAACCCAGGACCTCTGACTCAGAGCCTATTGCACCTTGCACTCCTTGCAGTTACCTGAGTTCTGGGCCTGTGTTTGCTCCTTGTAGGAGGCCACTTTTATCTCAGTGGACCTCAGTTGCCACCTGTGTGAAATAAGACCAGACTGGATGCCAAGGGTCACCTTCTGCCTGATACTCAATTCGGTCAATGCTCTTCTCTGCGAAGGAAAATACTTTTTCCTTGAGGACAGTGAGAGAGCACAAAGGTAGTTATTTCAGAGACCTTGACCTGTGTACTTGGGCCAGTTTGCCTAGTACCAGAGTCCTCTATAGCCCCAGTTGGGACCATAATCTTCCTCTTTCCTCCCTCAGGCAACATTGACCAAACTGCTGCTCAGGAAGCCACTTAGACCTCCTGATCACCCACTGGCAAATTACCACTATACAGGTGAGTAGAAGGGACCAGTTAATAGCATCTTTGGAGCCCCTGCTCTCTCTGGCACACTTTGTCCTAAATGCTGGAGGAAGAGGGAGAGGAGAAAGGAAGGCTCTTACTAAGGGAACATTAATTGTTATTGACAACAACAGAAGTACCATGGGCTGACATAGTTTTAAGGAAATTAGATATGTGACTGAGAGGTTGCCAGAGAAAATCTAAGGGTTGAGGCTGGGTGGGGTGAGTCATGGAAGGTTTTGTGCAGGTGGTAAATTCTAAGCGGTGGCTTGAAGGTCAGGAAGACCACTGATAGTACGGTTCCTTTGCTATCTACCCTCAGCAAAGTTATGACTTCTTTCATCTGATTCCTAGCACTGTGAGAGACCTGGGGTGTAGCCTAAACCAGGAGTCTAATGTAGAAGGCATCATGGGAGAATATATGAGACACAGTCCTTACCCTCATGAAGCTTGCACGTTCAGCCTCAGCAGAGAAGATCTCTAGGACTGTCCTGGCTGTTTCCCTCAATTTGGGTCCCACATAAGAGAGGAAGGAAGAGATGGTTTCTCGAATGATAGGGTATCTGGGCCTTGAGTGTAGACTGGGACCTCCAAAATGATGGGGCATGCCTTAGAGTGGAAGGAAAGTTTCTCTGCCTGGTCTGCCATGTTCCCCTTTTAATGGCCCTCCCAAGGAACTTCTTTTGAATTGAATCAGTTTTTCATTCTCTTCACCTTCCTCTCTTTCTACCTCATCACAGGGTCTGACCAGTGGAAAGTAGCTGAAAAAAAACTATTTAATAAGGGCATTGCGATCTATAAGAAGGACTTCTTCCTGGTGCAGAAGTTGGTGAGTCAGAGGGCGTTTTCCATATGAGAAGAAATTAAATTTAGTTCATTTCAATCTGGTATGTTCAAGGCACTAGCTTCTGGGGATAAGAGAACAAAATGAAAAGAGTATCTGACCTAAAGGAGCTTATATTCGCTGGGAAGTTTAGCTTTTAAACAAGTCATTCAGTTCGGTCTCATTTGAGGAGGGAGAGAAATTGCATGAACACCTTGGGATTGGGAATGGGAGTCAGGAAAGACTTTGTCATGGGAAGGGACATTTGAGCAGAACCATAAAGGATTCTAAGAGGCAGAGGTGATGAGGGAATACCTTCCAAGAATCAGTGACAGCCTGTATCAAGAAAGAAAAGCAGGAGTAGCTAGATGGTATAGTGGATAGGGCACTGGAACTGAGTTCAAATCCAGCCTCAGATACTTACTAGCTGTGTGACCCTGGACAAGTCACTTAACCCTGATTGCCTCCAAAAGAAAGGCTAAGGCTGATAGGCAATACTGAAGTCCAAGAAGCAACTTCATGTGGGCCAGTTTCATTGCAAGGAAAACAGTATGTGAAAGAGAGTCATGTGAAAAAAGTCTGTCAAGAAACACTGGAAGCAGAGAGTATAAAGGGGGGGGTGGGGTGAGAGGGTATTAGTCAGAGCCACTTCAGCCTTGGTTTCTGCCAATGAGAAGAAGCCTTTGCAGTTGCTCAAAGAGCAGACTTAAGAAGGAGCAGCCAGGTTAGGGCATCCCCTCAGTTTTCATTCTGAAGATTGAGACACTTTCCCCCACCCCTCACTTCTTTTTTCCTGCTTGCCTCCTATTTCCCTGAGAAGATAATATAGTATTTTGTCTAGGCCTCAGACCAGTGAGGATGCCTATATTGTGGTCTTCAGACCCTTTGGACTCAAGGCCAATAATATCTGGGGAAGTAAAGGAGGACAGTGGCCAGAAGTGAGTCATTACCACATTGGCCAAAGTGCTTGCTACAGAGGGTGGTAATTAGCAGCATCAGACAGTGAGATCACCCCCAGATCTAGGGGCCACAGGCAGATATGTGACTTCAGACCCAGCGGGTAGCTTTGGAATTGAAAGTTGGGGAGCACTCCTGTTCCCTGACCTCACAAGTTGTCCCTCACATATCAGTTCCATGAGTTCTGATTGGTAGAGATGTCAGTTCAGCAACTGGATGTCCCAGGCACTGTGGTAGGCACTGGGGGATACAAAACCAAATTCAAAGTAATCTCTGTCATCAGAGAATTTACCTGTGTGTTCACACATGCACATGTATGAAATAATGTGTATACAGATAAGTACAAAGTGTATGTAAAAATACTTTGAAATGCCAGTGGATCATTGATCTCATCCATGTGACTGTTCCCTCTAACCACGAATATTGCAGCCCATTCACGCCTGCCCTTTCTCTAGGACAGTGGTTCTCAACCTTCCTAATGCCCTGTCCCTTTAATATTCTTTTGTGGGTGTATCTGCATGTGGGCGGACCTGCCTAGAGATGGATAGAGGAGCAGTGTCTTGGTTCCTAAGACCATTGGAAATAATGTGTTTTCCGATGATCTTAGGCCACCCCTGTGAAAGAGTCATTTGACCCCCCAAAGGGGTCATGACCGACAAGTTGAGAACCTCTGCTCTAGAATTTTTTTCCATGTCCCCCCATAAGTTTGTCCCAGGGGAAGCTGGGGACCTTCCTCTCATCATCTGAAGGAAAATGCCAATGGAGCACCCAGGCTTTCCTTAGGTTGTCCCTCATTCTAATCAGATACAACCCATAATCATCATAATACAAGGTAATTTTAGTGGGAGGGAGAGGGTCAGGAAAAACTTTATGTAAGGAGGTAGCATTTGGCCTAAATGGGAAAGCTCACAATGAGTTTTCTCCAATCCATCCCTTCTAAGAAGCAGGTTTATTTCTTGGATTGAATATGTACCCAAGAGTACTAAGCCTTATCTTGGAAAATTATTAATTAATAATTATTGCATGTAATAGATGGGGAATAATGGGTGTGAACTTGGATGGCTTAGTACAGTGTCGAGGGGAACTTGGAATGCCAGTCTTTCTCTCGTAAAGACCAAAAGGGTGGGTAAACGCTGAAGAGGCCACCGGGAAAGTCACAGATTTGCTGAAGCTTATGGTTTTCTTGTGAAGAAAATCAGTTTGCAATTATAATTAAATCCTGTACCCTTATGAGAATGTAAAGATATTGACTGTGGCTTTATACCTAGTAGAGAAAGATCTAAAGCAGTGGTTCTCAACCTTCCTAATGCTGGGACCCGCCTGGAGACTGATAGAGGAGCCCTGTCTCAGTTCCTAAGACCATTGGAAATATGTTTTCTGATGGTCTTAGGTGACCCCTGTGACCCCTGTGAAAGGGTCGTTTGACTCCCAAAGGGGTCGCAGGTTGAGAACCACTGCTCTAAAGTCTGTAAATTCTGCAATAGTCAGATTTGAACCTAAATGTTTCTGTCTGCCGTAGCAAGACCTCCCACCCCATATCTGCCTAAAAGGAAGGAAGAAAGGAGGGAGAGAAGGAAATAAAGAAATGATCATTTCCCCTCCTTGGTGTAGTTATGATTTTGACTTGGAGATTATTATCCTTCCCTGATACATGGGTCTCACCTTAGGTAATCACTCTGGGGATATTAGGTTCTCTCATTTAATGTGTTAATTTATTGGTGAGTCGCTTGTTCTCTTAGGAGTGTCCAAAAGCACAAACATATGACTTTTACCCTTTCTGTATGTATACACATGCTCCATATAGATGTAAACTAATATCTGTGCCTATGGTTATAGATATAAAAATGTAGGGATGTGCGGCCATAGGCAGGTCATCTAACCTCACTGTGACAGTGGAGTGTGTGTAAAATATAGATGGATGCATGCAGGAAATCTCAAGTCTTAGTGCAGTGTTCAGGTGTGGAAGCTTTTGGGTCATGGGGCAGAGAGAGAGAGAATATGAGAATGAGAGAGAAAATACGTGAATGAATCTGGAAAAGAACTTTGCGCTCCAATAATTCCAGATGCCCTCGTTTGGGATGGAGGACCCTCCACAATTTGCTCCCATCGTCCTTTCCAACATTATTTCATGCTGCTCTCCCTTCATGACCTCTCTCTGCTCTCCAAACTGCAATACTGGTTGTTGCCTGAGAGCGATGCTCCCATCTCCATGCATTTGCACAAGCCACCCCCATGTTCAGAATGTACTTATTCTTCATTTCCTCTCAGAATTTTTCCATTCAGCTCTGATGCCCTTCCCTTTATGTCACCTTTTCTGAACCCCCCCACGTGTCACTGATCTCTCTCTGTTCTCAATTTTCTTCCTACTGTCTTTATCTGCATATGGTATAATGGATCACATTTTGAGTTTGGAGCCTGGAAAAACTGGGTTCAAATCCTGTCTTTGGCACTTGCAAGCTGTATAGTTCTGGGTAAAATGCTTGACTTTTTGCTCCACAGGCAGTTCCTTAAGATTTTCATACCAAATCACAGACTGGTCTGAGTCTGTCATAGTGAGGAAATCCGTGTATTGAGAATTCCCTCTGCTGGGAGAAAACCATTGCTATTTTGTATCTTTTCACCTGTATTCATTAGATCAATAGAATATAAGCTCCTTGTGGTCAGGGGGGGCTGTTTCATTTTTGTCATTATATCCTCAGTGCCTAACATAAGGCCATCCATATAGAAGGCACTTAATAAATGTTTATTGAATTAATTTTTAACTTATTTAGTTTAGGGGCGGCTAGGTGGCGCAGTGAATAGAGCACTGGCCCTGGAGTCAGGAGTACCTGAGTTCAAATCTGGCCTCAGACACTTAACACAAAAATCTAGCCGTGTGACCTTGGGCAAGTCACTTAACCCCAACTGCCCTCCAAAAAAGCAAAAAAAACCCCAAACTTATTTAGTTTAACTGTTTATGTTTAATATTTAAATTAATAATCAATAAGTACTAATTATTAATAAATAAGATTTAACATAAAAATTAATTATTAATGAATTAAACTTTGTACTGTTTGGAGATGAAGAGGAGGTGTTGGAGAGGGAGGGGAGAGAGCAGCAAAAGGGGGGAAGACGGGGAGGACAAATGAAGCTAAACAGATCGAGGGACTCTGACCGTATTTTGACTTCAAACAGATTCAGACCAAAACAGTGGCACAGTGTGTGGAGTTCTACTATACCTACAAGAAGCAGGTGAAAATTGGGCGAAACGGGACTCTGACCTTCGGGGATATTGATGCCTCCGATGAGAGACTGGGTCAGGAGGAAGTGGAAGTGGACATTAAGGTGATTCCCTCTCCTGTCCAAGCGGCTGAGGCTCTTGGGGCTTGGTTTCTCACAGGCCCTCAGTTGTATTAAGAGGAAGGGGACAGAATGCTACAGGGTTTGGTCATTGAGGAGTATCTTGAGTCAATGGTATGAAACGAGTTTTAGACCCCTCCTTGCATAGCAGATTGGTGGTAGAGGGAGGAAGGGAAAGAAGAGATAGAGGGAGGGAAGATTTTTTTAGGCACCCGCTATTTTCTCGGCTGTAGGCAACTGGGTCATGCAGTGGATAGAGTGATGGACCTGGAGTCAGGAAGACTCATTCCTGAATTCAAATCTGGCTTCAGACACTTCCTAACTGTGTGACCTTGGGCAAGTCATTTAATCCTGTTTGCCTTAGTTTTCTCCTCTGTAAAATGAACTGGAAAAGAAAACGGAAAACCATTCCAGTATCTTTGCTAAGGAAACTCACAATGGGATCCCAAAGAGTCAGATGTGACTAAACAACAATACATTTGTCAGGCTCTGTTAAGCGATTTTTAATTATATTATTATTTAACACGAACATATTATTAATAATGATAATATATTACTATATTATTTCATTTGGCCCTCACAGCAACCCTGGGATATAGGTGCTATTAATATGCTTGTTTTAGAGTTGAAGAAACTGAGGCAGACAGATGAAATGACTTGTCCAGGGTCACACAATTAGGATGCATCTGAGGATGGATTTGAATTCAGGTCTTCCTGACTCTAGCCCCGTACTCTATCCATTGTGTCCCCTCACTGCCTGATAGTGATCATTGTCCTAACTGTAATAGAGGTAATAATTGTAGTAATGGTAGAAGTGCATCCTGTTTGTGGATCACTTTGGGAAAGTTTTCTGAAGGATTTCGTGCATATTCCATCATTTCATCATGACAACTCTGTTAGGGAGAAACAATGTTAGCCCCATTTTGCTGATGGGAAAATTGAGGTGGGATTGGGGCTGGAAGAGACTGAGAAAGGGATGTGGCTTAACCCTGGAGGGGGTGGGGGTGTGGATTTCTCCTTCAAACAAGTATTGTTAAGGATGATCTACAGGTGTTTGAAGGTAACTGTGTGGAAGAGAGCTTGGCTGCCTTAGACCAAGTCTGGTTGGCTCTAGCAGTCAGAACTAGGAGCAGGAGATACATATTGCAGAGAGACAGATGTATGGCTAAGGAAAAACTTCCCAGCAGCCATTCCCCAACTGAATGGACCATCTTGGGTGGTATTGAAATTCCCTACCTCTTAAGGTCTTCAGACCAAGATAGGATGACTGCTTGGTAAAGGCGTTGTAGAGGGATTTCTGTACAGGTACAGATTGGGCTGAATGACTTTATGAGGTCCCTTCTGACTCTAAGCTTCCCTGAATCTGGGTAATCTGGGTGAGGGGACTGCAGTTAATTAATGGCAGGATGGGGACTAAAACGTAAACCCTAAATTCCTAGACCAGAACTTTTTCCTGTTAGATCACACTGCTCATTGTGGGGCTTCTTTGGTGCTTCTAGCCTGCTGGGTGAGTAGCCTATGGAGACAGGTTGGATCCAGACTACTATGGGTTTTTCTGGCTTTAAACTCCCAGTCCCAAATGTTCACGTGATTCAGGACTCCCTTCTCTGTCCTATACTAGCTCTGAAATAGGAGGACTGGGATCTGAGAGACTTGGCTCACTCTCTTTTTTTCTTTTTCCAATGATAAGAGTTCCCAGAGGTTGACAAGGGTCCAGCCCCCCAGAAGGGAGGCCCCAAGTGAAGAAAGCGTAATGGCCAAGAAGGAGGCCAAGAAGGAGGACCGGGAGGAGGAAGGGAAGCAGGAAGAGCAAGAAGAGGTGCGAGAGAGGAGCCGGAGGGCAGCAGCAGTCAAAGCCGCCCAGACGATACAAGCCAATGAGGCAGTGAGTGTGTCTTTCCCTCCATGGGCCAGCTGAGTGCGCAGAGTACCCCTTGGGTCTCACATTTGTTATATAGAGAGGTCTCTGACCTAAAATTAGTGACTATTACCCCTTCCCACCTCCTACAAGAGTTGCAGGTTCATTCACACACCTAGGGCCCAGGTGCAAAGCTGGCTGGGATGGTAAAGGATGGCTGGAAGGGAGAGGTTTTCCTTCAGGAGGGCACAAAGACAGTTGAAATAATATTGCTAGAGATGGTGACAAGACCTGGTCCCCATGACAGGGACCTTGAGTTAAAGCCCAGAGAGGATGGTTTGGGCAGAAGGGTTGCAGTTTCAAGGAACACTGGATTGGAAGTTAGAACTGGCCTTTGCAACAGGAAAAGGAGACTTGCTGGAAATGGGACTTAGCTGGGAAGTATTTCATTTGGAGGAAAAGTATTTAGGAGGTGGCCCTCAAGTAGTGACTCCTTAAGAAGGGGGCTGTTACCAGGGAAGGCTTTTATTTGGGGAGGAGTGATGCAAAAAAAAAAAAAAGCCAAAAGAAAGAAAAGCAAGATATTTGAACAATGCAGACAAGAAAGCAGAAGAGGGGCGGCTAGGTGGTGCAGTGAATAGAGCGCCGGCCCTGAAGTCAGGAGTACCTGAATTCAAATCTGGCCTCAGACACTTAACACAAAAAACTAGCCATGTGACCTTGGGCAAGTCACTTAACCCCAACTGCCCTCCAAAAAGCAAAAAAAAAAAAAAAAAAAGCAGAAGGAAGTTTGTGAGGAGACACAGCCAAGGGCAGTGCTGGTGCTACCCTCTGTGTCAGATTTTACTTAAAAGAAAACCAAGTTGTACATGGTAGATTCACGATTTCAGATTGTAATTCTTGTTTTCTAACCCTCTGCGCGTATCTAGACGTTGAGGATTGCCAAAGTCAGTTTTAGAAATTATTTCAAAAAAGAATAAAAGGGGCAGCTAGAGGGCATTGTGACTAGAATAGAACACCGGCCCTGGAGTCAAGAGGACTGGAATTCAAATCCAGCCTCAGACACTTGACACACCAGCTGTGTGGCCTTGGGCAAGTCACTTAACACCAATTGCCTTGCCTTCCCCCCCTCAAAAAAACAAGAATAAGAGAAGGGAATTATTCTACTTCAGGTACATGAACTGAATTTAGCAAGAAACAGGGGCTCTGGACAGATAGAGCTAATCACAAGCTTCCAGGGCTTCCTGGCAAAACAGGTACATGAAGTCCCCACAGGATTCTTTGCCGTGGTACTTGCTGCCAGGAGCCAAACCAAGCAGGCCATGATGCTCTTCTCCCACAAAAGCTCTTTTATTCCAAACTGATACAATTGCCTTGTCTTCATCTGTCTAGATCAATGATGTCCTCATCCTCAGGAGCCGTGAGTCCGATGCTCCTGGGGTGGCCAGCAGCCGAGCCACAGAGAAGCCTAAGGAGAGCTCTGGGAAAACTCGAAGAGGTGGACCCATCACAGAGAAGCAAACCACGGAGACCTTAAGTAAAACCCAGAACCAGGACAGCACGTTCCCTTGTAAAAAATGTGGCAGGTACGAAGACAGTTCCGATCAATTGGCAGTGGGTGGGTGGCTGGTAATGAATACTAGGAAAAGACCAGAGTTTTAGGTTCTTGACAGGACAGTGGACCGATGGGCAGAGTTGGCTCTTGGTGGATAGTGAGGACAGTAGCAAACACAGCTGATGTCACTGTTTCCTGCTGACCTGGGACTAGAGGGAGCATGAGGGCTAAAGTAGCATTTGGTCACACTGCGTGATCAGTCTGCTGGACAGGCATCATGGCTTCATAACAGACAGCATGCTCACTTGATGTCAGGAGGGCCTGAGTTTGAATCCTACCTTTATTTATCCAGGCTCATTTGATCTCTGACCCTCACTTTCCTTGTCCACAAAATGGGAATAAGATCAGTAGTTACTTGCTTCACCTCAAATGAGAGGATGTATCTAAAGCACACATACTTAATAAACCTCACCCTTTAGATTATTTCCCAGACTGGCTCAGTAACCCCTCCTCCTCATCTCTGGTGATGCTTTATCTCCTGATCTTCTGCTGGGCACTTGCAGGACTGTATTTTGAGAACAAATGGGGAAATTTCTTTCCTTTTTTTTTGTGGTCTTTTTGGAGGGGGGAGGAAAGCAGGGCAATTGGGGCTAATTGACTTGCCCAAGGTCACACAGCTAGTGTTAAGTGTCTGAGGTTGGATTTGGACTCAGGTCCTCCTGGCTCCAGGACCGGTGCTCTAAGGGAAATTTTTGAAAAGACATGGGTGATTCTAGAGAATCACACTGGCCCCTTAAGAATTTACTATATGCCAAGCATCTTGCTATGAGCATTGCAGATACGAAAGTGAGCTAGTGCCTGCCTTCCTAGGAGCTTATGTTCTAATGGTGGAGAAAAAACACAAACAGGAAATTGGTTGCCAAAGAAGGGAGGTTTGGGGAACAATTAAAGATAGTGAACATAGCCATGGGGGAGTTTAACTGACAAAACCCTTTTCAGAAGCAATGGTAAAATTGATTTGATTATGGTTCCCAGAGCTAGAGGTGGAAAGATGATGCCCTACATTAACTGTAGGGCAAGGTGAGGTGAATAGAAGACTGGATCGTATGTAAATCTTGGTCTGAGGGGTTTTAAGCTACGTGAGTTTGTACTCACTCACCAAGCAGGATAGCTCCATACCTGTCCTGGCCGGGAGTTTCAAAATGGCATGGATTAAGCACCCTCTACCCCATGGCTTTTGTAGGCTGAGTAGTGGGAATGGTGCCTGAGCCAGGGCAGATAACAGGCAGTTGGTCTGGAACCTAGCTGTTAGGTGAAGTGAACAATTAAAACATAGCTACAGGCAACCAGCTGACCCCTGGTTCCCTCTCTTCCTCACTGGGGCAGGGAGGGTCTTGCCTACTTCACATTTGAAGGGTGTAATTGATTATTTTCATGCATTGATCTTGGGTTTTTTTTAATTCAATTTTATTTTCATTTCCAAATTTTTTCCCTCTCCCATCCATTAAGGAGAGAGAAAAAAGTCATAATCATGTAAAGTCATGCAAAACAAATTCACACATTAGCAATGTCCAAACAGAAGAAAGAAAGTGAAGAAAATATTTCAGTCTGCTCTGTAACTCAGCTCTCCATTTAGAAATGGAGAGCTTTCTTCCTTAGGAGTTCTTTGGAACTGCATTTGTCATTGTTATTACTGTCATTGTCAGAGTTATTACTAAGCCTTTCCAAGTTGTTTATCATTAAGATATTGCTGTTGTGGAAATTGTTCCCCAGAAACTATCCCTTTCATTATTTCACAACAGTATATAATAAATAGTATTTCATCACCTTTTGCCATTCCCCAGTTAATCGGCATGGAGGGGTATCATTGAAAAGACCCAGTGAGGACTTGCGGTAGGTAGTGAATGTGACTACCTAGGACTATAGAGAAAGCCATCTAGTCCAATTCTGTCTCATTTTATAGGAAGGAAAAGAGGCCTCAGGAGGCTAAGTGTGGCTATCCATATAATAAATATCAGGGGTGGGATTTGAACCCATATCCTGGCTCTTTACCCAGCACTTTGACACTAGGGACTCTTATCCCAGACTTTTTAATCTGAGGAAGTCACAATGATAGCAGACAATCCCCCTTGGGTGCCCAACTCTCAGGAGTTATGAAAGGAGTCTGGTTGTGACCCAGCTTTCTCTCTCTGTCCTCTTTCTGTTCAGGGTCTTCTTCAAGGTAAAGAGCCGTAGTGCCCACATGAAGAGCCACGCGGAGCAGGAGAAGAAGGCAGCAGCACTAAAGCAGAAGGAGAAAGAAGCTGCAGCTGCTGCTGCTGCTGCCGCGGCTGCCGCCACCCGCCTCCAGACCCGACAGGAGAATAGCAGTAGTGGTGGCGGTGGCGGCGGCGGTGGCGGTGGTGGTAGCAGCAGCAGTGGGAGCTCAGATGAAGATGGCGAAGTGTAGTGAGCCGGGGTGGTAGACTCAGCTGGGAAAGCAGTGAGGCTGGTTCTCCCCCACTGTCCCTGTGCTGGGTGATTTTCCTCTCTGCACCCTCACCTGCCTTGTGGCTGCAGCTGTCTGGCCCAATGGACACTCAACAGGGAATCAGAAGGGAATCATGAAGACTTAAAATAGAACAAAAGACAAGCTTTTATTTAATTTATAAAGGCCCTGGGAACAGTGTTACCTGGGGCAGGACCCAGTTCTCCTTCTATTGAGTTTGTCAGACCTTGTCCCTGTGCTTTTTCAGAATGGTAGGACTCCTCTCATGCTTCTGGACACTTCCAACCTGGGGTTATTGATCTTCCCCACCCCCCAAGCCACAAGGCTATTGGTTGCTGCTGCTACTTCTGCTGCTTTTTGGACACCAAACTCCTGCTGCACAATTCCCTCTTTTTCTTGGCCTTCCATTCCTCCCCTGAGTCACTTGGAAGATATTTTAGTGGAAGTTTGCAAGATTTCACCCAATCCTCCTGGACAACAGCTTCTTGAGCGCGACCAAAAATCGAGGAACTCTGCCAGCAAGGTGCGCTCAATGTCTCTCCTCCCTGGCTCAGATGGGTGAGACAGGATGGCCCCTTCTGGGAGAGGAACATTTTAGTCTTCTCCTTGAACTTGCCACCTGGTACTTAGCCTGGCCAAGCCCCCTGCCAGGGACAGTAAGGAGCAGGCAAGCACACTGATACCCAAACCAAAGCTTCTCTACTTACCCGTTCCCAGCATTCCTTCTTCCCCTGGAAGGAGGCTGCTGGTATGCATTGTGCACCTGGACAGATGGGAAGAGTGAAAAGAAGGAGTGGCAGAGATCCGGATTTTTTTCCCCACTGTCCATTTCAGGGTCTTAGCTTTCCTGTTTTGTGGCAACTCTGCCTAGAGCTGACATGAATTTCTCAAGCCTTTGGAGATCCAAGTCAAAATTAGAGGCACCTGTCTCTGCTAATAGACCTTCCTGGGGATAAGGGAGCTAGTGAGAGGGCTGTCTCTGCCAGAGGGAAAGGATCGGAGAGAAGGGTGCCTGTGGAGGAAAAAGGTGGCTGAGTTTTGACTAAACTGGACTCTTCCTTATCGCTCACTCCCTTGCCAGATGCCTTCTTGTCCCTAGCTACTGTGAAAGAGGGTACTTAAGGAGTTACTGGCTACGAGTCATCTGGGACCTCCTTGTGATTACATTTCATAATCCTAGGGGGATGCCTGAACTCACAGACTTCAACTGTCCTGGTGGTGGTTGCCTGTAATTCTAAGGTCCGAACCAGTCCACCCCTGTCCCTTCAAATTGCCAGAACACACCCTTGGGTTTCATGCTTTGACTCGATTCCTTTCTGTGCTGGCCCCATACTGGCCCCTGTCATTTGGAAGGCCCCGGATTTCTTCAGATGCCAGAGCAGTCACTGAACTAGATGAAAAAGGGTTGTGATTTGGGAGTTTTCATATTTAATTTTTCACATCCTCTCAGGGAGCAGGGGCCTCTTGCTTTCCAGAGGCCCAAATTGTTTATCCAAAAGTAAAATACCTTCCTGCCCTCAGAGGGAAATGATACCATGTACCTGGAGTAGGACCTTCTCTATCAGTCACTGTGGGAACTGGCCCCTGAAAATGGAGGAAATGAGGTTTTCCCAAACCCACCCCAGAATACTTGCTGAAAGCAACAGAGAGTCCAAGTCAGAAAATACTTAAGTGTTTGGGAAAGGATTTTTTTTTTTTAAGAAATTGAAAACAATGCTGCTTGCTCAGTTTTCTTGTCTCCAGTTTCAGATAGTTTAAGAGCAGTGGCGGTGGAAAGCCCTTTCGATTTTGGGTTGAGCTTGGGTTTCATTCAAGTAGGCCAAGGATTCTCTTCCCAAAACAAAACTATTGTTAATGGGATTCAGGTTTACTGGAATTAATGGAACACTTAGAATAAGAAAAAGGTTTTGAAAATAGCCTGTGGGATTCAGGAGATCCTGTCATTCTAGGGATGGATTACTTTCTGGACACATACTTTATAAATGAGGTCCAAAGGAAGTAGCATTTCTAGTGAGGGAGTCTAGGTAACTAGGTGCATCAGGCTAATGATTTGGGGAAGGGATTGCTTGTAAACTATGCACTATCAGGTATTCTTCAGTATCATTTATATGTTAATATGGGTCTCCAGGGCTCCCAAAGAGGGAGTAACCAGATCCTTCTGCCTAGCCTCCTAGAGAATGACCTAGATTTCCTAAATCCTTGCCTACTGATCTGTTTTCCTCCATAAGATTGTGGAAATTCGTTGTCCTAAGGTTGTCTAAAGTCTTGTACATGATCCAGAAACAGGAAGTTAAGTTAAATATGAGTGCCTTCTCTGCTCAGCCCTGAAGTGCTACTTATGTCCCAAGATTTTTCTATTTAAAAATTCCTTTAGTTTCAGTCCTTGTTTAGACACACAACAGCTGCTCTTGTAACAGAAACCTTTAGCCAGATGAGACCCTTCCATTCACTCAGAAAGTGGCAGAACCCAATCTCTTGGAATTCTTTGAATAATAAAGTGATTTTCTTCCTCCCCAGCTAGCAGGGGCTTTCCCTGATGAGGGTAGACAAGGAAGACAAGATAGTGTCTCAGTTAATTTGCAGAGAGAAAAGTTATCTACAGTAAAATGTGAAAAAATTGTATCTTCAGAGAATTAAAGGCAATCATGGCTAATAAAATGCATATAAAATGGAATCTGTAAACAAAGCTAAACATATCCTTCAATGGTGCTGTTCTCTATTCTGTGATAGGCTCAATCACATTTTTTTCTTTTATTTGCTTAACCTAATCAGAAAGTCCATTGCTTTGGAAAGCTGGATAATCAGTGTCTCCAGCTTTAAAGATTTCTGCCTCCTCCCCACTCTTCCCTATCATTCTGTGTTCACTGTAATAGCCACTGTCACCACTCACCTAAGGGCGGGCACAAAACCTTCAGTATCTAGACTGGGATGGCCTGTTTCCTGAAGGTCTGTTGTCAGCTGTCAGTACTATACAACCTGGGGTGCAATTTTGGTAACAGTATGGATGCATGCTTTGCTGCCTTTTGATATCTCCTTACGCTGACTTTTGTCCTTTGAAAGAAAAGGGGTTCCCCACCTCTGATTTGGGCCGTAAATTTGATCTTATAACTATACATGAGGGGAGCAGTGTAGTGCCATTTTTTTAAACTGCCTTTCATTTCCATCCGTGGTTAAAATACATTCCCTCCTCTTCTGCCATCCACATACCTCCCACTGTACCAAATGGAGTTGAACCAGTGGTACAGGGGTTTTATATGCTGCTTGGGTCAAAAGGGATTGTCTGCATTCAGCTGCCTCTGAATCTGCTTCTCATTCTCCTACCATGTGCTAGGATGAAGGGAGAATCCAATGCATATTCAAGCCTCAGCTGTTTTGATGTTCTCTCTGGGGCATGCTTCTGGGATGGTGTTACCAGACTGGAAAGCCTGACTCTTTAGGTTTACAGAGAATATGCATGTTTCTAGAAAACATTTCTATCTTTAAGACACGTATTCTTCCTTCCCACTGTGTTGTGTTAACAGTGCTAAACTAATTTGCAGCTGTTTCAACCATTACTTATTTAAGCCTGTACGTTGGAGGTCTTTTGGGAGGGGACAGAGCACAGGAACAGTCAGTCTGTAATTATTGTATAAATGCTTTAATAGCATATAAATAAGTATATTACTTTTATTTTGAAAAATGATCAGACACTGCCTTTTGTGTGTTTGCTGCCTGTGGCAACCTTTTTAAAGACTGTTACATATTAAAATAGTGTACATATATATTATATTATATATATTATTTACCTCTTTTGCTGTACAGTTGTGATAGACCAGACTGAAGATTTTATTTTTTGTGTGCTTTTTATAAAAAAATTAATACACTAAAGAAAATCTTGCTGATGTGATTGTAATGTACCCATGTAACTTATTTACTTTTGAATGTCTTTCCATATCTCTAAACCTTTTATTAAATAAGGTTTTAAAAATTCATAGTGGAAAGTTGTGTTTTGGTGGGAATTGTTGCTCTCTGGGCTTGGTTACAGGTTTTATCATGGAGCTGGAATGGATCTGAGAGAAAATCTAGGCCTTCTCCTTTTGCTGATGAGGAAATTCAGGATTAGAGAGGGTAAGAGAGAGTGAGTGCCAGTGGTGACAAAGTAGTAAGATCTTCCTGGTCTCCCAGGACTTCAAGTACAGTACTGCACAACACTATGCTCCCTCTAAGTGCAGAAAAATCAAATCCTACAGTTTTCCTGAGCCATTCATTCCATGGAAGCTCATAGTCAGCCTGTGCACTAAGGGAAGAACCATGTGCAGAACCTCCTTTCGTGATCCCATAACAAAGAGATGTGCATGAACAAAGTCAGGAATGGCAGATGTACTTGAAGTAGGTTAACAGGTGAAGAGGCTAGTACTGAGTAGTTCAAGTGGCAAGGAAAATGAACGACATATAGACCCATTTGATTTGTGGGTTGGATTCCTCAGGCCCACAAATACAGTGTTATATACAGAAGAGGAAATAATAAAAAAGAGATTAATTCTGGTTTTCTGTGAATCTGTATTCTCTCATACAAATGAAGATGGATTCAGAGGAATGAGTGAAAAAATTATGTTGTCTCAAAGATCCCAAAGGTCAAATGCTGGTAAATTAATAAGATTAGAGTTGCTAGGGTTTCTTAATCCTGTGGTCATATAAAAAAAAGATACATATGCTTTTAATTCTTTTTTATAAAATAACACCATTTATTACTATTTTAAAACAAGTTCCACAAAATAACATTTAGAAACCAAATAGGTCTAAATAATTTAAGAGACAATGTGTTTAGTCATAAAGTCATGCTACAAAACTTCTATGTATAAAAGAGATTATTAACCAAAATAAATGTTAAAATATCCTCCTAGTTAGAGCCAGTTCTAGAAGCCAAGTTTTCTAGAGTGACCATTCCTAGTCAACAGAGTCAGGGGAGGAGCTGCTGGGATCATTCCCTTCAGCTTCTTACCCATAAGTCTTTTGATGGAATTAATCCCTTTGGGCAGTAGCACCCCAGAGGCAAGCACCCGGCCTGCCAAACAAGCAAAGAATTCCCACCCACCTCCGCGCTATTTGCCACAACTCTGTTTAGCCAACATCTAAATTAATAAAATAGACATATACAGTATGTGTGAGGGAACAATAACTCACAAAGCTTCTGTTCAGGATTCTACGTGGTTTCAGCATTGTACACAGGACTCTAGTGTGTTACATCACACAGATTCATCGCCATGGATGCAGCAGAAATGGAAGACTGCACCAAATAACTAGGAAATCTTTCCTATGATTGGTGTGGGAAGCTACCATAAATACATGCTTAGGCCAGGTTCACTAGACATAGCTTATGTGAGGTCTAATTCAAAGATACTATTGTGCAGGTTAGATCAATATCCGTCTATCCTTTGGAAGTACTTCCTATCAACATCCAGTGCATTATTTTAAAGTGCAAATTTCCCCCCAAATAGTAACTTTTCTCCCTGCTTAAATTTGCTATAACAAAATGTGGTTGGCTTCCTTTGACCTCCTCCACCTAGGAAATGAACTAGAATCCAGTTACCTCTTTCTCACAACCTTCAAGTAAATGGTGTTGGGCAGTAACTTACATCATGAAAAGGTAGGATTCAGTTTGCTTTAGTTTCTTTCTTTTGTAGTCACTAGATCATGAAAAGGCACCAGTGAATTTGTAGATTAGAACCTCATATAAAGATAGAAAAGATTTCAATTATTACCCTTAATTTTTTATTATAACTCTCATTACAACTTTACAAGAAGGAAATCCTGGGGTTAGAAAATGGGTTCAAGTGAAGTATGTCAGAAGTGCCAACTCTTTGTTGAATGAAGTTTTGTTTTAGACTTCAGTACTCTACAGAATAATGAAAAAACCCTCAAACAATAAAAGTTTGTGTTAAATAAATAGGAACTCTAACAAAGAATAACTAATAGCAACTGAACAATATTCCTTTACAAATTTTTTCAGCTGTGTCTGACTCTTCATGATCCCATTTGGGGTTTTCTTGGCAAAGATACTGGAGTAGTTTACCATTTTCTTCTGCAGCTCATTTTACAGAAGAGGAAACTGAGGCAAACAGGATTAAGTGACTTGCCCAGGGTCACACAGTGTCTGACACCAGATTTGAACTCAGGAAGATGTCTTCCTGACTCTAGATCCAGCACTTTAGCCACTGTGTTAACATAAAATGACCTACCAAAACATACAAAAGGCTGTTTGCCTTCCCTACTAGTGACAGTGCCTTTCATAGTATTTCATCTTTTGGTGAATGATCAAATCCTACCTCTCTCTACGTAGCCCCTTTCTATTTAGTCCTTCCAGGTGGATGATTATGATAAACCCCAGAGCTAAATTAGTCTTAAAAGCTATTTACACATAACAGGAATTAATACTGAGAACAAATCCTTGAAAGGGACTTGAATACCCTTAAAAAATCTCATTTTTCCTCCCTCCTTATTCTATTTCACACTGCTAATGAGCTCCCTGTCAAATCAAAAGCTCTCTTTCCACATGAGAATAACTTCTAAGCTCTTTATACCAGCTCTGCTCAGAAGACTAATTCCCCTGATCTTGGTTCCTGGCATGTAATCTCAAACTTAGTGAATTAACATTAACTTAAATAGTAACTTAAATTTTTTTAAAAAATCAGACCTAGGAACATTGCCAAAACCAAGTTATTTTCATATAATGAACCATATGTTCAGATTACTCCCAAACTAGATCTGAATTATCTTGGAGGTTTGTTGTAAAGAATACCCTTTGTAAACTGCAAAGCACTTTTTAAAAAGTGAGTTACTAAGGAAAGATTTATATGAATGTCTATGTTATCCAACTCTTATGTACAATCCCTAGTTTTATATAATAATTTGTAAAATTTTATTATGGACACATAAAACTCTGCATCTTGTGCAAAATTTGACTATAAATCACCCTTAAAGGACATGGACTCAGTTGTTTAAAGCATCCTCAAAAGATTACACTTTGGAAAATGAGTAAGAGAGAAATGTGGTCGGTTCCTATCCAATCAAGGGCACCGTTGCTAATTAAAAAGGAGAAGGCAAAATCAGTGATATCTGGGGAGAGCTGGCTTAAAATAAAAATGGCAAGAAATGCTAGGGGAGACACTGCTAGGAAAAGATGAGAGGAAAAAAATAAACATCAAACTACCAAAAGATTGTTAAGAATGGCAAGATAGGGTAACATGTGTGCGCCTTTTCTGTTCATCCTTCATCCGTACATCACATGAAGACTGGCAGCAGTTAACTAGAGAGCTGTGTCAGAATGTATAGAACCACAACTATATCAATATTGGATATCATGGAATAGTTGAATACTTTGGATGACTAAAATAGAAGCTTTTCTGAACAATTAAAAGATCTGATCAATTGTACAAATTTACTAGTACAGGGAAAAATAGATTCAGGAAAACTAATTTAACCACTTGAAACATATATGTATAAAACATATATCATATGTAATATATATGTATATATATGAATAATCTAGGAGCACAGAGATAACACACTCAAACTAAGCCAAACATCCTTCCTAGAAGCAATATGCTTAAGGTGTAAAGCATCAATTAAATTTAGGGTCCTTCAAAATAGATGAAGTAAGATCCTGAACTACTTCTGGGTCCCTGTATTTCCTTCCCTAATGGCTAAGACTCTAGATTCAGTCTCATAAAGAGAACTGTGCTAGGCACCACAGTAGGCACTCAATAAACATGCTGAGTTGACATGAATGTGAATATTGGGTATTCACCAGTAATCACCACCTTCTATTTCTCTGAACACTACATGTGATTCCAAGGTTATGAGGGAAAAGAAAAACATCCCTTCTGATTTAAAAAGGTAAAAACCAAGGACAGGAAAAACAGGCATCAAAAACAACCCCTAAGCCACGTCACAAGCAGACTCAACTGGCCAACACTGTTGTAAGTCAGTGACTTACACAGTAAGTCCTCTTTCAGGGGAAGAGAACAAAAGGAAAACACCCACCCAACCTAAAGATTTTCCATTTCAACCAGGACAACAGAATGAATTACCCACCACAACAAAAGTACAATGAAGGTTCTTTGAATTATGATCCTCCTGAATATTCACAGGCTTTAGATTCTCAAGATTGGGCAGGGTTTCCTAAATTAACTATAAAGAGCTTCTTCTAAGAGAATGGCTAAAATTTAAAATGCTGCACCAATTTTTCTTCTTTCATCACTAGAAACTGATTGTCAAAGCAGTAACACCTTTCTAATAAGTTTGTATACTCAAGGAAATCAAATGTTTCTTGTCTTGGTAAGAACTCAATGCTTCTGAAGTCAGGGGCTACTTGTTTAAATCATTAACTTACTTTTTCCTCTTTTAACTATGAATTTATCAGTGTTACCTTACTGTAGTAATATCTAGAACAATGTGGCAGAGGGTTCCTGACTGCCTTCTGACTCTATATGAAGGAACTGGCCATTTCTCTCTGTAGCACTCCACTTAGGCACCCCCTGCACCACCTTATGCTTCCCAGGAAGGGAAAGAACATAGAATTTTTGTTACACAATCCAAAATTCTGTGCCTTCTTGTTATTTTGTGATTTCAGAGTTTAAGTATATTGCAATGCTGCATGACATTACTCTAAAAATGTCACCATTTGCCTGTACACCCATATCAAAATATTCACTTTCTTTTCTTTCCCACCTATATGCACTTTCATGACCCATCCTATCAGCTATCTGAACTAGTGCTTCTCAAACAAAAGCGAACCTAGAAATAGAAAATTTCATTCAACAGGAACTTGCTAAAGTCTCTATTCTTTATATTTACCACAATCACCATCCTCAATAATCAGGTAAAAAAAACCTAGGTTAAAAAAAAAAAAAATCTAGGTAAAAATCAGGTAAAAAGAAAAAAAACCTGATAAAAACCTAGGTGAATATGGAGTAATGCTGCCTAGCAATCAGTTTGAGCTAGGCAAACCTAAAATATCTAGTCATTTCTTTACAATTTTCACCATGTGCATAAGGTCAAATTTACATATGCAAAGTAGCCAGATGACAGCACAAAGAGGGATCATCACAGTCATCTTCACAAATGATTCTGAGCATAACATGACTGATTCAGCCCCAGTGATTACAGAGGTGAAGATAACTGCAGGCACCGGGCTGATCAGGCCATAATCTGACTCAGTGGCCACAAGGAAAGATGACCTAAATCCCACTTAACATGCACTCATTTTAAAAAAACTTCAACAAACCAGAATATGGAATATGCCACCTTGGATCAGAATTTTTCTTATTCACAGCTGTTCAAGTGAACTTTTTGTCTGCTGGTTCTGAGTCTTGCTGGTGACAGAAAGCCAATTCATGCCATATGTTATCTTGTTGAACCATATTAGGTGGCTTTTGAGTGACTATGAAAAACAAGAAGGCAGCTAGACAGGAAGGAAGATGGTAAAGATCCAAATATGTGGGTCAAAAACTTTTTTCTTGAAGCAACACACATTAAGAAAAATAGACTAAGTGATATTTAAACAAACTGAACAAAGAACTAAAACTTCCTCCTTTGTTATAAATAATTAAAACACTTAGGTTGAAGGGACATGAAAATGTGCTTCTATTCTAACTAGAAAAAACTATTTTATCAATATTTGATTAGCTTGGGATGGGCAGTTGTGACTAAAGAGTGGATATTGCTATCCGCAATTTCTTTCGTTACAAAATAGGAGGCCTGTTTCCTTATAAATAAAGTTGCTGTTACCACTATTTTGTTAACTCACTCTTTAGATGGGGTAAGAAAGGGAAAATGACAAGGAGTTTGTAAAATGTTTTAAAAATATTTTGCCCTCAATATATTTTTTTTAAAACAGACAATTATACAAAGCATTATCTATTTTTCTTACTTAAATATCATAAGTTAAAACAAAGTGGAAACTGGGCATTAGCCTTCTTCTTCTTCTTCCTCTTTAATTACCGGGATTCCTAAAAATGAAAGAGAGAATTACTTCTGAAGATTCTTAACATATTCCTAATATTCTAAGCGACAGAAGCTTCCTGTTGACCTAAAAACTGCGAGATGTTCCGAAGCGTCCACGACTTCTATGCCCAGATGTTTCAAATGGGCTCATGGGTACTGAAGAAAAAGATGCTTGGCAAAAAGTCCCTATGGCCTACAAGAAACTGTTTAAATTTCTTACCCTTCCATTCTATAAGGGCTTCTATACCCTAGCAATACCAATCAAACTTTCTAGGCTACTCACCAACTACATACTTTCTGAAACCCTATAATCCAATTAAATGAACACAGAGACTATCCACTAAATGTAAAGGAAGAGGAGTACAGTGAACAGCGCTGGAGCAGGAGCTGATGCCCTATTCACTGAGCCACCTAGCCATCCCAACACCACCCATTTTGTAAGACTGAATTAAAATCTTTCTCTTCTTGGTAAAGGCTTCTCCAACTAGCTCCATCTATGTCTTTGCTGATTTTCCATGGCAGTCCTGTATTTAAAACACCATATACTACCTTACGCTCTATTTGTTGCTCATGTAGCATGGTTATCTGCTTACATCTTTAAAAAATTAAAGAAAACACTGCCCTGGAAATCTTGAGCAAAACTGTAACCTTATGAAAAACAGATCCACAGTCTTAAAAAGACTTGATTTCCTTGAATCTTTCAGACTAGGGATAGCACAGGTATAGTCTAAACATGCTGGGGAAACCATGGGCAGATCAAACCTCAGTTCCTCCTTGCTCAAACCTGACCAATCCAAATTGTAAAAAAAAGTAAACCTGTGTGAGAGATATGGTGAAGACCCATTATTAACTTTTAGGCTAAAAATTTAAGGTTGGGTTTTCAATTCAGTTTTCCTGTAAAAAAAAAAAAAGACAGAAAGAGGGAGAGAGAGAAGGATGGAGGGAGGGAGGGAGAGAGAGAGAGAGAGACAAACTGCTGACCCTAAAGTGTTACAAAAGAAAAGAGATGAGAACACATGATGCAAACACATCTGCATGGTTACCCAGGTCAAGAGACTAACAAGGATGGGAGCTGTACAAGAATTCTTAGATGACTACATCAGCAGGATAGTCATGTCTGCTTGGTTCCTGGCCCAGTTATACTGTAAGGGTAAACTGACCATTAAGTGTTTCAGGAACAAGGACAATGGCGCAGCCTTTGATCATGTCTATTCATTGATCTAAAGAAAAGGGGCCCCCCAAAATGTAGGAATATGCCAAAGTTAACAGACTGCTGAACTTACAAAATAATTGCAGCTGCTTACTATACATATGTCATCACTGTCCTTGGGTCAGATTATCGTGTCTCACATTGTACCCTCAAGACTTGTGGCAATGAGCTGAGAGGAAGGGGGATAGGAAGGGGGTATTGCAATTAGGCAATGGGGCTGGGGCTATAAAAATACGTGTCTTCTCTATGCCTAGCGCAGTCTGACACTGAGAATTTACTGAATGTACTCAGGCCCTTTTCTTGTGAGAATCGTAATAAACTCCTTTCTACTTTCTACTTTGAGAAGCCTCTGTTACCCCACCCACCTGCCTCTGAGGTTCAAAGGGACATATTATTTCCTTGACTGGTTCTTCTCTTCATAATACCATATCACTAAATCAGCACTTGTTTTCAGAAAATGTCACCAAGCTACTATCCCAAACAACCCACCATCTAGTTTCTTCAGCTTGGGCACCCGTCTGGTTGCTTCATCAATCCAGATGCCCTCAATGGAATATTTTTCTTCCAGGGGATTACCCACAAACACCAGCTCTTCTAGGCATCCTAATTCAGCCAGCTTTACAAATTCCCCTACAATTACAAAGAAATAACTCAAAATTAAATGCTGTATTAGCAACTGTTGAGACTTAATTATAGTTTGATCCTCAGTATCACAGAACACACTGGCAACTGTAATTTTGTGGCTCTTCTGTTTACTTCAGCAACAAGTTGACATTTAAAAGGCAGTTCAAAAAGCTGCGCCACATGAAATGACTCCTTTGAGCAATTAAAGGTAAATAAACAGAAGAAAACCTCCTTTCTTTAAGCCAAAAAGAAGGGATAAAATCAGCTACATAAGATTAACCGAATCCAAAGGAACTAATTTCCTTTTCTCAAAATGAAAATCCAAGGAACGTGTGATGATGACAAATCACAACGATACATCATAACCGTGTCAAAAAGCAATTCTGCAATTGTTTTCCAAGCTTTATCAAGTCCCAGGTTTCAGACTCTGTGATGCATGCCACATTTGTCAAGGGAAAGAACAAAGCGTGGACAGAAGGTGATAGAAGTCCAGGGTCAGTGAGACCTCGCACCCCACATCGATACTGGCCCTGCCTGCGCTGCACTAGGTGCTGTGGAGGATACAGAGCTCAGCTAAACAAGGCGCTTGCCCTTGAAGAAGCTTATACCCTTACAAGGGATGTACAGAGATAACTTTATAGTAAAAGGTGGCATGAGATGAGTGACCCAAGAAAAGGTACAAAGTATGACATGAGCTTAGAGAAGGGAGATGCAAAAAAAGAGTTACATTTAAATTGGTTTCCCTATGGCCCTTAGGTAAATTGGACAATTTTTGTTCATGATTAGTAAAGAGATTTTGAGCCCTCTGGCTGTAGTAAGGACAAGTAAATGGCTAAAAATAGCAAACTGCTGGAGACTCAGCTTCTTTCTGTCAAACAGTAAGCCACTATTTAGCAAGTAATTTTTCTTTTACACATCCTTTGTCCTCCTATTGGGTTAATTTCTGTAAGTAAGAAGGCAGAATGAAAAACTTGGCTTACCCCAGTCTTTTACTAGGTTATTAGACATATAGAGGATCTTCAGTCGCTTCATAACGTGGATCCCTTTCAGCTTCTCAATGAAATTATAAGATATCCACAGCTCCTCTAATGTGTCCCCAACCGCCTCCTGGAAAAAAAAAAATGACAATGTGGATTTAAATATTCCAGATCCATAAGGATTTCCTTCTGCCGTATGTAGCATATCAGGCAAGAGGCAATTACAGGGGGCACTACCACATAACCTCTGCTGGCATGGCTCCTAAGAAGACCAGGTCACCTCCACACCACGATAGGGCATCAGAGCAGGCCCCTGTAGAGGAGAGCCTTTATAATGTACTTGGGAGGTTTGAAAATCATCAATTATATTAGGTTGTTTTAAATATGTCTCCCTTGTCTGCACCATTTACCCATGGATAGTACTAAAAGTAAACTTCAGTTTAATATAACTCACCTGAAGTATTAAGGGCTAAATTAGAATACAAATTAATATTAGTAAATCACCATACTTGCACTGAAAAAGATTCAAAACTTTAAAAAATTTTCCAACTTATTTAATATACCAAGTTTCTATGAGTCAAGTATTATTCTCCTTCACCTATGAGATTAGAAAATCTAATACAACTAGCCAATAACTTTCTTTTCAAAAATTAAAAAAAAATTTTTTCCAATTAAATGTAAAGATAATTTCTATATTTTTTTAAAATTTTGAGTTCCAAATTCTCTCCTCCCCTGTTGAAAATGAAAGCAATTTGATATAGGTTTATACACATGCAGTCATGCAAAACATTTCCATATTAATCATGTTGTGAAAGAAAACATAGATAAAAAACAAGAAAAATAAAGTTTTTTTAAAGGTATACTTCAATCTGCATCCAGACTCTGTAAGTTCTTTCTCTGGAGATGGAGAGCATTTTTCATCATAAATCCTTAGGAATTTTGTGGATCACTGTATTGCTGAGAACAGCTAAGTCAGTCACAGTTGATCGTTGTACAATATTGCTGTTTCTGTGTACACTGTAATGTTTTTGCTCAATTCACTTTGCTTCAATTCAAATAAGTCTTTCTAGGTTTTTCTGAAAGCGTGCTGCTCCTCATTTCTTACAGCACAACAGTATCCCATCACAATCACATACCACAACTGGTTCAGCCATTTCTCAATTGATAGGCATCCCCTGGATTTCCAAAAGACATAACAGAACATAGATAATGTGAAGCTATGGTTTTCCAAGTCAATATGCTGGCTGCTGTACGGGTTAGTGGCCCTGTTTCTATCTGTGTTTGACAACTCTGATTTAGAGGAGAGAGAACCAGGCCATAGATCAGGAAGATGTGCATTTAACCCTGTCTCTAAGCATACCTGCCTTGTGCACCTGGCAAGTCACCTCTCTTGGCAGCCCAGGCAACACTCTATGGCTATAAATAACAGCTAACATTTATAGAGTGCTTTAATAACACTAAGTATGTTACATATATTGTCTCACTAGGTCCTGATAAGCACCCTATGAGGTAGATGCCATTATTAATCCCATTTTACAGATGAAGAAAGTGAAGTTGAGAGAGGTTAAGTGACTTGTCCAGGGTCAGAAAATTAATATGGATATGAGGCAAGATCTGGACTCGGTGCTCTATTCACTATGCCACCTACCTGTTTCTAAAAATTACTTAACAGTTGCTGATGTGCATTAGTATATAGAAATTCTCTGGCCAAAAGTTCCCTAAAGCCAGTGAAATCACAGGTCCATACTGCCTCCCACTCCCTCTGGCACCCACTCCACAACTGTTCAGGGCCTTATCTCTAGAACGAAGGGGACAGACTATGTGACCTCTCAGGCTCCCCTTCTAGCTCTAAACCCTGTGGCTGAATAGCTATTTGTTCCATACCATGCAGCGGCTTTAGCTGTTATCCTGAGCAACCTTCATTCCTATTCAGTGATAGTAACTGCTTCTGTAAGAGTCATGTACAAGTTCAGGATTGCTGGGCCCCAGATCTCCAAGGTCAGTCTTAGGGGTTCCTGCCTCCCAGGTTCACCCTGACCAGGCTTACCCTGACCAGGCTTCTGTGAGGCAAAAGTTGGGCTTTTGAAAGAGCCTTCAGAAGGTCACAAAGTCTCGCAGCAAATCCTTTTCCTCATTTCTTCACTTTACAATATCAAACCCTGAGTTTCTTGTTACTCCAAGAAGAGAGGAGAAAACAGTACTGGCATTACCTTTCCAGGAGCTACAGATGGTTTTGCAAAAGGCTATCTCACTTCAACTACTTTGGACCTCTATGTGACCTGAACTGATTCCTCCAAGTGTTAGCTGATCATCCACCACATTCAGTTAAGATCGAATAGTTAATGACTCTTATTATGCACTGTAGTAGATACAGTGCTGGGTCTGGAGTCGGGAAGACCTGAGTTCAAATTTGACCTCAGACATTTACCAACTGCATAACCATGGGCAGGTGGTTTCACCGCTGTTTGCCTCAGTTTTCTCATCTATAAAATGGGACTAATACTAGCCCTTACTTCCCAGGATGTTATGAGGGCCAAATGAGATTTTGTAATGCATTTAGTACAATGCCTGCCACATAACAGGTATCATATAAATGTGAACTGGGGCAGCTGGGATAGAGTGCCTGCTCCAAAGTCACGAGGACCCGAGTTCAAACCTGACCTCAGGCATTTACAAGCTGTATACTCTTTCACAAGCTACTTACCCCTGTTTGCCTCAGTTTCCTCATCTGTAAAAAGAGCTAGTGAAGGAAATGGCAAACCGCTCCAGTATCTCTGCCAAGAAGACCCCAAATGGGGTCAGCAAGAGTCCAATATGACTAATGACGAAACACCACCAAATATGAGCTGTTACTATTATTATTAGGCTCCTAGATAGAAAAGCAGATTGTACAGCAAATGAATGCTCTCCAAGTTTCTTCTTTAAAGAGACGGACAAAGAATTAAAAGAAAGAAGTAGTCCCAAATACCAAAAAAGGCCTAAAGTTACATGCTTAAAGAGTGTTAAGAAAGGTAACTTACCAGTCCATTTAAGTTCTTTATATTATTTCTTCCCAGTGACAAGATCCGCAAGTTTTCTACAATAGAGAGAAAATGATTTTATGTTTATTAAATTAAAAAAAACTGTTATTAATTATATCCTTATAGTGCCTGGCACATAAGAGGCACTTAATACATGCAATAAGCATATATTAATAAAATATTTTTTTAAATCCACTTATTAGGTGCAAGGCAATACAAAGATAAAAAAAAAATTCCACCCTCAAAGAGCTAATCTTGATGGGGTGAGGGGGAGGAAACAAGGAGATGAAAACATCTTTCTAGATAAGTTAATGCACAATCATTTAATAAGGGAAGAACAGTAACAGCTGGGGGTAGGGATGGTGGTCTGAAAAGCCTTGGGCAAGAAGGCTATGGCGCTCTGAAGGAAATGAGGAATCCTAGGAAGCAGTGATAAGGTGTAGAGGTGTGGTGAAGGCAGGAGAAATGCCCAATTCAGAGACAGCAAGTTCCTTAGTTTGGCTAGATGTATGATAAATAAGGGGAACAGATTTGACCTTTATAATGGATTATTCTTTTTACAATATACATTGGTGTAAATGTGATAACAGAGATTTACATAGCACTCTGTAGTTTGCAAAATTTATATAGCATTGTTAGATATAATCTCACTTGATAGTACAAATACACTCGGCACATACAATGTTTGTAAAGATTCTTATATTATGAATAAAGGACTCAATCTAGGTCCCGGTGTGCAAGCGAAGAGGGGAAGGGAAGAAAGGGGAGGGGAGGGAAGGAGCACGTTAGAAGAATAGTTACAAAAAAAAAAAATACCAAATGACAAATCAATACAAGTATTATGGCTTCTGTGATCAAATACCAGGCAAATACGTTGACAACCCCAGGTAGATTTCAATCAGTCACTAACTATTTATTGAGTTCCTATTATACGCCAGCATTTTTGGCTTGCCTGGGGCCAAATGGGATTCTTACCAAACAATTGCCCATGGCAGGTTTCCTGTCTCATCCCAGACATGAGCCTCCTAACTCCTTCAAGGAAAAGAATGTATACAGTTAAATGATTCAAAAGTGGTAGGGATAGATATTGGTGTTCCTGAGACCATAGCAAGACTAACAGAATCAAGATTAATGTGGGGCAACTGGAGTTTGTTCCAAAGTATGGGTAGGTAACTGTCATTTGGGGAGCATCCTTTCTTCCCACCAATAGTGGGAATGCCATGGATCCCAAAATGATGCAGCATCACCACCCTAACCTACTGCAGGTCATTACTTCAGAAGGTCCCATAACTGTGGTATCCCTCTTTTGGGGCCCACCTACCCCCACCATTACCCTACTCAGTTGCCTCCTCCTCTGGGGGGAGGGAGAATTGATGAGTCAAGAACTGTAGACTGTACAGTGGAGGGACAGGCTAGATTCTCTGGTAGATTACCTATATCTTCCCCAGCATAAATACTGTCTATCCTCCTAGTCCATCCTGAAATATAGAGTGGGCCTGGTGCCCAAATACCAAAATACTTTCTTATGTCCCAGGTAAGCTACTGACTATTTTAGCCCACTATGTTCCCTCCTCTGGCAGCAAGTTCATGGCATCCTAGGATCTGCTTTCATGGGAGCTCATTCTAATGTTTCTGGTGCCCTGCCTTGGGGCCTTATGTTCTAAAGTCTGTCACCTTTTCATCTGAAGGACCCATGTTTAATAAATCCCCCAGTAGGTAGCTCTGGTTTAAAATGTCAGCTTTTTATACGCATTTAGAAATGTAAAATGACTAACTAAACCAGAGATTTCTCACAAACTTACATTTGCATCTGTCCCAGGTGCTGGGGTCACTAGGTACAATTCTCTCCATAAACTCTCCTTCTCTATAATTATTTCCCAACTCTACAGCTTAGTTCTCTCCTTGGAAGCTCAGGGCATTTGCTTTAAGTTAAACAAGAGTTTGCCCCCCCCCACCCCAAAAAGCCCAAGGGAGTTTGTTATAACAGAAAAAAACACTGAATTAGGAGAAAGTAAATCACATTTTAGTCCCAAGCTTTGCCACTGGTTAGCTGTGTGACTTTGGGCAAATCACTTTCCCACTCTAGGCCTTAGCTTCCTCAACTGTAAAATTAAAGCACTGGGCCAAATAACCTCTCAAGTCCCTGAGGTGGACCTCTATTAATCTAACAATTTAGGGATTAGTGAAGCTGACTGTCCTAGCAGGAAATAACACTGATGGCTCTGCCACATAAAATAAATGTCAAAATTATAATTTTACACCGTGAGAGAATCTCATTAAAGCAATGATTACCTATAGGCATGACTGACTTTCACTGCTTCCCAATAAGGATGTTCAATTATTGGTTGTAGAAAGCAATCAAGTAACAGCTGAAAGGAGGCTATCACTACGTCTAAGCAGCTGTATTTTAAGCCTTTCATAGTATGAAGACATGCACAATAAAAATAAAATAACTAACTTCATTTTGTCTTTTAAAAAAATCTATACTTTCAATTATGTTGAAAAAGGATTATAAGCAAATCACTGAACATCTTCTTTCCTCAAGAATAAGCATCATTACTTTGAATTAAAGCTTATATAATTTTCCATATTATCACACTTTAGTTTATATATGCTTGTTCCTTGGAACCTTATAATCAATTCTCAATGTGTTTATGCTCTGATTATACAAACTAGTGAGCTAGTCTATGCAAAAAACTTTGACTTTTTAAGTCCTATATAAATATAAGGTATTACAAAAATATAAATTAAATCATTATTATTTATAGGAATCCTGTCGAAGCTTCTCCATAAGGAGAGATGGTCTGTTTGAAAAATCAAATTAGAGTTTTAATTAATATTAACATATAAGTTTATCAAGAAGAATTAAAGCTTTGATGAATTATATTTGAAAAAAATATATGAGAAAATAGTGATGAAAAGCTAAAAATATCCTTCAGTATTTTCTGTTAAGGAATAAACCATTTAATAGTTGTAGTAACAACAAAGAACTATTAAATTCTTTAGTACAAGGCACTGTAAATTTTTCCAGTACTTTATGATGCCATGTAAAGTGGCTACTCTTAAGAGACAATGAACTAGGGGTGGCTAGGTGGCGCAGTGAATACAGCACCAGACCTGGAGTCAGGAGGACCTGGGTTCACATTCGATCTCAGACATTTGACACAATTACTAGACGTGTGACTTTGGGCAAGTCACAACCCAAAATGCCCTCCATAAAAAAAAAAAAAGAGAGACAATGAACTAACATTTCACTGCAGTTCCCAGTGAAAACAAACCACTGCATCTTTGGGTTCCACTATTTTGGTGGGGAAAAACATGAGCTGCAGACAAGGATTATATTTTTAGAACTCAGCACTACAAAGAATTTTTTAGATTATAGTGTGAATTCCCCTGATTTAGAACATAGTGTTAATGGGACCAAGGTTGCAAGCTCAGTTTTTTCTTTGAGGGGCTAGTTAGGGCCTATCACTCTGTTCCAATAATCCCATATTATGCAGACCTAACCCCAACATTTTGCCTTGCAAATGTACAGAAAAGAGTTGGAAAAGTGCATGCGGATGATCATCCATCAGAAACTATCCCAAGACAATGATGTCAAACAATATTTAAACTTAAAAACAAAAAAAAATGTGCACTGAGACGACTGAACTACATGATATTTTTTTGTGTGAACTATATGATTTCGAAGACCCCTTTCAGTTCTACATTTTAGGATCTTAGGATAAAAAGGATGCTGTCTTTTGTACCATAATGAAGCAACTTTACAACTAATCATTATGTCCGTTTTCATAGGATCATAGACTCAAAGTTTGGAAAGGAACCATCTAGTCCAAATCTTGACCTTTTACAGGTAAAAGTCCTAAGGGCCAGAAGTTATGTGATTTGCTCAAGGCATAGAAATGAAATGTCTCAAATGCTTACTAAGTCTTCAAAAAACAAGAGAAGATCCCACCAGTTTAATTATATGATCTCCCTATGCTCCAACATGATCTGGTTCATCTGTTTTGTAGGAAACATACAAAATCCCTGTATTTCTGATGTGTCAAACTTAAGACTGTCTAATAAAGCTATTTCTACAGTTCTCTTATGATATTGAGATCTGAGGTATTTGGGCTTTTCTTTTATATGACAATTATTTGTAGATAACATCGTCAAATTGTCATCAAATTTTGGAAAGCTTATTTCAAACAGCTAGAAAACTCAAGCAAATGATAGGTTACTTACTTAAACCATTCAGATTGGCAATTTTTTCGATGCAGTTTGTAGACAGCGAAAGCTTCCTTAGAGAGAATGAAAACTGAAATTAATTGGAACATCAAAAATGTCATAGCAAAAATTCCTTAATACTCATTACTACAAGAATGCCATGATTCTTTAAATGTCTGGCTATATCTTAAATTAAAGTTTCACATCCAAATCCCTTAAGACCTTCATAATGAAAATAATGGTAACCATTCACATTTATGTTGTTGCTGTTCAATCATTCGATCGTGTCCAACTCTAAGTGACCCCTATGGACAATGTCTCTAGGGTTTTCTTGGCAAAGATATTAGAGCTGCTTGCCACTTCCTTCTCCAGTGTATCCCCATTTTACAGATGAGGAACTGAGGCAAATAAGGGTTAAATGACTTGCCCGGGGTCACAAGGTTAGTAAATATCAGGCCAGATTTGAACTCAGATCTTTCTGATTCAAGGACCAGTGCTCTATCCACTGCATCACCTAGCTGCCCTCACATATGTACTACTTTAAGGTTTAGAAACTAAGTCTAAACTCAGTGTCTAAGGATAATTCTTGATTTCTTTGCTGCTTAAAGTAATTTTTTTTTTTTGGAGGGCAGTTGGGGTTAAATGACTTGCCCAAGGTCACAAGGCTAGATTTTTGTGTTAAGTGTCTGAGGCCAGATTTGAACTCAGGTCCTCCTGACTCCAGGGCTGGTGCTCTATTCACTGTGCCACCTAGCCACCCCTGCTTAAAGTAATTTTAAAATAATTCTTTAAAAAATATAAATTCTTGGTAATTTCATGTTTTCTAGTTACCTAAAGAACTCTCAATCAACTCAATGTGCTGTGAATATGGTTGGTAACTAACTCTCTTAAGGTCTGGGAAGAGATGGCTTACTCAAAGTATCTGTCAGCACATGATAAAGGCCTACAGATAACTGACAACCCCTTTCCAAGTCCATTTCCAAGGATTCTGATCCTGACCCAAAAGGTCGTAAAGATTTCTGTCTTGGAGACGGCTCCTCTAATGGGATGTGCACCATTAGGAGTGCCACAGTGGACAACAGTGAAGAGGATTGCTTTACAGCACAGTGTTTTCCAAATACATCATAATAACAATAATTCACATTAAGTAGTGCTTTATGGTTACAAAATGAAAACACTACAGTTACCTCACTGGATCTTCACAATTCTGTGAAACAAATGGGTCCTAGTTTCCCCATCTGCAGGCTGAGGGGTTCTACTAGATGATTTATAGTTGAGAGGTTAATACAGTATAGTGG
Source organism: Pseudocheirus occidentalis (assembly GCA_028646575.1). Classification (NCBI taxonomy): domain Eukaryota; kingdom Metazoa; phylum Chordata; class Mammalia; order Diprotodontia; family Pseudocheiridae; genus Pseudocheirus; species Pseudocheirus occidentalis. Next base: position 191,182,528 of record CM053598.1, read on the forward strand.
AAAGGGTCCTGAAGTGGAAGGTTCTAATTTTGGCTCCTCCATTTATTTCACTAGGTACCTGGGGGTCACCTTACCTTGGAACATCCCTCTAATCCCTGCAGTCTTCTCACCCTAGACCAGCTGTTCTCAACCTGTGGGTCGCGACCCCTTTGGGGGTCAAATAACCTTTGCACAGAGGTCACAGGGGTCGCCTAAGACCATCAGAAAACGTATTTCCAATAGTTTTAGGAACTGAGACACAGCTCCTCTATCCATCTCCAGGCAGGTCCACCCACATACGAGTATTAAAGGGTTGCAGCATTAGGAAGGTTGAGAAGCACTGCACTAGACCATCCCTCCACCATGCTGACCCCCTTTTCCCATGGGTGAATTCCTTCCAGAGGCCTCCATTTTGGGGTAGGACCCAGGTGGTCAATCCTTATTCCTCATCTGACTCTGCTTCTGACTTTCCCAACTTGGACACCATGGTTGCTCTGAGGGCACCTCTTCCTCAACTCCTTCGCTTCCCAAGGGGAGTGACTGCATTTCTGCTTGTGTCTGTAGCCTGGTTCTTATCCATAGTAACTCCTTTATAAATGCCAGCTGCCCACTGGCCTTACCAGTGTCACCATGTTCAGGGTGCTCCATCTCTCTGCTAAGTATCCTCAAATGACAACCCCCTACACCACCTGCTTCATCAGACTGTGATAAAGAAAGCTGCTGTAAAACTCAAAGCCCTCAGCAATGGAATTCAGACCTCATGCATCTTAGGCCAACACTCTTACCATGCCATTACAGCTGCCCCAACAAAGAACATTCATGTTTCAAAGGAGCAGAGATCTCGCACGGAAGGGATGCCTTAGACATCAAGTTGAACCTCCACGTTTTATAAATGAGGAAACTAAGGCCCAGAAACATTAAGTGACTTGCTCTGGGTCACACAGCTAACTAGTGTCTGTGGTGGAATTCGAACTCACGTCTTCTTGACTCTAAGTTGAGCATTAGATGGTGCTGCCTCAACTTTGGCATGTGCTTGCTCTCTGTTAATGTGGTTAGATGCAGGATGTCCCAAAAATCTCAGTGCAGCTTTAAGCTAGTAAAACTTAATACTGCACTATGATACCTTGAATCCAGGATGGCATCAATGCATAAAATGGGTCCAAATGGGCCACCCTCATTTGGCTATTTTACGCCTTCACAAATCAGCTCTTTCTCACTTCTTAGGATCTACAAAAGAAACTTGCTTTCTCTCCTAGTACATAATCTAATAAAAGCCTCCTCTTTGTGCAGGTTCAAAAAAATGCTTAAAGAACTTCAGAAACAAAAAATGTAGTTACTGTAGTACAAATCCTTAGCCACATTTTACAAATGAGCAATCTGAGCCCTAGAAGTTAAGTCATTTGCCCAAAGTCACAGAGCTAGAACTCAAGTCTTTGACTCTTAAGTCCAATGTTCCTTGCCATACCCCATGCTACTGTACTGATTCACAGTATTTAGGAAAGAGAACAGAATTTAAAGCTGGATAGAATTTAAAGCTGATCTAGCCCAATGACTTCATATTACAGTTGAAAAGAAGGCTCTCGTGAAAAATTAAACATGAATGTGGATCAGAATTGGTCAGGACAACACAGTACAGTGGTTAGAAAACCATCTATGGAGTCCAGGAGACACAGGCTCAAGGCCCTCTTACACCTACTGGCTGTGGGCCCCGACACCTCTCTAAAATTATAAATTCCAGGGGCAGCTCGGTGGCACAGTGAATAGAGCACCAGCCCTGGAGTGAGGAGGACCTGAGCCCTAATCTGGCCTCAGACACTTAACACAAAAACTAGCCGTGTGACCTTGGGTGAGTCACTTAACCCCAACTGCCCTCCAAAAAACAAATAAATAAAATTATAAATTCCAGAACAAGGACTGACCGGCAGTGGTAGAGGGACTTACCTTAATGGAAACTCCTCTATCAATGAAATCACAGGTCTAGTCCTCCCCACCAAAACTATCCAGAAATGATTCTTCACATTTAATTTTCTAGAACTAGGTTAGTCTTCCTTCTGCCCCAAAGCAATTCTCATGACACTAATTTTATCCAAATGCTATGAGAGTCAGGAAGAATATGATATAATAAGATACCATACAATGTTGATCTCTAAGCTCTATGTGAAAGTCATTATAGGTTAAAATGCTGGGTAAGTATATGTCACAGTTATCATATAAAGGAATCAAAATGATGATAAAATTGGTACATAATACATTCTAATTTATTTTAATGTAAAACCAAAGAACAGCTATGAGATGGAGCTTTTAGCAGGTTAAGTATAGTATAAGGCTCACAACTGTGTCTGGGAAAGAGGTAACGTACGGATTTTGTAGTAGGGAAGCAGTTGTTTTGGTGCCTCCATGTTCTCCGTGCTGATGATAATCAGATACAGCAAAGAAAAGATACTTTTGGATATCACTCTATATCAATGACCCTAGAAACTCCTAAATCATAGTAGTTTCATCATATGCTTGACTCTATCAGAGGATAAATTATGTACAGAAACATATATAAGGTGCAGAGAAAAACAAACATCTTTCTTAAAGTATTGTCTAAAAAATGATAGAAAAGGAAATCAATAATTCTAGAAGAACTGGCGAGACAAAATAATTTCTTTCCAGAACTTACTCGCAATTAGCAAGCATGGACAAGGACGCATCCATCTTCTCTACAGGGGGAATCTGGGCATAAAGTTTCACCTCTTTGGCTTCTGCTGGCTTCTGACCTGATTTTTCTTCCTGTGATGAAAAATGGTGGGAAGAGGAATACTGGAGTACTTAAGTAAAATAGAGTAATACTTTCTAAGCATCCCTCCATTTTTACTAAAAAGAATTAAGGAAGCCCAATACCAATTATTATGTTTTCCCAATGAATGTCTTCATTAAACAATGTGACCCAACCAAAGCAGATAATTTATTGGTACACTGCTACCAAATGGAGAAGATAGTCAAAGCTTCTACATTCCATCTATTTTTAAACACTTTCCTAGGAAGATGTTCTGGTCCTCCTAAAAGCTTCCCTTTCATTTGGGATTCCAGACTTCTAATATCAGCTGTTTCCTTTGGCATCTCTTCTTCCTTTTTTCTACCCTGAGTTCAATCTAAAGTAGGAATAAAAAAAATATAAGTGGTAGAAGGCTCATCTCTACCACTGAGCTAGAGCAGCAGCTCGAGAAACGTGATACATGCTGGATTTAGAGTCATAGGTTAAAATCCCACTGGTCACTTTGGGCAGGTCATTTAAATCTCTCCAGTTAAACCTCAATTGATTCTAACAAGGAACTGGACTAGATGGCCTCAGAGACTTCTTTCAGCTCTGCATTTATGATCCTAGTTTCTTCCTATGATAGACCTCCAAGACACACTAAGTGCTTTATTTTTAATGTTTGATACACTTTGCTTTGCTTAATCCCCAACACTTGTGTGAATTAAATTTTGAGCTGAGTCTGAGAGTCAGAAATTAAGTGATTTATAAAAGTACTAGAGCTGGGATTTAAACTTAGATTTTCTTCTTTCTCATTAGGTTTCCTGACCAGTCCAAGGGCAAAATGTGGTCAGTTCTGTTTTGGGAAGGAGGGGATTGGGGAAGGAAGAGGCTTCCTCACTAGGCTTCCGTAATAGACAATTCCTACTCCCTGGGCTTCTGTGTTGGACAAACCAACTCCCGAAACCTGGCAGTCAGGGCAGTTGAAGCCTGTGCCAACACAAATCACTGACCTTGAATTTGCTAGTTTAATTGCCTGCCTTCATCAGTAGCCTTCATTTTGATACTACCTGGAATCATTCCCTAGTGGCTGACACACTCCCATCCTTCCTGTTCTTTCCATAGTCATGATACTGATCCCCTCCCCCACCTCATTTTCATCTCTATCTCCATCCTCCTCATCCCCAACATCCTGCCCATTCTCTATCTGCTGGCCCCTTCCAATGTGTCCTTGGGTCTGTCTGTTCCATAATTAGCCATCTGGTTTTCATATGAAATCTCTTTTCTTATTCTTTCCTTCTTCTGGGTGGCCTCGCAGCCACCTCCACATGGCTGCTTCAGAGTTTCTGGCCTGCAGATTGTAGGGAGGCCAAGCAACCATTCAGAGGCTAAGCACTCTTGCCTTAACTTGCCTGGATCTGGATTGCAGTCTTGGGTGGAGGTCCTGGGATGTGTGACCAGTGAGCAAAAGTGTGTGAGGAGCTGCAGAGAGGGTACCCTCCTAATAGCTCTGGCAGCTGCAAAACCCCCAGCAATTTGGGACAAAGCTTTCCCCTCTAGAAGCAGAGTTCTATTGTGGCAAAGAGCTCAAAAGTCAAATAACTTTCCATCTTCTGGCACCCACTGAGATGTGGTTCACTCCTAATGACACTGCTTTTCTTGCCATCCTATGCAGATCCAGTTGTATTTTCACTCATATTCAACTCACTGATGATAGTGGTGGAGCCAGAATATATCTTTTTTTCTTCTTTTTGGAAGGCAATTGGGGTTAAGTGATTTGCCCAAAGTCACACAGTTAGTAAGTGTGTCAAGTGTCTGAAGCTGGATTTGAACTCGGGTCCTCCTGACTCTAGGGCCAGTGCTCTATTCACTGAGCCACCTAGCCACCTCAATACATCATCTTCTAATGGCCACTTCTAGACTCTCCCTTTTCCACCATCACCAGTAATATCTTCCCTTTGGGCTCATTTATTCCAACTTTACTACCTAATCTAGATTCTGGTCATGGTTACTGACCAATATCCCAGAGCATTATCCTTCCTTTCTTCATGAGTTCAGTGCCCGGCTCGGTCTTTTTTCCTAGCCCAAATCCCTTTCATTGTAGGAGACTTCAAAATACAAGCTGAGGTTCATTCAAATACCCTAACTTCCCAGTTCCCCAATCTACTCAGTTTCTTCAGCCTTCTCCTCAGCTCTGTCTTGTCTCCAAGCAGGGATGATCATACTCTTTATCTTGTCATTGCCCACAAGTGTTCTGCTTCCTTGGAATAGCTTCCCTGGTGAAGATCCTTTCACAGTGTGCACAGGCTGTCTTTTTGTATAGTCCTAGTCCGAATGAGGGAGTTCACTGTTGTTTCCCTGACTATCTTGAGCATTACTAGGCCTGGTGCCTTTTTAATATCTTTGCTGGAGTATACATGTAAGACCCGGGCTCCTCTACCACTTTTAGTACTGCCATTTTAGCTAGAAGACTTCCTCTAGCTTCTCAAAGATGAAATTATCATCAAAGCATGTCAAGAATTTATCTGGCCCTCTATTTTCAGCAGAATGGGATCTCCAGCAGACATCTAGATCATCTTGCCTCATTCTTGCCTCTGTGCCAGTTTCGGTGGTCCAAAGCAAGAGAGTGGGCATGGTATGGTGAAGATAGCTGACGAGGTAAGAGAGTCTGGTGGTTCAAGTCCATCTCCAACACACGTGTATTATTTGACCCTTTGAAAGCCATTTAATTCTTAGTCAGTCGGGTGCCTAAGAGAGGTACAGATTTTCTATACTGCAAAAAGAATTGTAGATTTTCTTTAATAGAAGTTTCCTCTCCAACAGTTGAAAAAAGAATCACTGATCTGAAGCAAAAAACAAAGAACTTACAGTAGGTCTGTAAGATACTCTCACAATGCAACCATTTATATTCTTCTTATCCTCATTCAAATGTCCACTTACCATTCTTTCCACCTCAAGTTCATGAATTTACAAAAAGTCCACAGGCCTGTATCTTTTTTTTTAAACCAGAACAATAATTTCCTTGGCAGAGAAAGCTCTTGGTGAAGAATTTTCTCTACAAATGTAGACATTCTCTGCAAATTACAGTCTTAGAGAGTTTCCTGTGGTCACATAGCCAGTATGTGTCAATTCTGTATTTTCTTTTAAATACCTTACTGGTTCCTCATTTACTGAAACTGCTTTCTTTTGGGGAAAAAAACGCAAAAACATATCTATTCAGTGTTGGATTACAGTTATGAGTTTTTCCCTGTCATTTATTTACTTCTTTGTATTAAAATACCAAGGTTACTTTGCTTAATGTTCATTCTCTGAATTTCTTGATTATTATTCAATCTGATACTATTTTTAAGTTTTTGCTGGAATAGGGGAATGGGAGCTGGGTTTCTACCACTGTTCAGGCAGCCATCTTGGCCAGAAGTCCAGTTTAAATAACAAAGTACTCAAAGTGCCTTCCTTTACCAAAACCTCACGAAATAGATTCTGAAAATATTACAACTTATATGCTGGGTTTTTTTTTTAACAAATCAGAATCTTTTTAGATGGTGGTGTAAAAGCAGCAAGGTTTCGCAGCTCCCACACGGCCACCTCAAATACCCACAAAATATGACTCTAAACAAATTCTAGGACTCCAAAAACTCACAAAAATACAGAAAACACATCTCTCACTGAAGGCAGCTCAGCAAAAGGGCTCATCACGGCAGGCTGGGAGCCAAAACCAGCCCAGCCTGAAACATCAGCCTGGTCCCACAGTGGCCAGGAGGAGCCACAGCTGGAGTCTTCGGGAGAGTGGATCAGCGGCAGCTGTAGCAGTTTCCAGATTTATCAAGCCAGAAGAAATAAGGACTAAGTAAAAGGTCAGTGAAATTCAGCTAAATTTGGGGGAGAAAAGCAGTCCAGCTGAACTGCCCCCAAGGCAAGGAAGCAGCTGAAATGGCAGAAGTGGCAGCCACCTTCACCAGCTGCTTCAGAACCCCCAGCCTGCAGACTGCAGGGGGGGGGGGTGGGCAAACAATTGTTCAGAGGCCAAGTGTTCTTGCATTGAGTGGCCTGGATCCAGATCGTGGTCTTGGGTGGTGGTCCTGGGGTGCATTTTCAGTGAGCCAAAGCTGGTAGGGCTGCAGCAGTCCCCTAATATCCCCAGAAGCTGTGAAAACCCCAGCAATTTGGGACAGAGCTTCCCACCCCCCTCACTGGAACTAGACTTTCACAGAGCTAAAAAATCAAGCAAATAATTAACTGGTCAACATGAGCAGGAAAAGGAAGCAAAGGAAGAACAGCAATAAAACTCTAGAATCCTTTTTGGGGACAAAAAGGATCAAAGCATGGAACAGGAAGAAGACAACACAGTCAGAACTCCCACACCAAATGCTTCCAAGAAACATGAAGATTTCCTACAAGCCACAGATCGGCTTAAAAAGGACTCTGAAAACCAAATAAGAGAAGTGGAGGAAAAACTGGGAAGAGAAATGAGAATGATACAAGAAAGAATCAACAACCGGACTGAAGAGAATTAACACCTTAAAAAATAGATTAACTCAAATGGCAAAAGAGGCCCAAAAAGCCAATGAGGAGAAGAATGCCTAAAAAAGTCAAATTTGCCAGATGGAAAAAGAATCTCAAAAGCATTCTGAAGAGAATAATTCCTTCAGAATTAGAATGGAGCAAATGGAAGCAAATGACTTTATGAGAAATCAAGATACTATTAAACAGATACAAACAAATAAAAAATAGAAGGCAATGTGAAATATCTCCTTGAAAAAAACCACTGACCTAGAAAATAGATGCAGGAGAGAAAATTTAAAAATTATTGGACTACCTGAAAGCCATAATAAAAAAAAACTTAGAAAACATCCTTCAAGAAATTATCAGAGAAAATTTCCCTGATATTTTAGAACCAGAGGGCAAAATAGAACTTGAAAGAATTCACCCATCACCTCTTGAAAAATATCCCCAAAAGAAAACTCCTAGAAATGTTATAACCAGGTTCTGGAGTTCCCAGAATCAAAGAGAAAATATTACAGGTTGCTAAGAGGAAGCAATTTGAATACTGTAGAAACACAATTAGGATAACCCACAATCTGGCAGCTTCTACATTGAGGGACTGAAGGGCCTGGAATATGATATTCCGGAGATCAAGGGAGCTAGGATTAACACCAAGAATCACCTACCCAGCAAAATTGAGTATAACGTTCCAGGGGAAAACATGGTCATTCAGTGAGGTGGAAGACTTTCAAGCATTCTTGCTGAAAAAACCAGAACTGAACAGAAAATCTGACATTCAAACACAAGAAGGTAAACATGGGAAAGAAATCATAAGGAACTTATCAAAGTTGAACTATTTACATGCCAATATGGAAAAATGATAATAGTAATTTATGAAACTTTTCTCAGTATGGGGATATGAAGGGAATACAAATGTGTATATACATATATATATATGTATGTATGTATGTATACCTACACATATGTCTATTTAGGAGGGTATATATATATGTATGAATACATATCTGAGCATGTGTGTATATGTGTACACAGAGGGCACAGGATCAATTGAATAGCAAGGGATGATACTTTAAAAGGTGAAATTCTGAGGTGGGAGAGGATTAAAATGAGAGGAGACAGGGAGAGACAGAATGGCGTTAATCGTCCCATATAGAAGAGGCTAAGGATAACTGTTACAATGGAGAGGAAGAACAGGAAGGAAAAAGGGAAAGGGTCAACTTTACTCTCATTGAATTTAGCTTAGGGAAGGAATGACATAAACTCTAAACTGGGCATCATGCCACACAGGAGAGTAGGGAGATGGGGATGGGAGCCAGGATGACAGAGGGGAGGACAGGGTGGGGGGGAGGGTTGCTGGAAATACATACTTCTGTAAAGGGACAAGGTAGAGAACAGAACAAGGGGAGAGGGACAGGATACGAAGGAGGGATACATAATCAGTGTCTCACAATATGTCCACTGTGGAGATGTTCTGAGTAATTACACATGTATAGCCTGTACTGAATTGCTTGTCCTTCCAGTGGGGGTGGGTGATGAGAGAGGAATCAAAAGAATCTAGAATTTAAAGTTCTATAATCAAATGTTAAAAATATATAATATATATATTATTATTATTAACTACATGCAACTGGGAATTAAGATATACAGGCACTGGGATAGGAAGACTCATCCTGCCCTACCAGAAAGTTAGAGGGGCGATGGAGGAGGACATAGGAGAGAACAGATTGGGGGAGGGGCTTTACAGTGGGACTGCTGTTTTAGGGTTATGGGTAGGGGAAAGACAGGGAGAAGATTTGTAACTCCAAATCTCATGGAAATGAATGATGTAAACAAGAAAATAAATAAAATAATTTTAAAAACAAACAAATAAATCAGAACCTTTTAATGCAGAATTTTCCCAGACAGAACTGAATAAAAATTAACTAAATAAATTAGTAAAGCTAGTGAAGAGCTGTAGAAAGTAAATAAGAATTGAAATACTGTGTTATTTTACTTTATCCAATGTAATCTGTCTTCCCTAAGACCTACAATTCCGGAAAAACAATGAATACAAGGCTATAAGAGTTGGTGTGAAGATAGAAAGGATAAGAATTGGTAACTGAATGGATAAAAAGGTGAAAGAAAGGGAAGTAAAGAGTAAAGGATGACCCCAAAATTGTGAATCTTGGTGACTGCATAGAGCTATTTTTATCAGAAATAAGGAAGTTGGGAAGAGGCGTGGTTTATGGAATAGAAATAATAAATTCTGTTTTGGACACGTTGAGTTTGAGATGCTGATGGGTCAGCTAGACTGATGCATATGTCGGGCAGGCATTTAATAGTGTGGGAATGGAGGTTGGAAGACAGACAAGGGCTGGATAAACAGATCTGGAAGCCGCCTATATAGATGACAACTGAACCTCATTAAGAGGGAATCTATGGTGAGAAATGATGGCCTAGAAAAGAACTCTAGGCTTAGAAAAGAGACGATGATCCAGAAAAAAAAGCTAAGAATCAAGTAATGTCACAAAAATGCAAACAGGAGAAAGTATACAGGACGACATAGTCATCATCACTGTGAAAAGCTGAAGAAAGGCAATAAAATAAAAAGCAAAGTTCAATGGATTTGACAAACAGATCACTGGTAGACTTGGTGAGAGTAATTTTGTCTGAGAAGAAGGATGTTAAACCAGATATTAAGAGTTGAGATGTGAACAGGGTGTGGGGTATGTGTGAAAAAGTAGAGACAATGAGTATTGATAGCTTTTTCTAAAAATTCATTGATTATTGAATGGAAGCTTACTGAATGAAGATTATTAATTAGATGTAACTGGGACTGTCGAATAATTACATTCTTAAAAGTTAATTAATTTATAGGTTCCAAATTTCTAGTAGTAAAAAAATATACTTTATATAATTTTTAAAAGAGCTCATATACTTACCCATCTGGCTAGGGCTTCTTTAATTGTTGTTGCTTTTGCCTAAAAAAAAATTAAAGGACGGTGTCTTTACTGGTATCTTCTTTGTCTTAGCTAATTTATGACATAATTTTTAAAATCAATATTTTATCCCATTAAAATATTAACTTTTTTTAGTATTATACATTGATAGTAAGGTATTTGCATTTTCTTTTTCTTTTTAAGCTTTTTTTTTGCTTGGTATTTGCATTTTCTATATTGGGGTGCTTAACTTACAGTTGTTGCAAAAAAATAATAATCATGATTTCAGAGATATCATCATACACATAAATTTTACTCCTATCTAGTTTCCAAAGAAGAATAAACTGTTGAATACCATGTATTTGAAAAATATTTTACATATGGCAGGGCAAGTATAGATTTAACATTAGTATGGTTTTTATTGAAATCTGTTTTAAGAACCCCTAAAATGAAAGGTTAGCTATTTACATTACTTACCCTTAAAAAAATGGTGGCTACCCACTGATTTTTAAAAATGAAATGTTTTTCAATGGTTGTTGTTCAGTTGTTTCAGTTATTTCTGACTTTTTGTGATCTTATTTGGGGTTTTCTTGGCAAAGACACTGGAGTGGTTTGCCATTTCCTTTTCCAGTTCATTTTTACAGATAAGAAACTGAGGCAAACAGGGTTAAATGACTTGCCCAGAATCACACAACTAGTAAGTTTCTGAAGTCATATTTGAACTTGAGAAGATGACACTTCCTGGTTGCAGGCCCAGTGCTCTATCTAGTGTGCCACCTAGCTGCCCCAGTTTTTAAACAGATTAGCTCTAAATTTTACACTGTCTCTATTCTCTGTATCCTGAAGGTGGACAATGAGAAAATTAAGCCAGACAAAAACTATTTTAAATTTTAAAACATTACATATATTACACGATATGGGTACTTGAATGCTTTTGATTGAATAAATGTTTTGAGTAATTTATTTGATTATGTGGGCAATCTGCCTATCCACCCCTATACACACTTACATCATTTTAAAGTCATATTTAAAATTATTCTTTTCAATTAAATGACTCTATTATCAGAGGACTTCCTGAACTTCCTCAAAGTCAAAAGGAGGTAATTATACAGTTTATATTATTCCAAAGGATCCTAAATCAGCACTAATCTAGAACTTTATCATAAATAACGTCAGTTTATACTAAGAGCTAATTTTATGTAATAACATTATAGCATAGAATCTGAGTTATAATGGTCCAGAGAAGTCATCTAATCAACACATATGTGAAGAGAAATTCCCTCTATGATATACCCAACAAGTAGTTATCAACTTTACACCTGAAGACCTCCCAACTACTTTCAGACAGCTCTGTTGGGAATTTTTTTGTTTAGTCCCAGCTGAAATCTGCCTCTATGGAACTTTTATTCATTATTCCTAGTGCAGCTCTCTTGGGTCAAGTAGAATAATTCTAATCCATTTTCTACATGGCAATCCTTAAAATATTTGAAGGCAGCTAGCTACTATGTCCTCTCCAAGTCTACTGTTTCCCCCAGGTTCAATATCTCTTAAGTCCCTCACCGTCCTGGTGGCCCCTTCAGGATACAGCTCATCAAATGTCCTTCCTAAAATGTGGTATACCCAGAACCAAACACAGTACTCCAGTTGTTAGACCAGGGCAGAGTACAAAGGGACTATCGTATTCCCTGGTCCAAATACTATTTCTTTTTTAAAGCAGCCTAAGAGTGAACTAGTTTTCATACTGTTGACTAATGCTGAGTGTGTGGTACACGCAGATTTTCAGACCCTTCCCACACAAATTGTTGCTAGGCACACCCCCCTTATCTTCTACTTGTACAGTTGATTTTTGAACCCAAGTACAGGGCTCTACATCACCCCCATCCCATTGCATCTTATTAGATTCAACCTGGTGTTGTAGTTTCCCAGTATCTTATTGGCTCCTATCTTAACTCTTGTTAGCTAATGCTCCTAGAGTTGTGTTACACATGCCCAAATGTTAAGTCTGCCATCTATGCCTCCATCCAAGGCACTGACACAAATGTTAAACGCCAAAGGGCCAATGGCAGATCTCACCTGCTGAAAACCTCCCTCTAAGCTTTATACATTATAGGCACTTAACAAATGTCTCCTATACCAATGCCTTTACTAAATTTCAGACTCATATGCTTTTGTGTCAATAAAATTCTCATGGGCTCAAGAGAAGGTCTAAGAGAATTCTTTCAAATCTGACCCAGCTCTTTCAACTCTGACCTCAACATTTCGGGCTGAATTGATCCGTACTTTGGGGGAGCCCAAATTTTTCCTGTTATTTTATTGGTGTAGGAAATACTTCCACTGGTGCAGATCAGCAATTCATCCATAGTTTACCATCCTTGGTGTTTCTTGGTGGCAGAAAGGTTAAGTGATTTGCCTGTGGTCATCCAGCCAGGATGTAAAAGTAGACAGTCTTGAACCCACGTCAGTCTGACTCTAAAGCTGACTTTCCAGTAAAAATCCTACATCCTGACTCTTCATGAATGAGAATAAGAACTTACAGTTATGTATCAGAGCACTTTATATAGCCTCTCATTTGGATCTCACAACAACTCTGTGAGGTAGACAGTACAGGTGTTGTTCTCATTTTAGGCTCAGGGAAGCAAGATTTACCAACTGCAGGTCCAGCATACTGTCAACCACACCCTGCTCCCTCTCAATTAGTAATCATCAACGACTGTTCTTTGGTCTGGTCAATCATTTTTTCATTTGCCCCAGGCATTTCTTTGGATTGCCCGGGGGGTAAAGTCTTTCTCTGCCACATATGGGCTGTTACCACAATGTCTTCAATTCCTAAGATTTCACCACAGAAATACCTACCAAGTAACCTAAATAAAACCAAAGTATCTGCCTCAGAAGAATAAAGAAAAACCTTCCTGCCTAGACTTTAATTCAATTCAATATTTATTAAAGGCCTACTTTGTATTTAGTCTAGCTCACAGTTTTGCAGGGAAATGGCTAAGAAACCATAATCATCATGATTCATCAAAGGGGTACAAAACAAGGCACCACTTACTCTGTATTTATTCTGTCTATATGGTATATGTACATACTGTCTCCCCTGATAGAATGTAAGCTGCTTCAGGACAGGGACTGTCTTTGCAATCCAAGAGCCTAATAAGCATGGTATCTGGCACACAGTAGGTGAAATCATCTATAAAATGAGGAAGAGGGACTAGATGGTATCTAAAGTTCCTTTCAACTCTAAAATCACATTGCTTAAGAGGTGGAGTAGAATTTGGAGAGGACAGGGGAATTTGAAACTAATTTGAAGTTACTGTTGGTGCAAATTTGATACAGAAGTCCCAAAAGTCATGTCATTATTACTCAGATAAATATTTTTAGTTTAATTCAATCAGTATTGTGTACAAATGTTAAGTAACTTTCATGTTTGTACTTAAGTAGATGCAAGTCTTGCCTTCTAAGTAAAAACTCTTTGTAGTAATAATTTGATGCTTAAAAATCAAATCAAAATTTTATTTGGGCAAATTTATCTTAATACTGATATTGTTTTAAAAGTTTTGAACAAAGCTTCTTTAATTTTCTTATTTTTTCCATATAAGGTCACTTCATCAAACAATTCATAATTCTGCAGTGCATCCTCCTAATACCTTACACATTAGTTGCTCAATCAACATTTGCTGAATGAATGTTAAACTTTGTTTCATTTTTAAGTCAAAATGCGTATCATTCTAACTATGAATGACATGAACATGGAATGACTACCTTAAAAAGGATAGGCAAGAATTTTAATTGTTTTAGTATCATGTCACTGTCCCCCCCCAAATTGACCACAGATATATCTACCAAATAAAAGACTGAGAATATCTTTCAACTTTTGTGAATAAAGTTTCACCAACACCTTAAGGAGAAAACCTCACAAAGAACAGAACAAACAAGAAAAAGCTGTGCAGCATTATTGGTACTTTCCCCACAAACCCATAATTCATGTATTTAATCACCTCCAATCAGGGGACTGCATGGTTGGAATGGGATCAGATTTGGCATTTCACCGGTATAGGGTATCAGGATGTGCTGGCTGTTGTTTAGTCAGGGGGACTCTTCATGATCACATTTGGAGTTTTCTTGGGAAAGACACTGGAGTGGTTGGTCATTTCCTTCTCCAGTTCATTTTACAGATGAGGAGACCGAGACAAACAGGGCTATGTTACTTGCCCATGGGTCACATGGTTAATAAGTGTCTGAAGTCAAATTTGAACTCAAGACCTCCAGACTTCTGGGCACCTAGCTGCCTGGGTGTGCTGAAGTCAGCTCCAACTTTTTAGAAAGAGACAAACGTTAAATTTTCAGGGACAGGCATGCATTAGAGCCAGATTAAATTGCTCTCAGAGATTATTGTTAAATTTTTACTTCGATTATTTATACCTTGGAAATCAGCAAACTACAACTTGGGGCTTGATTTATTGTTTTGTTGTCTAGATCTAGACTGAAAAGTGATGGAGAAAATATTAATACAGTTATAATTTTTATAGGGGAGAAGCTGGTTGTTAAACATTAACCAGCACACCTGAAACTCCCTCTACCAATGTAGGTTAACATTTATTTCCTCTGCAACTTACAGCCTTAGAGAATTATCTGGAGGCAATCCAAGTTTAATGATTTGCCCAGGGTCACACAAGGCACTTGAATCCAGGGCTTGCAGACCCAACCAGTATTCTACCGGCAAAGCCAAGGTGCTCCTCAGCTATTCATTTTCTGGTTTTACTAGTTGTTAAACCAGTAGCCAGTGTCTTCTACACTTCTGCTCCCCGGACACCTCCAGGCCTTACTCCTCTAGGGGGTTTCAGACTACCTAAAATTTTACTGGATTCTCTACTCATTAAAGGAAGTAGTATGAAGCCACTGATTCCTCTCTGAGTCTGTCCACTAGTCAAAACGTACACTTGAACCTGCTAATTAACTTCCATGACTCACACCTGAGGAACCACTTAAAGCCAGATTTTTTTTTTTTTGGCTAAATTTTAGAACTCCAGAATCTTTTCGGTTCTTAACTCTGACCACATAAAAAGAAGGATAGAGAGGAGGAAGGATCGTTTACGGAAAAGAGAGCCGTAATCACTCTTATTGCTGTGGGTACCCTCCCTTTCCTACCCCCACCCCCACCCCTTCACCCCCTTGGCATAATCGCTGTCTATTCAAGCACTGGAATTTCAAGAAGATAACTAACCACACCTACTCTTCATAAACAACTGTCCTGAAGGATGGTCACTTACCGTCCTACTTTTTCTCTCTGGCTAGAAGAGTCTGGAAGCAAGACTCTCAACCAATCAATGCCTTTCGAGAAACTGGTTTGAGTTTTCAAGGCATCAAGTGGACAAGAGAATGGCTCTCTGGGGCTTTGCATTTACCTTTAGACAGTCACTGCCCGGTTACTAGGCAAATCAGAGTGTAGCAAAGCAGCTGAGAGACGCAGGCGACTAGCAAACCTACCAGAGTTGGGTTTTCGGCATCACCGCCCACGGACGATCCTCACCGTTAGTTAATTAGAGATAACAAGTGTACCTTTCCCTGTTGCTCCAATCACAGCTGGAGCACCCCCCATCTCTCTGGGGAAGAGAATTCCTCAGGTGCAAGAGGCTCCCTTCCCCTCCTTCTCCCCCACCTCTCCTTCATCTTAGCCCCCTTCCATCCCCCCTCTTCTCCTTGGGCTCCCACTACCCCCAGCCCAAGCCGCAGCCATCCGCCCCAGGCCCCTCTCCCCCCAGCAGATCCTCCTCCTCCCCTTCGTCCTAGACTCCTCCCTCGGAGTAAGTGTTCCACTACGCTCCTCTCCACTATTCCGCCGCCGGCCCCCCCAACCCAAGGTTAGCCTCCCCAAACCCTGGAGGTTACTCACCATTCCGCTCCGTTGCTACTGTCACTGAGGCGGTTGCTAGGGCCCAGCTTGGGCCTGGGCGCATGCGCACTGCCAGGAGGTGCATATACACACACAGAGGCGCGCGCGCGTGCGGCAGCACCACCTTTCCTCTCGGGAGCGCGCGTGCGTCGAGAGGCATTGTGGGATGACTAAAGGGGTCGGCAGAATCCTTCCGCTCCAGCCTGCCCGGGGGAGGAGGGGAGGGGAAGAGGGGAGGGGAGGGGAGGGGAGGAGGAGGAGAAGCGAGGGGGAGGAGGAGAAAGGAGGGTCTCTGGTTGCGGAGGCCGATCACGCTGCAGCAAAGAGCAGCGAGTGGTTTCAGGGCCGGGCCGGGGAGAGAACTGCATCATTTTCTTTCGCCGGTGGAGAAGAATGCTGCTGCTGCTGCTCCTGCTCCTTGCTTATGCATTTGTGCCTCGTGAGCGACTGAAGATTCATTTAGCCGAGTTCATCCAAAAGATCCCTCCCGCCGCAAAACAAAAGTGTTTGTCAAGAAGGGTAAAAATATGCAGAGGCCCAAGGGTGTGTGTGTGTGTGTGTGTGAACTGAATACATATACAATAAATACAAAGCGTACAACCCGCATCGGGCGATTACTTTTTCCAGTTTGTGCGGCGGTGCCTTGGGTTCTAAATAAGTGCTAATTGAATGAATATGAAAAGCAGCTCCCTCCATACTGGCTGGAGGGCCCAGATTGGTAATGCATCGGGTAATTCTAAAATGAAAAGGTCTAACCATAAGGGAAAGGTTCCTAAGCCGGAGTCAGCTGATTTCAGACTTGATGAGGGGAAAATGACATCTTTGTGTTCACTGAACTCTGGTGTCTATGTATTTCTATGTATATTTTATGCATTTAAAAACATCATTCTGGAAAGGGGTCCACAGGCATCACCAGAGGGACAAAGGGTCCCCAAGTGCAGACCTTTTGACTGAATTCAAACTTCACAGAACAAATGCCCTTCATAAAAGGATTTGTTCATCCCATTTTATACATGAAGAAACGCAGTGAAGCGATTTGCCCAGAGTCACAGAGCCAGGGAGGATCCGAGGCAGGCTTCTAACAGTCAGTTCTTCCTGACTCAAGTCCCATGCTCTCATCACTGCACCGCCTAGACAGACGCCTATTATAGGAAGTTTTTCCTTCCACGTTCAACTGAAACCTTCCTTCCTACAGTTTACAGCCCCTTGAAAGCAAAACAGAACTAGTCTACTGCTTTCACAGTGACTTTCACAGGACAATTCTGAATCTTTTTTTTGTTTTGTTTTGGTTTTGGAGGGGGGAGAGAAGGTCAATTGGGGTTAAGTAACTTGCCCAAGGTCACACAGCTAGTAAAGTGTTAAGTGTCATAGGCTGGATTTGAATTTAGGTCCTCCTGACTCCAGGGCCGGTGCTCTACTCACTGCACCACCTAGCTGCCCCTAAATCTTTTCTTTTTCAAGCTAAATATTCACAATTTCACCACAGTATTTTTTTTACTGCAAGTTTTCTTTTAACTGCATGGCATAATAGAGAACTCACTGGATTTGGATTCAGGAAGCTTAAGTTAGAATCCCAGTTATTGCACTTTAGATTCTTTATCTGTAAAATGGAGATAATACTTGTACTACCTACCGTTTAGGATTGTGAAGAAAGTGCTTCATCAATCAGCAGGGTTGTGCTGGTGAATGTTTAAAATCAGGTTCAGGGGATAGGAAGGAATGTATGCAGAATTCACCTTTAAGTTTAATCAGCATTATTAACATTTTCCGTATCACTGTCTTACCTCTAGATAATCAACAAAATAAATCAAGCCCTGTTCACCAATTTCTTTTCTTTTTTTTTTGAGGGGGGAGGGCAAGGCAATTGGGATTAAATGACTTGCCCAAGGTCACATAAGCTAGAGTGTCAAGTGTCTGGGGCTGAATTTGAACTCAGGTCCTCCTTACTCCAGGGCCAGTGCTCTATTCACGGAGCCACTTAGCTGCCCCTGCTCACCAATTTCTGAGGTATAAATGCTCATGTTGAAAATTTAACCATCAGCTCTTTAGAGCTGGCTCCAGAACACTACTGTTTGTAAGCCAAAAAGCACTATATAAAACGACTTGTTATTATTGAGACAATCTTGTGCACCCAAGAACTGTTAGAATTCTTCCCTGACTGAAAAACCTTCTTTCACAGTTTTATGGTTCTGTTCACATACGGAATCTAATTCTCAAGCAAATCTGGTTCTCAACCTGTGGGTTGCGACTCATTTGGGGGTCGAACAACCCTTTCACAGGGGTAACAAGGGTTACCTAAGACCATCAGAAAACACTTACTTCCAATGGTCTTAGGAACCAAGACACTGTTCCTCTATCTCTCTCCAAGAGGGTCTGCCCATATGCAGATATGCCCACAGATGAGTATTAAAGGGTCACGACATTACAAAGGTTGAGAACCACTGTACCTGCAAAGGGTTCTTTTAACTGAAAAATACCTTGAACTTGCACTGTGGCAAGATCGTTGGAATGGGAGTAAAGAGACCTGGGTTCTAGTTCCAGCTTATCCATAAGCAGACGGTATGAGCTTGGGCAAGTCATTTCAGTTCTAAGACTCAGTTTCTTTTTGTGTAAAAGGAAGGGAGGCTATAATTCTCTAAGAGTCTTCATTCTTTAACTTACTATAATTCTAAATAGTTATTCATTCACAAATAAATGTTATCTTCAGGCTCAGAAACCAACACTATATCTTATTTTTAAGATCTCATTTTACTGTTTTCCTTGGCACTTGGCACCATAAAGACTTGTGGCTGAAAGTAATAAATTATGACTGACTGAAAGTAAACTGTATAAACTCTGCATATGTTCTTCGGAAATTTATTTGTCTTTGAAAATTAACAATATTCTGTACACACATTTTAGAGCAATATTTCTGATTTCAAAATTTAAGAATATTTATGAAAAAAGTTGTGTTCTTGTGTTCTTTAAATCTTTAATATAAATAAACAAATAATTCACAGCATGAAGCTAGGTATCCTTGTGTATAATTTTTTTAAATATCCTAACAAATGAGATTTAAAGTTAAATAGCTCTATTTCTATCTAAATAAACTAAAAAAAAAAAAAGGGAAAATCAGTAAATAGAGTGCACCACAGATTTACAGTGTTAACACAGTAGAAATCATTTAGAAGGATTCCATGAATTCAGGGGGGAAAATCTATCTATAGCAGAATCTCTGAAAAGAATGCACAAAGTAGTATCCTATGGACTGAAAATGGATACAACCAGTGAGAAAATGGTGAATAGAAATAAATACAAGAGTACTTTTGCTCTTTAAAATAAGTGCATAGTCTGGATGAGAGGGGAGAGAGGTAATTATCAGGTCTAATGGCCTGATTAAGGACAAAATACTGATTTGACATGCTTTATTTAAAATGCACATGAAAGCACAACTGAAAATCTGGCTGTGTGATTAATGCCCCTTTCAGGATACTTAAGAGTCAAATTCATTCAAATTAAATTAGAATGAACAAGACATCAAACTTCAAATGGCAACCTCAGATCATGGCTCTTAGTTTTTTAAAGGCACATTTTCCTTTACTGTTGTTTTAGAAAAGAGATTTCAAAAAAGCTGACTTGCCACTTTTCTATTTCTTACATGAATAGCCCCAAGAAAGGACACTCATGCTCAATCTGCTGAGGTTTCTTTTTCTTCTGTCAGACATTTCAAAAGTGTGACTTTACTTTAGAAATAGTTAATGTTAAAAAAAGTATTGTAACAATGACTCATCCTGGGGTTCTAGGGGTGGTTCTGAACCGGTAGGGCTACTGGCCAAACAATAAATAAAAACTCAGCTACAAATCCTCCCAACCCCTCCCCACAATGAAATATGTGCGTACATGACGGAAGGTAGCCTAAATAAAAACAAAGTAAAAACTTTTAATATCCTCCAACCCAAAGCACACGCTCTCAAAAATACATAGGTTCAAACCCTACTAGATGGTGATTTAAAAGACAGATAATCCCTCCTTCAGCAATAAATTTTACTTTAGATTTCTGGGGTGCAGGAGGAAGGATTCTGACCTCCCATTAGAAAAGTCCAATTTCTGCACTGCAATTGTTTATTCTGGAAGGACAATCTGAATTCGATAAACTTTTGAAACTTCAAATATATATAAAGACAGAAATAGGTGAAAAAGGTGCTACAAACACTGAGATCCATTCTCAGCATTTGCCTGCTATTTGCTGGAGAAAACATTCAGATTTTCTAAGAATTTTTTCATGGTGAAATCTTTGCTGTCCCTTAAAAAAAAGGTGACTTCCACAAAACCCAAGGTTAGTGCAGCTGATCTTACAGCTTCATGTTGATCTTTACGTCCTCAAATAAAGTTCCTTATCAAAATTCAAATGGCATGTATTCAATAATAAGACCACATTCAAGTATATACCCTGGTCAAAACAATTTTTACAAATATTTCTGTGGCAGATAATAAGAATATTTTGCTATGAGTAAAAAAGAGCATAGAAAAATAGAAGGCAGACAAGCCACCAGTATACAAATTGATTGTTAACACCAAAAGGGGCCACGATGAAGATTATTGTTGCTCTTTCATTTAACAATTCTCTCTCCCTTTATAGCTGAAGCCTCTACCTTTTCTGGATTAAGTCAAACTAAAACCTTACTCAATAGATAGCTTAAGAATGACAGGTTATGGTAAATACAAAACTGAAATACTTTTGACCTTTTGAATCAGTTTCGTTGAACTGCTACAAAAAAAGTACTGTTTCCTTAGTAATTTTACATCCCCCCAAAACACGTAGATGGATATGAAATCTCAAATTTTCATTTTACAAAGCTATACAGATTCAGACGTTTAACTTCCTTTGAAATCAATCTGTTGCACTGTTTGGGGATTCACTTCGACTTAACTTCATGGTTTTATAGCCTTCATCCTAGATGAATCTTCAGAAACTCTAAGATCTTCTTCCAAGATTCTTCCTGAGCAATGGCATGGGCTCTGCACTGACCCCCACCCAGAATAGGGACCCCCAGCCACCGGTCCAAGGCAACTGGAAAAAATGGGCTATTGGGTGGATCAATGCGATGACCTGCATTAGGGTAACTCAGAAGAGTGTAATTTTTTTTCCCATGCTCCTCTAAACGCTTGATTGCCAAGTCAGCATACAAAGAGCTATTCCATTGCTTGTCATCCTCTCCAACCACAAAGAGGAAGTGAGAGTTAGCTTTTTCTATGGGGATGAGGCTGTCTCCATAAGCAGGATCCAAGGGGTCTACAAGGGCTTCTTTAACATCGTACACCCCTGAGGAAGTGACAGTGATTTTATCCATATCAAAGGGGAGCCCTGGAAGAATTACTTGGCCACACTGAAGAGCAGTGCCTGTGTTGGAGATGCAGCCATTGATACTGACCACAGCAGCCACATCTGGGAGGAAGGTAGCCATTGAGAAGGCCAGTTCTGCTCCTTTGCCTGATCCAATCACTCCAATTTTGGGACCTTTGACCTTTAAAGAAAGAGAGAGATAGAGAAGAAAGGCACAATGGGGTTACAAAGACTGCTATGGATTGATCTTTACTGACTTGTTAAGCTACTGATTTACTATTCACATGGCACATAGTTTACCAACTGCTTATGTTACCATTTTTTTCCCTTCTTCTGAGAAGTGTATTTCCTTCTGTCACACCACTTACCTTTGGGTGATTCTGCACAAATTTAGCTGCCTGAGCAAAGTAGTCAAGATTTAAATCTTTCATGATGGGAGGTAGATCTTCAAAGGCAAAATATGGCAAAGCTAGGGTGGCAAAGCCTCGACAAGCAAGAAGACTAGCCCGAAATTCATGTAGTCCCCCTTCATCGCCAAACATGTCAATCACACCAGGAAATGGACCATCCCCTACAAAAACAAGGATAGGATGTAAGATGACAGTATTGTTCCTGATTTCATACAGAACAGTCTGGATCATTAAAAGGCCAATATTTACTAAATATGATACTTAGACACCATCTTCATGCTCTATTTGTTTGCTCTTAATCTGTTATTTTTTTCTTCCACAGAAGTACATGTATTCAAATATGTGAACAAAAGCATAAGAAAAAAGGTGCACACAAGAGAAAATGAAACAAAAACCCCAAGAAATTATAAATTATAATATTTGTCTATAACTTCCATTATTTACCCATCCAAAAAGATGTCTGTGTTTACTATATCACAGCATTATCTGCTTCATCCTTATTTTTCTTGTCCTTTTCTGCAAGAATCTGTTGCAGTTTTGTCTCTTGTTCAGTCTACATGTTATTATTCTTTCAGTAATGAACTGAAAGAATTCAAAGGGGAATGACCTCTTGGGGCTGAACTGACTTTCTAGACTTTCTCTATGAACCTCTTTCTTCGAGGTGGAAGCTCACTCCATCCCTGGATTTCACTTACTGAAGAATTGTCCATCCCTGTGGCTTCCTCCTCTGACTGGCTGGTTCCTCCCAGAACCTTCATTCTGAGGAAGATGCTGAGGCAAGCCATGTCTTCATTCCTCCCCAGGATAATCTAGTCTCTCTAGACTTTCTCTGCTATGTTCCTGCCCTGGTACCTTTCTTCATCTCTTTCATCTTGTCTTCTACCAACCCCCACCTTTTCAGTTTCTTTATATACTGCCTTCCTCTATTAGAAAGTAAGCTCTACAAGGGCAGGCACTATTTTTCTTTCATCTTGTATTTATATTCCCAGATATTAGCACTATACCTGGCACAGAGCAAGCCTGTAATAAATGTTTGTTGACTTGACTTGATTCTGCTTTCTTCACTTCATATAATTTTAAGTAAGCATTTATAGAGGCCCTATTTTTTAAAAAAAATTCTTCATATTTATCACCTTTTGGGGGGGCAGGGAGAGGGTGTTAGACCTCTAATTTCATTAGCGTATACCAGAGGCATCAAACACAGTCCACGTATGGCTCACAAAACTCCAAGTGCAGCCCAAATCAGGTTAAAATGTAGTTTCTGATTTTATATTATAAACATGTGTGATTTTCTAAGTCAATATGTGGACCACTGCAATCCTTATGGACAACTTGGTTTTTCCCAGTTCTATTTGAGTTTGACACTACCGGTGTACACTGGGAAATCTCAATAAGGAAAGCCATTCGACACAAATCTGTGATTTCCAGCCTTAAGAGTGTGTCTTGAGGAACACTGACAGGTTTGTCTTGGGTCACAGAGCCAGTATGTATCAGAAGGAGGCTTTGAAGTCAGGTCTCCCTTATGCTGGGGCTAGTTCTCTTGCTAAGTATACCACACTGCCTCTTGTCATTTCTTACGCTGCGACAATATTCTATCATATTCACGTATCTTAATTTGTTCAACATGATCTAACTCCATAAAATGTTTCTTTATTGATGAACACTTGGTCACAAACAGTGCTGTCAAGAACACTTTTGTAAATTGATCTCTCCCCTGTCAATATCATCCTTGAGGTATATCCCCTGCAGCAGAGCCACTGGATCAAAGGATCTTCACACTCATAACTATGAATGTATCATTCCATACTGCTTCCCTGATTTCAAAAGTGGCCCCATTCACAACCCCACCAGCAGGACAATATCATGCCACCAGCTGTCATCTCTTATCTTTGTCAATCTGGGGCTCAGGTGGCTCAGAGTTGCTTTAATTTGCATTTTTCTGATTAGGAATTCTGAATACTTTTTCATGTGACTGCTGATAGCTTGTAATTCTTTTGAGAATTATATTCATTCCTTTGACAACTTATTAATTATAAACTATCTCACACTGATAAAAGTGTCAATTCTTTATACATTTTGGGTGTCATATTTGTTTTAAATCATTTGATGCAATAATTTTCCCTGGTTTGTCTCATCCTTTCTTATTCTGGATTCATTGGTTTATTCTATACAAAAGCTTTTTATTTCTATGCAATCAAATACAAGTATTTCATCTCTCATAGTTTTCTGAATAAATTTAGGAATTTATTCCTTTTCCAGCACTGTGAAAGTTTTTTGTCCCCTAGTTTTTTAGGATATTTATGATTATATATTGTTAGTCTATTTGTGTGTGTATGTGTGTATGTGTGGGTGGGTGGTGATTTGGTCTGCTCTTTTTCAATGAAGTGCCATCTAAATATTTACTAACAATTTCCATTAAGTAGTGAATATTTCTCCCAGTGGTTTATCATTCAAGTTTACTGAACACTTCACCATCTAAATCTAGTTCTGGCTCATTACTATTTAACCTATTCACTGATCTGTTATTCTTTTTTTAAAAATCTAGTACCAGACAATTTAGATAACGACCAGTTTGTAGCATAATTTGAAATCTAAGGTACAAGGTCCCCCTTCTTTCTTTTTCTTTTAACTGATTTTCTCTGATATTCTAGACCTTTTGCTCTTCCATATGAATTATTATTTTGTCTAATTCTATATCCAGTGGTTATTTCAATAGAAAAAAACCCAATACACCTAGAAATTAATTTGGGAAAACTATATAATATGTATAGTATCTCAGTCTAAATATAAACAATAAATATCTCTCCAATTTTAATTATTCTATTTCTATTAAAACTGGTTTGTGGTTGACTTTATGTAAGTTCCAAGTTTTAAATTCAATTCAAATCAACAAGCATGTATTAACTGACTATATGCAAAAACACAGCTACCAGGGTACAAAGACAAAAATGAAAAAACAGACCCTACTTCCAAAGCTTATATTCTATTAGGTAAGAATTCCCAGATGTTCAACACATTTTGTAATTATTTTAAATGGCATTTTTCCCTGTATTTTTTATTGGTGGTATTTATTTGACTATTTTACTATAGGTATCTGAGCTAGATTTGTTGATTGTCTTAGGTTTTCTTAATAATCAATTACATTGGCATGGTGATTCAAGAGTTGACCTTGGAGTATATAAGACCTAGATTCAAGTCCTGCCTTCAACATATAATGGTTGTATGGCCCTAGCCCAGTCACTCTGCCTCTCTATTGTAGGTGGTTGTCTAAGACTGTTAAGTTGCAGAGAAGATGCCCACCTGTACTGGTAGAAGTTTCCCCATTTGGGAGTTCCACAGGTGTCACCCCTTTCCCTGTTGTCCATGGAAGAATTTTCTAAGGCTTCTCCACTGCACGTAATTCTGGCCCTTGTGTTCAAATAAAGGCTTCTACTGTAATGAAAACTTCTATTCGTAGTCATTTTAGCGTTTTTAATATAAAAGGTTTTACCAAAAGTTCTTTATCTACTGATAAGACAGAATTTAAAATATTTTGCTAATACAACTTCTCATGCTGTTTCCTGATATTAAGTCATATTTACAGTCCTGGCGTAAGTCCCACATGATCACCTGAACAATTTTAAAAATACACTGTTATGTTATGTTTGCCATGATATTTCTGCATTCAGTATTCATTAATAATACTGGTGTATAGTTCCCTTTATATGCCTTTAGAATAGTTTGAAGATCCATACGGTTTGAAGATCGGAATTGTATTTTAATCATAAGAAAAATCTGGCAAAATGCCACATTTTTCCATTTTTGAAAACAATTTCTATAGCATCAAAAAGGAGTATCGAAAACCTTCATTCTTCGATAGAATTCACTTGGGAATCCATCTGATCTGTGTGTATTTGCATGTAATTCATTCATGGTTTTCTTTAATGCATTTCACTAGATCGATCCATTTGGGTATTTTTAATTTTTGTCAATATCATCCATTTCTTTTACATTCTCAGTTTTCCTGGCATATGACTGCATGTTCATGTTTTGTTTTTGTTTTTTACTATATTCACTATTCAATTAGGTATTTTTTTGTCCTCAATTTTAATTTCAGTAATTTGATTTTCTCCTCTCTTATTTGTTTAATTTAGTTAATGGTTTGTCAATTTTATTAGACTTTTAAAAATTCATCTCTTTTAATTTATTTGTGTTTGCTTTCAAGTGTGTTTATTTTTCCTTTTGCCTTAGTGATATCTTCTTTCGTTTATTTTAGTTGCATTAATTTGATTTTCTCATTTTTTAAAAACTGAAATCTCATCTCAACCTTCTCTTTAGTTAATGTAAGAATATAAATTTTTACCTCTAAGGTAATTTTTACCTTTGCTGCAACCATAAATTCTGGTATGTGTTGGTTGCATTCTTACCTTATGAAAAAGACTGATGGATTATTATGTGTATTATTGCCTCATAAAGCAGAGAGAAGCAGTGGAGGATAAAACCATTCTAAAGAAAACTTGGGAAGATAACCAAAGGGGTAAAGTCATCCCAAGTGTATTTAAGGAGGAAATCAGAAAAAAGGACTACAAACAGAAGAAATACGGTAAAGATTTGCAAAAATTATTACAACAAATTCAGGATTGGACCTTAAAATTATAGTCTTTAACATGTTTATTTATAGAGAAAGCAGAAATTGCACAAAAGAGAACATGGAAAAAAAATCCAAATTAATTGAAATAGGGAGAGCAGATCCATGCTGCAAATCAGTGGTGTTGAAGTCAGAAACGAGGGACATTAAACTGTATATAAGGATGTGTGTTGGACACACACTGACTTAGAAAATCATATATTAATATTATCTATGTTTTATTGCATTTTTGTTTGTTTTGTTAAGTATTTCCCAATGATATTTTCACTTGGTTAGGTAGCACCTGGGAGTATTGGAGGCCACAATGCTGCCTGTTTGACATGTGCTGCAGAAGATATGACTGGGAAGGCACTGAAGTACCAATCTGGAAGATAACAGATGTGGTAAAAATCTAGGACTTTTTGATATCAGGGGTGACAAAGAAAACAACAACTACTACCAAATGAGTGGTTCTCAACCTGTGGGTTGCAACCCCTCTGGGGGTCACCTAAGACCATAGGAAAACACACATTTCCAATGGTCTTAGGAACTGAGACACTGCTCCTCTATCTGTCTCCAGGCGGGTTCACCCATATGCAGATACACCCACATACAAGTATTAAAGGGTCGCAGCATTAGGAAGGTTGTGAACCACTGCAAAATTATATTCAACAATGGACCACATCATTCACATCATTATCATGTAACAATTTCCTGAAAGATGTAAAGAGTTCAATGTAAGTCTTCCAAAGTTTTTCTGACGTCCACCTGCTCATCATTTCTTATAGCACAATGGTATTCCATTTACATTCATATACTACAATGTTTTCAGTTCCCCAATTGATGGGCACCCCCTCAATTTCCAGTTCTTGGCCACCACAAAAAGCTGCTATCAATATTTTTGTACATGTGGGTCCTTTTCCCACTTTTATGTTCTCTTTGGGATACAGTCCTAGAAGTGGTATTCCTGGGTCAAAGGGTATATACAGTTTTATAGCCCTTTGGGCATAATTCCAAATTGCTCTCCAAAATGGCTGGCCCAGTTAACAACTCCACCAACAATGCATCAGTGTTCCAATTTTCCCATATCTTCTCCAACATTTATCATCTTCCTATTTTGTCATCAGATAGGAATGATGTGGTGCCTCGGAGTTGTTTTGATTTGCATTTCTCTACTCAATAGTGAGTTAGAGCATTTTTTCTTACGACTATAGATAACTTTAATTTCTTCATCTGAAAACCTTTGACCATTTATCAACTGAGGAATGACTTGTATTCTTATAAATTTAATTCAGTTCTCTATATATTTTAGAAATGAGATTTTTATCAGAGATAATGACTACAAAAGTTGTTTCCCAGGTTTCCCTTCTAATCTTGGCTGCATTGGCTTTGTTTGTACAAAAACTTTTCAATTTAATGTAATCAAAATAATCCATTTTGCATGTTATAATGTTCTCTAACTCTTGTTTGGTCATAAATTCTTCCCTTCTCCATAAATCTGACAGGTAAACAATTCCTTGCTCTCCTAGTTTGCTTACAGTATCAGCCTTTATATCTAAATAGAGTACCATTTTGACTTTGATAGACTTAGTTTTTCTCAGCAATGCAAGGATCTAAGACAACTCCAAAAGACTCATGATGGAGAATGTTATCCACATCCAGAGAAAGAACTATGGAGTCTGAATGTTTGTTGTTGTTGTTTTGTTTTGTTTCTTCTTTCTCCTGGTTCCTCCCATTGGTTCGAATTCTTCTTTACATGACTAATGTAAAAAGATGTTTAATATGAATGCATATGTAGAATCTATACTGGATGGCATGCTGTCTTGGGGAAGAGGGAAAAGAGGGAGGAGGAGAAAATTTAAAACTCAAAATCTTATGGAAGTTAATGTTGAAAACTAAAAATAAACAAATTTTTAAAAATAATTACTTCCTATAGTTTTCCCTGAAGTTTTACCTCTCCCCCTTTCTTTGTTGGAGAATAGATATCTCAACCAGTGGCCGCTCACAGCCCTGACCAATACAGAAGCTTTGTGACCTGCTTCATTTCCAACCTGAGGCAGCTCATCCCTCCTTCTTGAGGCTCACCATACTGGTGTTGGCGTACTCTCCCATCGGTCGATCTTATAGTAGGTAAGATAATTGGTGTACGGTCATCTATCTTAGCCTACTATAGGTCAGAATCCTTGAGCTCAAGCCATCTACTGACCTCAGTCTTCCCAGTAGCAGAGATTATGGGGTAGGCCACCACAGCCTAGCCCACTTCTTACAACCCACAAATACAATACTAGCCAGTTTCTAGATTGATTCAATTAATTTACCAGATTTGAGGCCCCACTCCCCCTACCAAACACACACATCTAAGGGTCTGCCCCAATCTCTCACCTTTCCCAAGATCATCAACTGTTCCATACTCTCCCTTTTTTGCTCAATATTTGTGATGTCTACAATAAAATAATTCCTCTTCTTGATTATGGTTCTCTTTGCTTAAAACAAATAAAAACACCTAAGTACATCCTGCTCCATTCTCTTTTGTGATTTTAGCTGTCAGTCAAAATTGTCTAGCTCCTAGCCTCTAAGTTAAAGACCTTGTTGCCTTGATGTTCTCCTCTGATTTTTGGTTATTACAAGTACAACAGCAGAATGTATATATGAAACTTTGTATATAAAGCAAATCCTTCTAGTTTATCTATCAAATACAATTTCACCCTTAACTTTTCTCATGCACACACTTTAATATTTAAACCATCAAGAACAATATATGCAACAATCTACAATACTGTGTCCAATAACTTATACACAAGTTTCCATGTGCAAATCATAGTAATCTTTCTAGGGTTTTGTTTACCCTAAGTAACAATGGTGATATTTAACCCCTACTCAGATTAAAAAAAAAAGAAGAACATTCTTTTTAAGCTAAATTTCTCCTAGTATAGTTGGATAAAAAATTTCATAAATTTAAGTACGGCTCACCTTGACTTCCAGTAAATTATGTTCCAGCTTTTCCCACTGTTCCCTCCCTCCCCCCCATCCAATAAATAATTCTGGAAGATACAAATTAGGAACAAATTACAAAGTGCCTTACGATAAGTAATGCTTTTTTCTTCTTAGCCACTTGTAAAATTCTCTTTACGGGTGAATCTCTGGAGTGGGATAACAATGAATCTAAATGGGATTATTTCTCTTTAAGACATCTGGTGAACTCCAGATTTGTCTCACCGCATTACTGATTCAGGCACAATTTTTTGACCAGTTTCCTAATGGTGACAGATTATTCCTAATGTTCATGGATCTGTATTTTTTCCCAGTAACCCCATAATTTTCATAAATGTCTCTGAGCACTGTTTTCCGGAGCTATTATCTTTACCTGTAGTGTTTTCTACTTTCAAATTCCATTAGTTGTTTAATCTCATTTTATTGCGTTTTCTATCACTGCTCCCTTACTGGCCTTCCAACCTGAGAATTTTATTTCCCAATGACTCCATTCCTTCGTTCAAATTTTCTACCTGTAACTTTTATAAGTTTTACTTATTCCATTTTTAATGATGACAGATGCTCATTAGAGTGGCCACAAGTTACTTTACTGAAAAGAGATTATTCGTCATTTCCTTATTCAGTCTGTTATGTCCTGGGTTATATTCGGCTTCATAAACTAGGTCATTGGAGAGACTAATTTATGACTTTCTTCTGAGGACTTCTCTTTAGATTTTTTAACCCATAGTATTTGTTAATCATATTGGAGTTTTTTTTTCCCTAATGTTTGTTCATTCCTTAGTTCTCTGAAAAGATATTCTCTTCCCAGGTCCTTTACTCTCCATCTTTTACCTGCTTTCTCTTATTTATTGTATCTACTGGGGAGGGGTAGAGAGAAGGGATGAAAAGATGAGTTCTACAACCTTTCTCTAGAGCAACACTCATCTTATATGTCTCTTTACAATTTCATCAATCTCTATTTTGATTGGAAGGAATTCTTTTTTTTTTTTTCTTTTTGGAGGGTAGTTGGGGTTAAGTGACTTGTCCAAGGTCACACTGCTATTTTTTGTGTTAAGTGTCTGAATCCAGATTTGAACTCAGGTCCCCCTGACTCCAGGGCCGGTGCTCTATTCACTGTGCCACCTAGCCGCCCCAATTGGAAGGAACTGAAATAAATACATAATTTGGAGCTATTCTGAAAGAAAGCATTTAAAAACCAATTTTAAAATGTTTAATTTTGCACAAGATGTGAAAGGCTGTGTAAACAAATTATTTTTAGGTCATGTCATTTAGCTTCTATTTCCTGGCATCTACCTCCCAAGGTTGTTATGAGGATAAAATGAGATAATACTTACAGTACTTCATTATCATTATTATTATTGTTAAGAAGCACATAATTAAAAGAAAAAAAGGCACACTCTCCCAAGTCGATGGACTCTACTTGTTCTATTTACAGGATCACAAATTTAGAGTTAAAGTGGATGCCAGGGATCATCCAGTCCAGTGATTCTCAAGACTCTTCCCTACATCCCAACTCAACACGCCCCGGCTCCCAAGAGCCAGGTGTAATTTGCTGCCTACATCTTCCCAGCCCAGTGTCAAGAAAGCCACAACAGCAGCTCTATCCATGCAGGGACAAAGCTGCCTCTTCTGATTAGAGGCCTGGAGAAGCAACAAAAAAGAAGAACTTGATGGGGCAGAGTAGAGTTATTAACAGTAACAGCTGCTAGCATTTATGTAGCAAAATCACAACTCTGGGAGGTAGGTGCTATTATGATGGCTGTTTTACAGTTAAGGAAACTGAGGCAAACAGGGGTTAAGTGACTTGCCCAAACACATACTACTAGTAAGTATCTGGGACTGAATTTGAATTCAGGTCTTCTTGACTGCAGACCCAACGTTCTACCCACTAAGACACCCAGATGCCTCTTAGGAGGGTCAAGGAATCCCAAGTCCTGGATAACAGGTCTGGAACAAGGAAGGCCTTGTTGCCAACTTAAAGCAAAGAATGCTGTGCTACAAGCAGATCTTGTTCAATCCTTTCATTTTACAAATGTGGAAAGAGGCCCAGAGAGGTCCGGTGACTAGCAGGCAGTAAGGAACACACTAGGATTTTAACTTGGGTTCTCAATGCTTTTTTTTTTTTTAAGGAACTGAACTTTATGCCAAAGAAAAAGGTTTAATTATTTTCTAAAGTGTTAAGTTTAATGTTATGTAAATGTCACATGCAGGAAAGGTAGAGGTGCCTGGAATACAGGTTGGACCTGGTTTTAGAATACCTGAGCCAGAATCCTGGCTTTGACATTCACTACCTCTGTGACCTGGAATAAATCACTTAATTACAGTTTCCTCATCTATAAAGTGAAGGAATTCAACTAGATGCCCTCTAAGATCCTTTTCAGTTCTACAGGCTTTTGACTAACTGGAGAGCTAACTTCTCTTGCTTCCAAATTCTTCTTTCTGGTGCAAACCAGAATACATGTTTGGTCAATCTCTTTCCTGCCCTCCAGCCTCTTCATTCTGGAGTTCCATGTTATTTAATAATTTAATCAGAGACCTAGAGACAAGCTCCCAGTGGACCACCTCCTCCTCTCTGCTTTGATTTCAGATGGGTAAATAGGCTAGCACAGGCCAGCTTTTTGCATTCAGTTCCTATGTAAAAGCATCCTCTATACTAAAATGCAAGTCTTCCTCCCCCCCATCCTCCAGGAATCCCTAAATGCCTTCAGGTTCAGTTCAGGTACGCTGTCCCCCCGGCAGCTTTTCGTGATTCTCCTAATTCTTGCTCTCTTCTCCTCCTTAAATAACTGTGTAAATGGTGGTGTAGTGGATAGAGTACTGGACTTGGAACCCAAACTACCTGAGTTCAAATCTGACCTCAGACGCCTCCATTATTCAACCTGTAAAAGAGGGGTAAGAATAGCACCTATTTCCTAGGTAAGTGAAAGGTGAAAATACCTAGGAAATAGGTGCTATTATTTATTCCCATTTTGTGAGGATCACCTGGAACTCCTCTCTGACTACGGACCTCCCTGGTTTCAAGTCCCAACTAAAGTCCCACCTTTTACCTAAAGCCTTCCCCAACTCCTCCTAATTCCAGTGCTTTCCCTTAGTTATCCTATATATAGTTTGCTTCGTATATATTTATGGGCATGTTGTCTCCCCCTGTGGATTGTAAGCTCCTTGAAGGCAGGAGCTGTCTTCTGCCTCTTTCTGTATTACCAGCACTCCACACAGTGCCTGGCACACAGCAAGCACTTAAAGAATGTTTACTGATTGATTTCTCTCTTTTATTTATTTCCTATTTTTTCCTGTATGTGGCTTGCTTTGTCTCCCTTGTCCCCCTTATGTTAAGCTCCTTGAGAGCAAGAGCTGTCTTTTGAGTCCTTTAACATCCCCAGAACTTAGCACAGTGCCTGCCCACTGCGCCTAGAAAATATATTTACTGAATCGGATTGCATCTTGGTGGGGTTCCTAGAAAGCCCTGCTGTGCGAGTTCCTAAAACATAAAATAAAATGCTGCTTAGTGTTGGAAGGCCTGAGGGGCCGGGAAGAATGGGAGGCGACCAAGGTCTCACGCACCTGGGGGCAGGAAGAAGGTGCCTCTGACCGTGCCCTCGCGGACCCTGATGGCCCGGATCTCGGGGGTAGCATACCAGCGCTCCACCCGGGCCGAGGCCAGCACCTGGCCCAGCAGCAGCCCGGTCTGGTTGTGTGCCTGGTGGACGGTCACCTGCAGCTTGAGGGGCTTCTTGAGCACGCTGCGCTGCACCATCCGGACGTAGGGGTTTTCCATGCCCGCCGGGGACAGACTCCACATCAGTCCCATGGGCTCCACGCCCGTGTAGTCGCCACCCTGGGAAGGGTCCCTAGTCAGGTCCAGCGCCCCGACGCTGTCGGCCTCGTAGTGGGCGCACGACTGGAAGAGGCGGCCGTAGTAGCTGACAGCCAGCGCCCGCACGGTCACCGGCTCTCGGGGGCTCAAGCCCCGCACCTGGATGTCCAGCGGCTCGTCCGCCAGGCCCACGGGGGGCGTCACGCTCAACGTCACGCCCTTCTGGGCGCCGCTGGGGGACGCGGAGAGGATCCGGATGGGCTGCGGGCCGAAGCGCGACAAGCCTCGAAACGCAGCCCCGGCCGACCGCCACATGCTGCTGCCAGCTGGCGACGGGAGGCTGGAACTCACACAGGCCCAGCACGCTCCGAGAGACACCACCGCCGCCGCCGAGGAAGGCGCCGGGGGGAGGAAGGTCAGGGCCGGCCGCGGCAGGCGAGGTCTAGCGCCGCCGCACCTGCCGGGGCTGGGATGTGCTAGTGCGGCACCGCCCACCTCCGCCCGCCGGCCCGCTCTCTGCGTCCGCGCGTGCGCCCCTTCCTCCTCCTGGCTCGCAGCACAGCCCACAGACCAGGCTCAGCCTGGGGTAAGGGGGAAGAGCCACTTAGCGGGGACAGAGAGAAAGGGGCGCTTCTAGTATCGGAGAAGGGGCCTAAGAAAGCATCTCTTCCAACCCCTTTCGTGTAACCGTGCTAGAAACTTGAAGGACCCACATGCACAAGGTCATAGAGGTCAGGAGCTGCGGGAGCCACTTGTGCGGGGCTTAAATATTCATAAAAAATTGTGAACATTCAGAAAATGAACTGCAGATTATCAACAGGATTTCAGGTACGTTTAAAATTATAAGCTGAAATGCCTCTAAATTTCTATATTCTTCTTCTACCTAGTGGACATTAACTTTGGATTAGGACTTTTAAATATAATTGAGTAGCCCATATCGTCAAGGAGTTATTACCTTGAAATAGGCTTCGGCTAGATCTAGTATGAATGATACACAATTTTTTTCAACAAATGGCTACGTTCATTCAGTATCTTCGCCACAAAAGCTATCCATTGAAACCCCACTCCCACTCCCACCCACCCCCCAGACAGTTAAATGTCTCAGCTCAGATTTGAACTCAGGAAGTCTTCTTGAACTCTATCCATGCCCCACCCAGCTGCCCTAGCTTGTCGCATGATAATGAGTTTAATAAATGTTGACTGATTGATTGTTGGAGGCTGGGGATGAAAGCAAGAAGATGAGCAGGTTGCACAGATTGCTTCCCTTGAGGGATGCAGCTCTTCAGCTGTGTGGCTGTACAGCTATGCACAGGCAGCCCTCCGGAGGATTGCTGCTGTGGATAACTTTAAGGTTCTGATCACCCAGTATATATTGTGAACTCTATTCAACAGTAAACTAAAGCAAAACATTCACCCAAGTAAAGCATTCACAGTGACATCACAACTTATTACTAAAGTGGCTACATGGTCTTAAACAAAAGATATCATTCAGTAAGTCCTTCACTCCATTATCCTTAAGGGGGACAAAGTACAAAGGTCTCCCACCCCTAGGTCACATTGCCTTGATCTGTCAGCCAGTACTAAGTACCCAAGTGAAGATCCTTTCATCTTGACTAGAGGCTGACTTCCAGACTCCATGGTTCTTGTTCCATGCTCCCGGCTGCCTGAATTCACCCAGCTGTCACCCAGATTCACACGTAGGCAGCTCCCAGCTCCTGCTCCTGCTCAAAGCGACCAGTCCACCTCAGCAGTCAGGTCTGACAAAGTAACATCAATGAAGACAGACAGAGTGCCGCACCACAGCCATCCTTCCTTCCAATTCTGCTCAGTTCCAGCTCGTACTAGAGCTTTAATATCCTTGGCTCCTTCCTGTTCCACCCTTCCTCTCATGTCCTTCTGTTCTGGTCTTTGGCAAATTCCTCCCACTGTGGGCTGCACAGATTCTGTTCCTAACAAAGACTTGATATAATCACTGGTGAGGTTAAAAGGCACCTGAAGAGCTGAAAAAAGGAGCTAAGTGCTATTTTGCTTGCCATTATAGTGGCCTCCCCTCCATTCCCTTAGGAATAAAAGGAAACTGTGATTTGGGGATGTAAAAATGCTTTTTGGATTCAAGTGGGGCCTTTGGTAAAGCTCAGGGTGCCCACCAGGTGACACTGTTTCCCAATCCTGGTTACATCAAACCCAGGAGGTCACATGAAGGTCGCTTCCTGACTCTCAAAAGAACTGATTCTGTTAGACCTCCAAACGACATAATTAATTTCACCCCCTGCTCAAGAAATGTCGCCTGGGGTCAAGTCCCAAAGATTTTTCACTGCAAATTAAACTAAAACACTGCTGACTCCAGTGACTTGTGTTTAGAGAGCAATTGAGTGGAAGGTGAATCTAAGGTCATACACATTCCCCAGAGAAACAGAGAAACTGCTAGTACAGCAACCTTAGGGCAACTCAGCCCTTTGTTCAGCAACCAACAGGTTTAAAATTTTTTTTAATTAAAATTTATAATTTGTACAAATGTTTGCTCTTCTCTCTATGCTCAGTCCCCTGCCTGATAGATTGATGACAGGCTGTGGCTCTAAAAGGAAGTCACATAAAGAATATTTTCTACTGCAGACATAGATACTGATTAAAAAATACAAAAAGGCAGCCTAAAAGGCAAGTATCAAATATAAAACTCATTTTATTCAATGCTATTTGTGTTTTCTTCCTCATTAATTACATTTTGGTTAAAAAAGAGGGAAGAATAGAAGGAAACAAGCTGGTAAAAGTGAGGCCAAGGAGAGACCCTCCATGAAGCAGAACGATGGTCTTCAAACTTTTGGTTGCTCACCCCTAACATATCCAAATATTGTTGTGGCTGTTGTTTGCCCCTCCTTTTCCAAGAGGACCGGTGACATCACAGGTGATGTCTTGACTCACTTGTGAATTGGATTTAAGTGAGGCTCATTCTTTCATCCAGAGTCATCGAAGCCCAGTGGCAAGGCAGAAGTCAGGAAGACTAGTGATGGCCTCAGGGATATAGTGGATGACCTTGTCTCCTTCAATGTCTGACCAAGGTCTAAGTGCTCTGAATCACCTGCTTCAGCAGCCTTGATGGCAGTTGGAACAAATTGTTTTCATCTGCCTGTTCCACTGGGGGAAGTCTTCACATACTTGGAGTAGACACCCACTCACCAGTGGGTTTGAGGTCAACCTGATTTAACCCATCTGCTGAGATTGTTTACTGGGGTGTGGCTGCTGTGCATGTACAGCTTCTTGGAGTCACAGGGGAGAGTCGAGTAGTAGAAGAGCAGCTCGAAAAAGGGCTAGCTAGGCAAGCCCTCCCTAACACCACAAGTGCTGGTCTTCCCCGGACTTCCTGTATACCCCATATATACATATATTTCCTTACACGTATTACTGAACCAATATCCTTCATTGGTGGAGAACAACTGCTCGTTCATCTCCACCAGAATGGAAGTGAAATTGTCAAGAGTTTGTAGAGTCCAACCAAGAAGATGTGAGGGCCTGAATGGGAGGGGTGGCTTGTGAAAGTGGAGTAAAAGGGAAAGGGATGGGATAGATGTTGTAGAAGTAGAATCAGCAAGGCTTGGCAACTAATTGGATATGTGGAGTAAAGGGGAATTAAGGGTCAAGGATAATACAGAATTCTCAGAACTGGATGACCAGAAGGAGGGTGTGGTTCCCTATTTTAGGGAAGTTTGTAAGAAGGGTGAGTTTTTGGGTAAAGTGAATGGGATCCAGGAGGCAGATCAGCAACCCACGAATACCTGCTCAAGTAGCTTGTGATACTTACTCTCTCCCATAAAAAGCCAATAATGGGGCAGGGTTCTTAGTCACCAAGACTAAGGGGTCTCTGCCTGGAAGGGGACAGGCAATTTGCACAGCCATTTGAGAGGACACAGTGGGGAAGATGTTAGGTGATAATGGGTAAAGGGCAAGTGGAGCTGAGATGGAGAAAAACCTTCCTATCTAAAAGAAAAAGGAATTTTAGCCATTTCCTAGCCTTCTAATGGGTGATATCTTGGCATTATGCTATGGCTCGATGGCTAGGGGTGGGGAGAAGAGTTGCCTTGGAGACCACTGAAATAGCAGTTAGGTAGAGATGGGAAGAAGGGAGGCAGAAAAAAGAAAGCACAGATGAAAATGTTTAAAAAGCACTTATCATTAAAAAAAATGAATGAATAAATAAATGAAGGGAATGTAGGGTCCAGGCCCAGGCTGGATATGTGACAGACATTAAAGAATTACTAAGACACAGCAGCTTCAGAATTTTAATGATGCAAAAGAATGTACTCTTTGACATGAGCCAATAGACCCATAAATCACTTTCAAATTCCTGAAAGCTCTTATCTAATTCTGCTCTTAACAAGAAAAGTATTCATTATCAAATATGAGCATTATAGTAAACAGGTCGGGTTTTTTCCAAATCCTGAAATAACTCCTTCATGATTACAATTAAATCAATTAATAACTGGAAAATGCTTTCTTTGTTCAGAGTCCAAACTTGGTGCTGCATTTAAGAGACATAGGCTAAAACTACCATAGGATGTCAAACTGATCTTAAGGATTGGAAAGGTTTTAATTTACTTCCAATCACAGATTCTGAGCTGGAAAGGACTTTATTGGCCATCAAGTTGAATTCCTTCATTTTATTAATGAGGAAATAGCAACCCAGAAAAATTAAGTGACCCCTCCCAAAATCACAGAGGTACTTAGGGATAGCAATTTAAGCCCTTCATTTTGCTGATGAGGAAACTGAGGCCCAGATAGGTTCAGTGGGATTCCCAGAGTTACAATTATAATAAATGATAGACCTCTAGGTCACTCAACCAGCAAGATGGAGGACCAGAACACTCAAAAATTCTCCAAAAAGATACGGGACAAATTAGCTATCTCCATGGGCCAAATACCAAGAAACCTAATAGACTTAACAGCCTTGTGAATTAACAGCAGAGAATACTAATTCCCGATGTACACACAGCACTCCATGCATGATTCGGAGATCAGTTGAGCAATTTCTCTGCTGTCACACACGTCCTCCTCACCCTATGAGTCTGTGACAACAACCAGATTTCAGTCCTTCCCACCCACTTGTAGAGGAGGAGTTATAAGAAGACCTGGGACAGAAGTCATTCACAGAACTAAGAAACCAGGGAATTAGGCTACCAGCATGTATATGGGGGCTGCACTGGGAATGAAGGAAATGATGGGGTACTTGGGTGCCTGTGCTTGAACCCCAGTTTGTAAAATCACCTTTCTCCATAGCCTCAAATCTCCCTAGCCTCAAAACACTTTCTCAGGCAGTTTCTCTCTAGCTCAAGGGCAACATACTCTATCAAAATACTTCTCTCTCTTCCTGATACAGTGGCCAGCTGCACCTATAGAATTTAGTGGTTTGACCCAACTGTGTTCTGGCTGAAGCAGCTGTGTACTGGGTCATACCATTTGTATGTATCCTAGATTCCTAGATTCAGTCATAGGTATACTCCTTAGCTTATTATATACATCTCGAATCCCTCATTAACTTGGGATATGTGTGTGTATGTGTATGTATATATGTATGTATATGTATATATACTCCCAACATCCATCCTGTCAAACATGACATTGAGGATGGCAGCTTGGTTAGCCCTGACACTAGCTGACTTATTGACATTTCAAGCCTAAAACTACACCTCCATGAAGCCGCACCTTGGGCTATTTCCCAGTGAATTCTGGGTAATTCGCCTGTGCAGTAGATATTGAAAATGCATGTTCCTTTAAGAACCCACTACACCTTAACTCCTCCCTGATCCTGTCCCGACTCACCTAGTTAGCATATTTGGCACAGGTTTTTACTATAGAATATCCTATATAAACTTTAACTGTACCCCTCTAAGGTTGCAGGTTCTCTCAGAACTCTTGCCCACTGTATAGTGTAACAATGAATCTTTGTCACTTTGACTTAGTTCAGTGGTTCTCAACGTTCCTAATGCCACGACCCTTTAATACAGTTCCTCATGTTGTGGTAATCCCCAACCATAAAATTATTTTTGTTGCTACTTCATAACTGTAATTTTGCTACAGTTATGAATCATAATGTAAATATCTGATATTCAGGATATATTTTCATTGTTACAAATTGAACATAACCCACAGATTGAGAACTGCTGACTTAGAGAATGCTTGGGTCTGTGAATTCATTCCAGACTGCTTCCCAGGGACTCTGGTGATTGGGGTTCCTGGAATCCCTGAGCTCCCTGACCCCTGCATCAGAAGGGTTGCTGGTATTTAGTTGGGACCAATCCTGTTCTCTTAAAAATTTCTTATTAAAGGGACTGGGGCCAGTGAAAAGTGAATTGCCCAACAAGGGAGAAAGCATAACCCAGAAATCCAACTCCCTGGGATCCACATCAAAGGAAAAGGAAGAAAATTAGTAATAGAAAATATAAGGAAAGAAGACTAAAACCACCAAAGATCTTAGAAGGAAAAAAACTCAGTTAAAAATGAAGAGAGCAAGCAGAAAAGTCAACAGGGAAGATAGCAAAATACAAGGGAAGATGACTCTAAATAAATCCTGCAAAGCAAGGAAATTGATGAGAAAAACCAGAATCTTAAAACAAACTAAAGGAAACTAAATGGCAGAATCCGTGGACTGTACAAAAGAAATAATTAGCAGAACAGAAAAACTCAAATCAACAATTGCAAGTCTCTCCAAAGAAGTGAAAGAGAAAATAGTTTATTGAAAAGACAAATATATGAAATTGGACAGTCTGGAAGAAGAGAAACAGTAATGATAAAAGAACACAGGATTTCTATAGAAGGAAATTACATTATTTTAAAAGAAAGGATAAATAGATAATAAGTAGAAGCTGAAATTTGAACCAAGGCCCAAATTCAACTTTGAACTACAAAGTCAGCACTGCATAAACAGGAACTATTCCCATTGCTGTTGTTTATTTCTAAATGGACCTAGAGATAAGACTCTCACTGGATCTCAAGACACAAGGCAGTGAAAATATAAAGGCAAAATTACCCGGGTAGAAAGGGTTTGAACTGAGAATCTGGAGACTCAGCTTAAAGGTGTGAGACCTTGAAATTATCTCCTACTCTTTCTAGGCTTTTGCTTCTTCAATAAAAGTTCAATTCAAATTAAATTCATGTTAATAAACATTTATTAAGTACTTTTATATGTAAAGTGATAAGGAATGCAAAGACAAAACTGAAATGTCTTCAAGGACCTTACATTCTACAGGGATACACAGTCGTAGATTTTAGTACTGAAAGAAATCACCTAATTCATCTAGCCAAACTGGTATTTGCTTGCCCCCTAATAGGCCAAATGTAATTACATGGAGCCTGTGGTAGGAGAAGCTTACTGAAAGGTGGAGCAGAGCCCACCTGAAGCTGGGAGTCAGAGCAGTTAGACCTGGAAGGAGGCGAGAAGAAGCAGGCAAGGAAACAGCTAGGCTTGTGTGTGTTTTCCCCCTGCTATGATAGCAAGGCGTGTGAGTGTCTGTGGGAAGACTAAAGGATGGGGAGGCTCCCTGCTGTGTTATGGTTTATTAACTCCTCTGCTGTTATGATGGATTTGGTTTCCTGGTGCTGGGATCTGGTTTTCTGGTGTCAGAATAAAGGTCTTCTGTCTTCTACATGGAATATTGTGTTGGCACTACAGTGATCCTTTCTGTCCATTAGTTACGAATTCTTCCTCTATCCATAGTTGTAAAATATCTTTCCTTCCTTGCTCCTCTAATTTGTTTAGATCCTATATCTGTTTTAAGCTTTTCTTGGAGATGCTGGTCTAAAGTTTAGACTCTAAAACTAATTTCTGCAAGATCACTTTCCAGAGATGCAAGGTTCTTAATAATATGCAGCAATATACTAAGTAAAAATACATCAATATTTTGTTCTGAAGGTCCAGTTATGATGATGTATAACTGGAGCTCTTTTGTGCTGTGTGTTGATGAAAAAAATACTTCACTCAAACATTCTTGGGTCCAAAAAGGAGCCCCCTTGGAGCTGAGCTCACTTGCTTGTTATTAAATACTGTAGTACCTTAATACCCTTATGCAGCAAGACACATGACATTTTCATATCATATAAAAAGGATCCTTCTTGGTAGCATGAAGCCCATGGTCATGAAATTATGGCTATGGTAGGAACAATATCCTAACCCCTACCTCTCTTCAAGTTACCCTAGTTTTTCCTTAAATGGTACTGAAACTATCCTCCAGACTTGAACGGCTCAGGAGACTAAAGGCCAGACTCTTAACATCATTTCCTAATTGCCAGAGTACAAATGAGCCATGAGTTGTTCCCTGATGCTTGCTTGGCTGGTGGAAAAGATCAGCAACACAGACAAGGGTGCTTCATATAGCTGAGTCAACTTAGGGTTTCCTCAATGCCTATCCTTGAATATCCTTCTCTTGCTATTCCTAAATAAACCTCCTTTTGTTAACTGTTGATTATTGACCCACTGGTGTCTTATTTTGTTCTAATGTTTGTTGCTGTTGTTCAGTCTTTTCAGTCATGTCTGACTCTTTGTGACCCCATTTGGAGTCTTGGCAAAGATACTGGAGTGGTTTGCCATTCCCTTCTCCAATTCATTTAACCAATGAAGAAACTGAGGCAAATGAGGTAAGTGACTTGCCCAGGGCCACGTAGCTAATAAATGTCTGAGGCTAGATTTGAATTCAAGTCTTTTTGTTTCAGTGTCATATATAAATAACCAAAGGATTGGCTTAAATCAGGCCCAGACCAGAATAATGGGTCCTAGACCAAAATTCTACATTTTGTTATGTAAGGTAGAGGTTTTACCCTTGAGGTATTTTTGGAAGAATGTTTGAATTTGCTCCCAACTGTCCACCTGTGCCATGGAGTGAGCCTTTGACTCACCTCCCCAGATTACTCCTTGGCCCACCATCCTATGCACAGACATTAAACATGGAGGAAAATAAGGAGGATCAATGCAGTGCCCAGTCTTTGGATAACAGATGATTTGAGGTTTTTCTTTACCATGAGACTCTAATCGTTCAGAGGCTATATATGCATAAGATTCACTCTTCCAGTTATGATCATCTTGACCAACAATGAACAAGAAAGGCCCCTGGGCCTTTTCTATTGGGATGAGGCTTTGGCAATTGTGCTTTTCTGATGGGTCACTCCAAATATCCACAAGATCTACAAGGCCTGACTTGGTGATCTTGAGTCTCTCCAGGTCACATCCAATATTAAGAAGAGTCATTTCCTTATAGTGCAGTGGGATCATTGTGTTGGCCACACAAGCATTTATAAGCACTGTGGCAGTCACACCTTTCAGGAAGGAGGCCATGGAAAGACACAAGTCACCCCCTTTGGAGAATCCAAGTAGCCCAATGCCCGGTCCTGTTACCTGATGGGAGAGAGAATGAGAGAAATGAAGCCATTCTAGCAGTCAAAAATAGAAGAAATAACAAGGTGATTTCTTAGAGTCATAAATCCTACTTTAAGTCCAATTCTTGCCTCCAACATTTATTTACCAGCTATTTGATTCTAGACAAATCACTGAACCTAAAACTCAGCTTCGTCCTCTGTAATATAGAGATTTAAAAATGTTTGTATTATCCACTTCACAGTGTTGTTAACCAATGTAATTATATTCCATCCTCTGCTCTTTAATCTTTTACTCTCTTGGACTATTGTGACTTATGCCTTGCTAACTCCAACCATAGAATAGTCCTACCTTCTGTCTTCGTAGATATTCATGTGCTGCTGAAAGGAGCTGAAGGAAGTCACACAACTATGCTGATGGGATCCCATATAAGTCAGTCAGTCAGTAAACAAATATTAAGGACTTATTATTGCCAGGGTACAATTTATGGTTTTAGGCCTTGGCACCATGCAAGAGACCCTAATAAAGTCTGTCAACTATAGTTCACGTAAACTATTACTGTAGTACACAGGACAGACAGACTTCTGGGTATAGCAAAGTATGATCTTCAGCAAAAAGAAAGAAGATAGAGAGATAGACAGACAGACAGACAGACAGATAGATAGATAGATGGTATTGTGATGGGTGAAAGATGAAATGACTGAGGAAACAAAGGTTTGAGCTTCTGAGCATATTGATTTATTAAGCAACGCATGCTAATTGCCTTCCAAATCAGGACTAGGCCCCTCAGCTATGGCACTGAATCCTGAATACAAAGGGAAACAGACCTTTATGAATTAAAACAATTCATTAAATAAGACTAATTGATTAAAATAAAACAGCTAACTAGGATACAGAATTAGGGAATCTGATTTCTAATTGTAGGAAAGATTAAAGACATTCCAAGTTGGGACGGGGAGAGGGAACAAATACAATTCCTAGAAATCAGAAAAAGTGTCATGAAGAGATAGGTTCAAATAATACAATAACATTTTCTCACAATTCCCATAATTGAATAAGGTTTTTTCACAAGACAGAAATTGGGCATAGACTCATAATTGATTAGAAAGGAAAATGAGCTAGCTCAAGAATTAAATCATAAAGGGGCGGCTAGGTGGCGCAGTGAATAGAGCACCGGCCCTGGAGTCACGAGTACCTGAGTTCAAATCCGGCCTCAGACACTTAACGCGTGCGTGCGCGCACACGCACACACACACACACACACACACACACACAAACTAGCCATGTGACCTTGGGCAAGTCACTTAACCCCAACTGCCCTCCAAAAAAAAAAAAAAAGAAATCATAAGATGGAATTAGTGTGGTTCACTCAATTCCCACTACCAAGGGTTCTGATTCCCTCAGGTTGGAGGGCATCCTGGGACTTCAAATGCTATGCCAAAAGAGTACTCACTCCCACAGGTCTCAATTCACCTGAAAAAGTTTCCAGAAGGGACAGCAATAGGCTGTCCTCAGAGGACCAGCACAAATAAAACATGTACAAAAAAACCTATGCTGTGTATCAGAACTGACAGCAAATGACCACAAGGATATAAAGGAAAATAACGTTAAAAGACATCAGAATTCAGTTCCATACAATGACCAGTAGACTTCAGTGGATCGATAATGATCTGTATGTAGCTGTTAGACTACAGCTAAAGAATAAGACATATGGGGGCGGAGCCAAGATGGTGGTGTAGAAGCAGCAAGGTTCCGCAGCTCCCACACAGCTACCCTAAATACCCATAAAATATGACCCTAAACAAATTCTAGGACTCT
Organism: Pseudocheirus occidentalis; assembly: GCA_028646575.1. Lineage (NCBI taxonomy): Eukaryota > Metazoa > Chordata > Mammalia > Diprotodontia > Pseudocheiridae > Pseudocheirus > Pseudocheirus occidentalis. The sequence continues at coordinate 191,226,875 of CM053598.1, forward strand.
CAAACTCATAAAAATACAGAAAACACATCTCTTGCTGAAGGCAGCTTGGCAGCAGGGGATCATCGTGGCAGGACAGGAGCCTAGGCCAGCCCAGCTTGAAACCTAAACATGGCCAGGCCCCAGGGTGATAGGAAGGAGCCAAACCTCCCAAGCCACAGTGTGAATCTACTTCAGAGATCTACTGCACCTGGAGGAATCTTCACATCTACTAAGCCAGGATTAGAGAAGGTCAGTGAAAGTGAGTGAAGCTTTCAAGCTAAATTTGGGGGAGGAAAAGCAATTGGCCAATCTACCCCCAGGGCAAGGAAGCAGTGGGGGAAGGGCAGGAACTGCTGTAACCAGTGGCTGCCCCCACTGGGCTGCTTCAGAGCCCCTGGCCTACGAACCCCACAGTGGGGCTGACTGGATTGATCAGGGCCAAGTGCTCTGGCATTGAGCGGCCTGGATCTGGATCGTGGTCTTGGGTGGTGGTCCTGGGGAGCGCTTTCAGCAAGCCAAACCTGGGGGGGGGGCTGCAACAACCCCCTAATATCTCAGGCAGCTGGGAAAACCCCAGCAATTTGGAACAGAGCTTTCCCCCCTGGAAGCAGAGTTTCACAAAGCTAAAAAAACCAACCAATTAATTGACTGGCCAACATGAGGAAAAGGAA
>CM053598.1:191228024-191247556 GCA_028646575.1 Pseudocheirus occidentalis
AACTAGGAATTAAGATATACAGGGTCTGGGGTAGGGAGACCCTTCCTGCCCTACCAGAATGTTAGAGAGCAGACCAGGGGAGGGGCTCTACAGTGGGATTGCTGTTTTAGGGTTGGGGTAGGGGAAAGACGGGGAGAAAATTTGTAATTCAAGAAAGTGGTAGAGAAAACAACATTCAGATTAAACTTAAAAGTCTATAATATACTTTTGAAAAGTCAGTTATTAAACATTCAGCAGCATTAAAAAAAAGAATAAGACATATGTTTTCAAACACAGACAATATGTTGGACTATTTTGTTTATACTTCTTTGTTAAAAGGGAGGGTTTTATGGGGAATCGGGGTATGGTTTTGGAAAATGATTAAAAAAGAATCAATGAAACTTTTTTTTAAAAGAATATAATATAAAAGATTAGGAATAAAGTGCAATGTGAGTTCAGAGAAACAGATCTTTCATAAGGAGGGTCCATAATTCATATTGCTGGGAAAGGTTATGGTTGAAAAAAAACCAATGTAGCTAAAATTAGGGGGGGGGAAGCTATAAACTGGGGGGAAAGTCTAATAGGCAGTTTTCAGGGGAAGAAATCAAAGCTATCAATAGCCATATGAAAAAATGCTCTAAATCACTAGTAATTAGTAGGGCTTTACCCCAAAGAGAATAAAGAAAGAAAAAATAGATTCATATGTACGAAAAATATTTATAGCAGCTGTTTGTGGTGGCAAAGAATTGGAAACTGATTAAATGTGATGGAATAATATTACACTACAAGAAATGATGAAGGGGATGGTTTCAGAAAAACCTGGCAAGACATGTATAACTGATGGAGTGAAATAAGCAGAACCAGGAAAACAATTTACACAGTAACAGCTATATTTTAAAGATAATCAACCTGGAAAGACTTAGAAACTGAATAACACAATGAGCCACCACAATTCCAAAGGATTCATGATGAAACATGCCATTTACCTCCAGACAGAAAACTGATGGACTCAGAGTGCAAACGGAAGCATATTTTTTCTTTTGGGGGTGGGGGAGAGGATAGAGGAACATGACCAATGCAAAAATTTGTTTTACATGAATATACACATTTGTAATAGGTTTCATTTTTCTTGCATTCTCATGAGGGAGGGGTAGGAAGAGGGAAAGAATTTGGAGCTAAAAAAAGATTTTAAAAGTATGCTTTAAAAAAATAAATCTATCATATATACACGCATATATATCACACACACACAGATTTAAATTAAGTATACCTGCTGGAAAGCAATTTGGAAATATACTTTTTTTTTTAAAGGCAACTAAAATGGCCATATCTTTTGCTGCAGAGAGCCTACTGAGAAGAATGTACCCCAAGGAGGTCAAAGATATAAAATCATAAATATAACAAAAAATTTTAGTAGCCCTTTTTATGGTAGCAAAGAAGTAGATGGGGCAACTAGGTGGTGCAGTGAACAGAGCACTGGTCCTGGAGTCAGGAGGACCTGAGTTCAAATTCGGCCTCAGACACTTAACATTTATTAGCTGTGTGACCTTGGGCAAGTCACCCCCAAATGCCCTGCATTCTCTCTTCCAAAAAGACAAAAAAAAGTAGAAACAATGTGGTTGTCTACAATGGCTAAACAAACTGTAGCAAATAAATATAATTAAATATTACTGTGCATAAAAAGCAATGACTATGAAGAATTCAAAGAAGCATGGAAAGACATGAATTGGTGCAAAGTCAAGGAAGCAAAACCAGGAAAGCAATATACAACAATGTGAATTGTAAAAACAATACAAAGAAATTGAACCCTGTAGATGTCTTATACATATCTTAAACTAAATATGTTTAAAACTGAACTCATTCTCTTTCCCACCAAGCTCTTCACTCCTAACTTATTGTCAAGAATATCACCACCCAAGGGCTGCAAGGTGGTGCAATGAGTCAGGAGGACCTGAGTTCAAATCTGGTCTCAGACACTTAACACTTACTAGCTGTATAACCTTGGGCAAGTCACTTAACAGTAATTGCTCTGCCCTCCCTCCTCCAAAAAAAAAGAAAAAAAAAGAACATTGCTACCCTCCCAATTACCCAAGCTTGCCACCTCGGTGTGACCTCCTTGCTCTCTCCTTCTCCCTTCATATCCAATCTGATTCTAGGTCTGGTCAATCCTATCTTAATAAAATCTCTCAATATCCTCTCTTCTCTCTGACACTGCTACCATCCTGATACAGGTTCTCATTATCTCACATCTGGAATTATTGCAATAATCTGCTGGCTGATCTCCTTGCTTTGTCTCTCCCCACTCAGCTATCAAATTAATCTACCTAAAGCATAGGTTGGAACATGTCACTCCCTGATCAATAAACTCCAGTGGTTCTACATCACCTCCAGGATGAAATGTAAAATCTTCTGTTTAACATTCAGAATGCTTAAAAACTTGCCTCCCTTGAGGCAGCTAGGTGGCACAGTGAACAGAACACCAGCCCTGCAGTCAGGAGGACCTGAGTTAAAATTCTGCCTCAGAAACTTAACACTTTCTAGCCGTGTGACCTTGGGCAAGTCACTTAACCCCAAGTGCCATATTATATATGTAAAAGTAGAAACAAACTGTTGGAAGAGAAAACTCAGATGAAGATGAAATTAGCTGTTTTGAATGAGAAATTTTCTGTGTTACAGCATTCAGGCGCTCTTTTAGAAGAGCAAGCTGGAGGGTCTCAGATGGTAGAAGTACTTTTGGCTCAGAAAAAGAAGCGGAAAAACTAACAAAAGGAATGTTGTGCATATAGCTTTGGTAGCGGCTGAACCTAGTTGCCATGACAACAAGTGCCAGAAGAATGTGTGGGTAGAAAATGATATGATGTTAAATGAGGAGGTTTTTTACAAAAGTAGAAGTTTGCCCCATACTAAGAAGAACACAAGAGAACCATGGGGGCCAAACAGAGTTCAGGGAGGTAACTGAGGACTTCACTGAGCAGGAAGTTACTGATGTATTAAACAGATTCACTCAAAGGATGGGAGAATTGTTAATGTCTTGGATGATGAGAATCAGTTACCAGATGAGTATGGGCAGATAGCATGGATTGCTTGAAATTTTTAAGTCTTAGTCAGAATCCTTTTGTCCAGCAAGCTTTTAGGGATTACCATATTAAAGGAGGTAACACTACAACCAATCTGTTAGCTTTAGTTGCCGAGGGATGCAATAAAATGTTTCCCATTGATTCTATGTGGCCTAGTGGAGACAGACCCTGGTATTCCCTTAGGGACTGTATAAGAAAGTTAAAGGAAGAAGTAATGAAAATTGATATCATGGTTGGAGAGGCAAATGCATATCACTATATATATCTCTTAGCAGTTTCTCATAGAAATATCATAGTGAAGATAGCTCCTCCTGCTTATAAGTACCTATGCTCTACTCATTGGTGAAATAGGGAGCCCTCTTTCAGACTTGCTAGATAAGATTTCATAGCTAAATGACTTAGGAGAATGAGAAAAAAAAAGAAATTTATTTGAGAGAGAATTGTAAATAGCTATTGGGTTCAAAGTCAGAATAGATTGACAAGAAAAGATTTGTTTACTGCTGTATTGAGAGCAGGGATAGATTTTGAAAGAATTGATGGTATTCCAACTAATGAACTATATAAAATGTACTGAGAAAAAGGGCTTAATGGAATAGGGAAGTGAGGACTGCCCCTACAGATCCTCCTGAATCCTTGTATCCAAGTTTGTCACACCTTCAGGGAGAATAGGAAATTGGTTAAGCCCTAGCTCAGATTAAAGAAATACACAGATGAGATTACAGACTCCATATCAATTTTACCATATATTGGAAAAACTGATCAAATACTTTAACTATATATAATGGTGAGCAAAGGAGTACTTAGCTCCTTGTTTTAGTGGTTCAAGCACTTAGCTCCTTGTTTCAGCTCTTCAAGTGCCTTTGAACCTTACCTGTGATTATATCAAGTCTTTGTTAGAAATAGAACCTGTGAAACCCACAGTGGGAGGAACTTGCCAAAGACCAGAATAGGAAGGACATAAGAGGAGGCAGAACAGGAAGGAGCTGATCATATAAAAGCTCAAGCACAGCTGGGATTGTGAAGAACTGGGAAGAAGAATGGCTGTGGTGCAGGCACTTTGTCTATTGATGTTACTTTCAGACCTGACTGCTGATAGAGGACATTGCTGTTGTTTCAGAAGCCCTAGAACTTTACTGAAGGACCTTTCAGAAGCCCTGCTGTCTTGTTTACAGAAGTCCTGAAGGAGAGCATTACTGATGTTTTCAGAGGTCCTGAGCCTTTACTGATGATTTGTGTTGATTTCTCAGACAGAGACCCTGTCAGTTGGTCTGTGTCAATTTCACAGGCAGAAAGTGAATTGATGATAGTGCCAGCAATGTGTGTGAACATTGTTGTAACTCTGCTAAGCTCAATGTGTGCTGATATTGTTGAGGCTCTTTTAAGCTTTGTCTTCCCAGAAACAGAAACTGTGAAGGGTTTGAAGTGGACTAGTCACCACTGTGAGCTGGAGTAGGAGCAGGAGCAGGAGCTGGGAGCTGCCTGTATGTGAATCCAGGTGACAACTGGGTGAATTCGGGCAAGAGCTGGGAGCATGGAACAAGAACCATCGAGTTTGGAAGTCAGTCTTGAGTCAAGATGAAAGGATCTTCACTTGGGTATTTAGTACTGGCTGACAAATCAAGACAATGTGACCTAGGGGTAGGAGAACTTTGTACTCTGTACCCCTTAAGGATGATTGAGTTAAGGATTATTGGAAGCTAGTCTCCAGTGAAGATGAAAGAAGACTTTCTGACTGATGAGATTAAGATAATATGACCTAGGGGTGGGAGACCTTTGTACTTCCTATTCCTTAAGGATGATTGCTCCTCAAGGATGACTGAATTATGGGTTTACTAAATGTTATCTTTTGTTTAAGACTGTGTGGCCACTTTAGTAATAAGTTGTTATGTGATATTGTTGTGAATGTTGTACATTTGTTTTTGTGAATGTTTTGCTTTAGTTTATTGCAGAATAAACAGAGAGTTCACTATATTATGTGATCAAAACCTTAAAGTTATTCACAACAGCAGTCCTCAGGAGAGCTGCTCCTGGTTGACTTTGTACTCTTGTTTATTTAGGAGAACATGATTACCAGATTGAACACTTAACTCATATATTTTACCATGAATGAGGCTATGATAGTAAGTTCATAGATTCCAGAAGCATGGCTGGCCCTATATCTGTTTCTTCTTGGCTTTATGTCTGTTAAACTTGTTTGCAATATTTGTTTTCTGAAGGCTTACGACCCTCCACCTGCAGATACCTGACTGCTTAAGCCAAATGTCACCCTTGTCTATGACTGCAGTGTGTCACCCCTGACCTGGCATCAACCAAGCTCTAGATGCCAGCTAAGCAAATGACCTTTCAAATGGGACCTCCTGGACCTGGCATCAATCAAGCTCTGGATCCCAACTTTAGCTGACCTCTCTAATGGGATCTCTTGGTGCAGGGACAACTCTGTGTCCAATTTTAGCAGGAAGTAGCCATGGGAAAAGAGACCTTCTCCCCTTACCCCAAAATTTTGAGTCCCATTTGTTTGAGGGAAGAATGATGGGGTGCTTGTGCTCTAGTCCCCACCCTAAGATACTGTTTTCTGTGCTTATTTTCTGTTATCCCTGTTATATTGTTGTAAAGTTTTGTTGACACCAGTTCCCCCTACACTGCCATTAATCTATATCATGAAATGTTAATGTATTTTTGCTATGTAAGGAACATGAAATATCTTGGGGCCAAATGCAGTGGTAAGGTAATTTGAAGATCTTCCTTCCCCTTAATAAGTCTAAGGGAATTTGAAGAGCTTTCCTGATTTGAAGATTTTCCCTGCCCCCTCATAGTCTGAATGTAGTCACATGGAGCCTGTGATGGGAGAAGTTTGCTGAAGGATGGAGCATTAAATGGAAGATTCTACAACAGTGGTTAGAGGAGATTATAAAAGACAAAATGTACAATATTCATTACATAGAATTAAGAACTTCTGCACAAATTAAAACATCCAGAAAACGAAATGTGAACTAGGAAAAAAATCTGTGCATCAGACATCTCTAATAAAAGTCTAAGATCTAAAAAAGCTATGGAGAATTAACATAAGTCTATATGACTAATAGGTAAATGGTCAAAAGATGTGAAGAGTTTTTAAAAGAAATGTAAATCATCCACAACCTTTGAAAAAATGCTCCAAATCCCTAGCAATCAGAGGAATGCAAATGAAAACAAGCCTGAGGTATCACTTTCCACCCATCATCAAATTGGCAAAGATCAATGTTGGAGGGTCTTGGGGTGGGGGGGAAGCCACATTAGGTTCAAATGGTCTAGCAAACAATTTGGAATCATGGGCAAAAGTTTAAAAAATGCTCATATATTTTGATTCAGCAGTCTCTGAAAGACTGAGGATGCTAATAACAGACAAGTTCCACATATACCAAAATATTTATAGCAGCACCATTTGTAATAACAAAAAGTTGGAAGTAAATTATACGTCCCATAATTGGGGAGTTGCTAAACAAACTGTGGCATATGCTCTAAGGAAATATAATTGTACCATATGGAATGACAATTATGGAGAATTTAGAAAAACATTGGAAGAAACCTATGAACTACTGCAGAACAAAGACAGCAGAACCACAAAAACAACATATACAATGACCACTATTTGGTCATTTTTCAGCTGTATCTGATTCTTCATGATCTTTAAGAGGTTTGGGGGGTATTGGGACCCTGAGAATGGCAAAGCAGAGTTGTCTGGAATAAATTCACACACTAAAGCCTTCTCTTAATCAAGTAGCAAAAAGTTTATTGTAGTGCTTCAGCAAAAGTCACAAGGGTCCTCATAGAACCTATAATAGTCCTTATGTGAAAGACTAAGGATGGTGCTGGGGTTTATATGAAAAAGGGACATGGGGAAATAATGCCAGGGATACTAAACAGGTTTGCTAATCTAAGGATATAGGTGTCTTTGGGAGCTATGGATGGGAAAGTGTAGGGAGTACACCAAACACTGAGGGAGTTGTCAGAGGTATGGACCTTGGAGATCTGGTGGGAGGAAGAGTCCTTGGGCCAATCAGGGACAAAAATCCTTCGGTAAGGCATCCCTCTGTTCCAAGAGACTGTATTCTGCAACAAGGGAAAATTTTCTCATAGGACAGAGCCTTACTAAGAAATTGGGAGGCTTCCAAGAGACATGATCTTAGGGGTAGGGCCCCAGCACCCCATCAATCCCATTTGGAGTTTTCTTGGCAAAACTAAAATGGCTTGCCATTTCTTTCTCCAGCTCATTTTACAGATGAGGAAACTGAGGCAAACAAAGCTAAGTGACTTGCCCAGGGTCACACAACTAGTTAAGTATCTGAGGCTGGATTTGAACCCAGAAGGATGAGTCTTACTGACTCCAGGCCCAAGTATCCATTACACCACCTAGTTACCGTTATACACAATGACTATATTAATATAATTGAATACAACACTAAAAGCTTACAGAATTCTTGTCAAATAAAATAATATTGGTTTCAGATTACCTAGATTAAAAGACACTTCACTTCCTTTAAGGAATGGTATATATAAGAGTAGAAAGTAATGTGTCAAAAATCACAATTGCTTGCTATGGATGCATATTATCAAAGGATGGCATTATTGAGGACTGATTAATGTAAAAACAAAATGTATCAATAATTTTTTAAAATATGCTCAAGACCAAAAAAGGGACATAAATGAAAAGTTTGGGAAAAAGATCAGAAATATGATGTAATAGTGACTGGAGACATCAATTATCCATGCATCTTCTGGAGTATTCTCCCTGTCAAAAACTATAAGAATTATCAGTTGATAATTTCTTGGCTTTTCATAATGTTAATTTCATCCTTCAAAAGCAGAAGAAATGACAAGGGGAAGTATGAGCAGCACACTCAGCTAATGCAATCTCCATGTGGAAGAAGATGGGGTGTGGAGGAGTGGGGATGGGGGGTTCTGCTTCCAGAAAAGCATGATAATGTATACAGAAGGGCCTTGTTTCCCTTCCCAATCTGAAGCATGCAGAGACATTCTGTAACTGGTTGTGTCCTAACTATGTGATGATGAGAAACCTTTTTGATTGGCTGTGGAGATGGAATTGGATGCATTCAGAAAACACCCAACAGCAACAAGGAGTCCCTGACTCTTCCTTTTCCCTACCTGGTTGGGATTTGAGGAAAGGTGAAGGAATAATGGAAATAGCTATGCGTCGGTGAGCTGCAAAAGGTCGGAATGGTAAGCCACTAAAGGACTGGGAACTAGAGTCCATGCCGGATTTTACTGTCACCTAGTCCACCAGTGAGGCCAGAGGAAGGACCTGAGAAGCATAGCCCAGAGGTTGCTAAATGACAGACCTAGAATCTGTACTGAATTTAGAAGTGAACATGGTGAGAGGGTCAGTATATAGAAATGAATTTAAATTTGAGCATGGTCTTCAGGGACCAAGATAGTGTAGGGGAGAATGTACCCTAAAGTATTGGGGAGAAAGGTTTGTATGGTTATCCGTTCCACATCTTGGGGGTTAGGATCAAGGTGCCTACTTGATCTGGAAAGTCCATGTAAAATTTTTTGGTCCTCCCTTTGTATAGAGAAATTGAATTATTATGGTTTTAAAAGGCAAAATATGTTGATATTATATAATACTATACATATATTTTATGCATTTCTAAGTTTCTAAACATTTTCTTTGTCATCTGCTGGCCTTTGTGTATCCTGTGCAGCTTCCACAAAATTCCCCCCAAATTCCCATTTAATTTCTTATGCCTACCTGTGATACATTGAAACCTTGATAGGGAAAGTCAAGATGTGGAAGGGATAACTGTACTTCCATTCTTGCTATATCTTTGAAGTAAATATCTGCTCATAAAAGCTAATTGATGTCAGTTGGTTAAAAGTACTTGAGATGCTAATCACTAGCAGCTAAAATCACCAAAATGGAGGTTTGAGTCAGTAGCATTAGAGGAAGGCAGCTCCAGTTCTTTAGGGGTGCCTCTAAGACCCCAAGGAGATATAGCTGGCATCACTCTAGAAAAGTGAGTTCAGGGTTCTAATACATACACAATGAGAAGTTTCTTTTATATAGAATAGAAACAACATACAGTACTGAGGAAAAAGAGATCATTTTTGAAAGATTGATGTGGCTTATCCTTGACTAGATTGGATTTTTTTTTTCAAGAAGCCTGCAAAAGATGAAAGCAAGGGTGGAAATAAAGAATAAATAGCATGGAAGACAACTCCAAAAGACTCATGATGGAAAACGCCATCCACATCCCAAGAAAGAACTATGGAGGCTGAATGCAGAGCAAAGCACACTGTTTTTGTATTTTTTTGCTTCTTCTTTCTCATGGTTTTCCCCTTGGGTTCTAATTCTCTTTTTATAACATGATGAATGTGGAAATATGTTTAATATGATTGTATGTGTATAGCCTATATCATACTGCATGCTGTCTTTGCAAGGGGGAAGCAGAATGAGGGGGAGAACATTTAGAACTCAAACTCTTATAGAAGTAAATGTTGAAAACTTAAAAACAAATATTTTTTAAAAGAATATAGAGGAAAAAATAAAGGATAAATACAGAAATGTGGCGCAGTGGCATAAGAATGGAGTCAGGAATGTTGAAGCATAGAATGAGCTGAGAAAGCCTTCAGTCTGAGGATTAGGTTTGGTTTTGGTTTCTGTTGGTGTTTTGGGGGCTTGGCCTTTTTTGCTGTTGTGATTTGTTTTTAGTTCTGTTGGAGAAAGGAGGATGGTCAGAGAAGGGAAAGGTATTTACTACTACAATCAAGAGTTCCAAAGGAGGATGATTAAATAATGTCTCAAGGGATTGGAAAGATGAATGTGAATAATTATCTCAGGAACCTTCTCTGTCTTACCGTAAATAGTTCTCTTCATAGAACTTCTGGAGAATAAATCTTTATGTTCCTGTATTTATCCTACCCTCTTCCCTCCCCCAAACTTATTTGGTTCATTGGCACATTCATACCCATACCTTTGGATGCTGCAACATGTAGTCCAGGGCTTCTTCAAAATATTCGAGATGTATATCATTCAACTCTTTAGGGAGATCTTCAAATCTGAAATAAGCCAAGGCAAGCACTGCAAAACCATGTCCAGCCAACAAACTGGCTCTATATTCACAGAGACCGCCTCCAGTTCCATATAGGTCAATGATTCCCGGGAAGGGCCCTGCTCCTGGAAGAGGTAACAAATGGGAAGGATTCCTCAGTCCCCAAAGGCAAACGTAAATTACATTGCTAGGACCTTAAAGTAAAGACAACAGAGGTAGACCATGTCTTTGATTCTTAAAATTAACTTCAACATTTATGAGATTTTATAAGTGTGAGCAGAGTCTCTTCTGGCACAGAATAAAATTGTCCCCCATTTTAATAAATGGTCTCATGAGTTGTTCAGGTCCCAAAAAAGTATCCTCTGGTGGCCAACGTTCTGCTCATGAATCTCTCGTAACTTTGTGAGGCTGGGCATTAATGAGGTTCGTACTTTAAACTTGATAAGCTTAGTGTAAGAGCTATCAGATCTTATAGCATACCCGCAAAGCCCTGGAGAGCCTAGGGTCACCATGAGGTCTAAAGTTGGGTTTTAGTGAAGGGTCTTTAAATCACCTTCCAGAACTACCACGTGCACAGTTTCATTTGTATGTATTTTATATTATCTGTGTATATATTATTTTATCTCATAGAGTGTAAGCTTCTTCAGGGAAGGGATGAGCATTTTTGTATCCCCAGAACTTAGTAAAATGCCTAGCACATAATACTTGATTGATGTTGCAGAAACGCTGAAAGATTAGTTAGGTGCTTGCATGTAAATTGCTGTACATAGTCATATTTCATTAGTCATAACTGTAGCAATAAGGTTAAATAAAATAGAGCAAAAAGTCAAAGTAATAACTTTTATGTTAGGTTTCAAAGTTTACAAAGCACTTCATAAATAAACTTGATCCTTATAACAATCCTCAGAAGTAAGTACTATATATTATCTTCATTTTACATATGGGGAAATGGAGGCAATCAGACTAAGTGACTTGCCCAGGGTTATACAACTATGAAGTGTCTGAATCTGGATTTGAACTCAGATTTTACATTATCTAAGTCTAACACTCTATCCATCTTAGTTGCATTAATATTGCAATGTATTAATAGAAGCATAAAACACAAAGAGACAAGGGAAATATTTCTGTGGTCATTCTCTGTTTGTTAAATTGTGGAGTGTTTCAAATGCCAGGATGGGGAAATTGGACTTTATTCTATAAACAATCCATAAACCATTGAGGATGTCTTGAGGTGAGAATGGACATGAACAAAAAGATACATATGCCTAGCAAAGTGTGCAGAGAGGATTGTAAAGATTCAGGGGGAGAAACAGGATTCCTTTGATTTTCAAAATTGAAAAATCACAGAAAAAAATTTGGGAGATAAAGTTTCCCTTCTATACCCTGTCCGTCTGATCTCCTGCCTCTATCACATACATTCACAACTCTACCTATGAATACCAAGGTCATCATTTATGGGTAAACTAAGTTTTATTTAGATAAATATCCCTAAACAGTGCAGTGTTAGGGGCTAAATGGTTCTATATTTCAGTTTCCATTAAGAACAAACCTGGCCTTCCCCACCCATGATTTTCAATTTTTCTTAAGCCTTAAACCTTGCCTCCATCTGATTAATAACAACTAAAGTTGTGAGAAGCAGAAGGATATATAGGGAGGAAAGAGACAACCATCTATTCTGAGTGGATTATATGTGTATAATCTTCTTCTGGACAGGGATTCTCTGGACTCCAATCTCCTTGCCAATCTGGTCCTTAAGGAAGCAAGGCCACGATTCAAATGGTTATAAGAACATAGATTTAAAGTTGGAAAGGTTCTCAAAGGCCATTGATTCTCCTTATTTTTTAGATAACAAAACTAGGGCCAAAGAGGGTAAATGACTTATCCAAGTCAGATAGGTTGTCAGGGGGCAGAGACAATATTTAATCGCAGATTGTGTCTCTCTAGAAAAGGAGCTCTCTTCCTAGTGACCCAGTTATCTAAAACATGGAACTGCTTCTTCAGGCACCTAACAAGAAAGTAACAGAACCTGGTTAAGGTTCTTAAGAGAGGTGTTATGTTACCAAGCATCAACTACGCAATGGAATGCAGGCAGGTTCCTCCTGCTGCAAGGAAATCAGAAAGCCTGGGGAATGCTTTGGGAAAGTCTGAAACAGCTACTGCCGCTACGTTTCATTCCAGCAAAAAGAAAATGAGCAAGGCGAGATTCCAGCAACCCACCGGGAGGTAGGAAGAGGGTGGCCCGCACGCTGCCCTCTCGCACCGGGATCCTCTTCACCCCTGGCCGCAGGAAGCTCCGCTCGTGGACCACCTGTGCCAGCAGCTTTGTGGGCTGGGGGTGGTGACCGTCAAACACCTCTAGGTTCACGAGGAAAGGGGTTTGCACATCCCTCTTCAATAGTCTTTCAGAGGGTGCTTCGGGCAGTAGGGTCCGGAAGAGCCCCATGGGCTCCACGCCGCTGTAGCTTCCTCCCAGAGCGGGCGCCCTAGCCAGGTCCAGCTGTCCACCTGCGTCCGCCTCGTAGTGGGCCGAGGCCCGGAAGAGCACCCCTTTCTCATCGCGGAGGGAGGCGCGCAGGGTGACCTGCTGGGCCGGGGCCAGACCGTGCACTGCGATCGCCAACGGCTCGTCCCACAGGCTGCGGGGTCCGGGAGTCAGGTCCACAGTCACGGCCATGGAAACTGACCCTAGGAACAGGGGAGTCCTCCTAGACATAATAAAAGGGACGGTTCTCTGTGTCCCATTGGATGCCCCTGGGGGCGGAATCTCGGGGGCGGAATCTTTTGGGGCTGTCCAATGGCTTAGTAGAGCCAATAAAGTTCCTGAGGGGGCGGGGAACCTGGGATAGACGCGTGTCTGGTTCAAAGTCCTTCCCTCCTTTTGGTGTTTCTCTTCATTTCAGAGAAAGCCCAGAATAATGAGTCAGCAAGGGGAGTTGAGGATGGAGAGCATGCCAAGCACTGAAGACTGCCAGAGAAAACGTGGGGAGCAGGGAGGAATGGAGCGCCTTGTGAAAGGAATAACAAGGAGTCCAGTGTTACTGGCTCAGAAGATGGGAGGAGACTAGGTGCTAAAGGGCTTTGAATGCCAAACGGAACATTCTGTATTTGATCCCGGAGGCAACAAGGTGCCTCTAAAGTTTTTGGAGGAGGTGAGGTGTGACACGATCTGATCTACGCTTTAGGAAAATCACTTTGGTGACTGAATGGAGAATGGATTGAATGGAGAGAGACCGGAGGCAGACTGACCCTTTAACAGGTTATTGCATGAGGTACTGAGGGCTTGCCCTAGAGCAGTGGTTCTCAACCTGTGGGTTAATGTTCAATTGGTAACAATGAAAATACATCTTGGATATCAAATTCATAACAGTAGCAAAATTACAGTTATGAAGTAACAATGAAAATAATTTTATGGTTGGGTGTCACCACAACATGAGGAACGATATTAAAGGGTCCCGACACTAGGAAGGTTGAGAACCACTGCCCCAGAGTGATGGCACTGTCAGAGGAAAGAAGGGAGTGTATTTGAGGTATGTTGCAAAATTGAAATCAACAGCCCTTGGCAACAGCTTGAGGGGGGGGGGCATGGAATCAAGGGGGAAGAACAGTGAGCAGTCAAGTTTGACACTTGGGTTGGAAATCTGAGGGACTGAGAAGATGGGGTGCCCTCTACAGGAACAGTGAAAAAGGAGCAGAAGAGTGTTCAGAGGAATAGAGTTCTGTTTTGAGCAGATTAAGTCTAAGCTGTCTTCAGGACAATTCCAATTTAAGATGTCTGAAAGGCAGCTGACATTGGAGGTCAGGAGAGACTGGGTCAGTATGGGCAGATTTGAAAAGCATCAGCATAGAGATGGGAATTCAATCCATGATCGCTGATGAGATCACTAAGTGAAGCAATATAGAAGGAAAAGAGAAGAGGGCCCAGGACAGAATCCTGAGGGACACCTGCAATTAGAAACCATGATCTGGATGAGAATCCAGCAAAGGAAACTGAGAAGGAGGAGCCTGATAAGTAGGAGAAGAGCCAGGAGAGAGTAGTGTTCCTAAAACCTAGAGAGGAGAGTGATCAGTAGTGTCAGAGGCTTTGGACAGGACAAGGAGAATGAGGATTGAGAAAAGGTCATTGGATTTAGCACCTAAGAGATTATTAGTAACTGTGGAGAGATCAGTCTCAGTGGTAGGATAAGACCAGAAGTCACATTGTCAGAGGTTAAGAAGGGAGTGAGAGGAGATAAAGTGGAGTCACCTATTGTCATCTACTGCCTCTTGGAGGGGTTTAACTATTGTGTTTCTCCTTAGTTCTTGAAGAAGACAGTGACATCAGGGAGGCGATGACATAACTTGCAGCTGACTTTGATTTGAGTATGGGAGGGCTGTGTAAGGTCACCAGCCTCACTTTCTCCTTCAGAACTGGCTGGGTCCAGTGGCCAGATATTCATCAGGATGACTGGAGATGGCCCAAGAGGTAATGGGAGACACTGGCCCTCTTAGGCTATGGTATTTGAAGGTTCTCACTCTGAGTAAGGTAACACCCATTTAGTGAATAGGCCTCTTTAAGAAGTGAGTCTAGGGATGGTTCCATTAACAAAACAAAATCAAACTGGGGTTTGGTCAACAACCCCAAAAGAGAAAGAGTTACTACTTAAAACTTACATTCACTGTGTGCTAGGAGACATAGGACATATAGAACATCAGTGGGGATGGAAAGATACAGTGAGGGCTTTTTTAGAATGGGGAGACATGAGCAGTAGAGAATGAGCCAATAGACAGGGAAAGACTGAACATGAGGAACAGAGTGAGTCTGTCTCCAGGATCAAATACAAAATGCTCAGATTGGCAGTAAGTTGGAGGAGCCTGGATGGAATGGAATAGCTTGAGCAGCTTAGTCTTGGTAAGGAGAAAGGCCTCCTCATCATATGAGAGAGGTGAAATAAGTAACTTAAGGTGAAATAAGTAACTTAAGGTGAAATAAGTAACTTAAGCAAAATGCCTCTGAGTGGTAGGAGATGGGGAAGAGGCGAGAAGAGGGAGCTCATAGTGAAATGGTCACATTTTTTTCTGTAAAATATTAGGCAAGGTTCTCAGCTGAAAGAGTGGGAGGGAGGGAGAATCACAGGAGGTTTGAGGAAAGAAGAAAAGGTCTAGATTCAAAGATGGAAGGGACCTTAAAGGCAATTTAGTGCAAACCCCTTATTTTCTGAATGAGGAAACTGAGGTCTAGAGAGCAGGAATTGACTTGAATAAATTCATCATGACCTCAGTGGTGGGGAAAAGTTTTCTAGGAATCTGGCTTCTGGACTTGTGGAAGAACTGGGGAGCTAAGGAGAAAAAAGAGTTCACTGCTAATTAATACTTTTTAAAAAAAGATCTAAAGTAAAGTTAATAAATTTTTTTAATTGTTTTATTAATTTGTGTTAACTTTGAGGGCAACTAGGTGGCACAGTGGATGGCATGTGGGTCCTGGATTCAGGAAGACTCATCTTCCTCACTTCAAATCTGGCCTCACCTACTTACTAGCTGTGTGACCCTGGGCAAGTCACTTAAGCCCGTTGACCTTTTTTTTCCTCTTCTGATAAGATGGGGTCTTAACTAAACAACAACACAATACTTTAAACTGATAAGATTTGATCTTTTAGGTTAATCATGTTTCTTCAGAAAGTGGGTGATGGGTAGGGTTACGAAGGTGGAGGTAAAGCTTGACCTTTAGGCAAGTGTCTCTGGGATGTGGGTGTTAGGTAAAGTTTATAAGGAAAAGGAACCACAAAGGGAATATCAAATCTAGCTTGAGTCTTAGAAAAATAGAATTAAAATCAGTTTTTAATTTTATGGTCTATTAGAGGTCTTGGGATATAGAGATAGGCTCTTATGTCTTTGATAGGATGGGTTCACCAGTATGAGAGGTCCTGTAATTGGTAGAGTGAACTAAATATTGGGAAAAGGAACAGAGAGGGTTGGAGTCAGGGGAAGGAAAAAAGATGATGGGACATTCATCTCCCATGCTGAAATTTCTTCTTCTAAGGCTCACAAATAGGAAAGGATGACTGGGAAAGAATCCATTTGCCCACTGTTACATACAGGTGAATGCATATCATAAACCATTCACGATCCATGCTGGTCTGGTACCTCAGGTGTGAGACTGAAACAAAATGATATGCTCACAAAATAACAGACGGTCCATTGTAGGGGAAAGACAATCTGAACAGAAAAAGAATCTTTCATGAGGATACATCCCTATCCTAGGGAGAGGATAGGCACAGCTTGCTTGCCCAAAAGTGGTCCACTTTTCAGCCTAAGGAAGTGCTTGAACCATCTCATGCCCTGCCTTTTTTGTATGTCAGGGCCATCTAGCACCAAATACATTTAGCTATCATAGCAGCTGGGAACAGATGCCACATTTGAACCACTTCCATAAACAGGTAAGGCTAAGGCTTTTGCTACGAATAGCACATCAAGTTTGGTACCAGATCCTAAACCTAATATCTTATTTATTTTTAAGATCTGATAAATTTCTGAAGTCAAAGACAGAATATTTCTAGGAAACTTATTGGCAACTTATATAGGCCTAGGAAGTCCCTGCCAATTCTGTGGGTTTATGAAATTTATATCCCACGTAAGGAAAGTCTTCTCTCACTGTTATTATATTTCACAAAATAATTCTCTTATTCCTTGGGAAAAATAGCTTAAACATTTTTTAAAGAGCTTTTAGTATTATTATTATTATTACTTTAAACTTTATCTTAATTTTGAGAAAAAAATCCTATTCCAATTATTCTAAAATAATCTCCCTAGTTCGTATCATCTCAACACACTCAGTATCTACCATTTTAAATTCTAAATGGGGAGTTACAGTTTGGGGGGATTTCTTATCTAATCATTTCCTAAATATTTGTGGAAGAAGGCTTCCAGTTGTTTCCAAGCATCAACTTGGGCCATGGAGTGGGCTCTGACTTCTCCCCAGATCACATATTTGGTCACCAAAGGGTGCATGGAAACCAGACACACAGGGAAATATGGGGGCTCAATGTAGTGTCCTGTTGCAGGCTAGCAGATGATCTCAGGTTTTTTCTTCCCATGGGCTTATAACAGTTTGGCAGCTTCATTGGCAAAGAATTCACTTTTCCAGTGGTGGCCATCCTGACCAACAAGAAACAAGAAGCAGCTCTCAGCCTTCTCAATTGGAGTCAAACTTTTTCGGTTCAGTTCTTCCAAAGGATTATCGATAGTGTCAATGATGTCTGCAAACCCCTCTTTAGTCATCCTGATACGTCTAGGGTCAGTTTTCAGTGCAGGAATGGTCACACCCTTATAGTGTAGCACATGCCCTATATTTGCCACTGCACCATTGATGACACAGGTGGCTGTGATGTCCTTCAAATGGGAGGCCATGGAGATGCACAGATCACCTCCTTTAGAAAATCTGAGTAGCCCAACTCCTGGATCCTTTACCTGAGAAAGAGAATCAGAGAAGGAGTGAAAATAAAGTCATGACTAATAAAAAGGGGCAGGTTGGAGGTACAGTGGAGAGAGTACCAGCCCTGGGGTCAGGAGGACCTGAGTTCAAATCTGGATTCAGACACTTGATACTTACTAGCTGGTTGACTGGGCAAGTCATTTAACCCTGACAGCCTAAAAAGAAAAAAGCAGGAGAAACTTAACAATAGCTTTACTTTTGCCCTAAGAGATATTTTTGGATCTTACTAAGTTTTGCAATAACGCCTGATCGTATCAACATGAAATGTAAAGATCATGTTAAAGAGCATTTTCATTTTAACCCTATGTTAGAAATATTATGATTTCCATTTTTTTCAGATAGGAAACTGAGGACCAAATACTTGCCCACAGTCACAGAGTGATTTAAATTCAAGAAAATTGGGTCATACAACAGATAGAGGACTTGTAATGTTAACAGGATATAAAATTTTCCCCAGCCATTAATAGACCATTAATAGGGCCCACTGAAGGAAGATTGCTTAGGGGAGGCTTGCTTTTTCCAGTTTCTAAATAGGCACAGAGTCACTAGGGTTTTATAGGAATCCGAAGATCTTCCCTGCCCCTAGGCCCTTTGATAGGCTTAAGTGGCTCTGAGAACCTTCCCTGATTTGAAAGTATGCTCTGCCCCAGTAGGCTGGATGTGGTCACATGGAGCTGGTGGCAGGAGGCTTGTTCTTCAGGAATGCCCACACCTTATTATTTTGTGATTGGGCAGTGGGTCAAGAGGGCTGTGACATTCTCCCATCCAGGAGAAGGCTGAGGTGAGGTTTGGCTTTGGGGCTCACTTGGGGAAGAGTTGTGTGATTTGGCCAGATGAGACTCTGGGAAGCTGTTGAGCCCCCTGACTTTGAAGAACCCAGATGTTGGTGCTTCCCCCTCTGATAACTGAATAGGTATGGATGTAATGGTCAGAGGGCTGGAAGCCTATCTGCTAATCTGTTTCTCTGTCTGCTTATAACTGCTGTTTGTATTCTCTGAAGTTCAGGGTGCTGACTTTTCCCCCCTGAACTAGGTAAATGATATATGTTTGATTAAAGTAACATTGTTAACCCATTTTGAGTTACTTTCCTTTAGAAAAGCAGATCTAAGAACCTGTGCTAGCAGCCATCCTGGGTATGCTAGGGTGCTTGCTGATGCATAGGGTTGTGATGCCCTCTGGCTCTGAGAAGTGTATGAGTTGGTATTTTGCTTTGGAGGCTCGCTTATGAGAAGGATCTTGTGATTCCCGGGTTAATATTCTGAGTGGCCCAATGTTCAGAGTTCCCTCCACTGCTCAGATGTAAAGGCTCTCTAGATTCAGGGATGTGTATAAAGTATATAGTAATATTGCTCTGATTCAGGCAGTCAGAGTCCTATCTGTTGCTCTTTATTTCTCTACCTGTATTTTCTCTGAAGTTCAGGGTACTGACTTTTCCCATGAACTAGTAAATGTAATTTTAAAAAGGATTGTTCACCCCTTAAATAGCCATTTTTCCTGGCAAAGCAGATCTAAGAACCTGTACTAGCAGCCATCCTGGGACAGTGTGGTTGCCATTATGATGGCAGTCCGGAAGGACTGAGTTCAAATCCTGCCTAAGTCACTTACCAGTCATGTCACCCTGAATAAGTCACTTAACCTCTGTTTGCCTCAGTTTTCTTAATTGTAAATTAGGGATAATAAGAGCACTTACCTCAAAGTGCTGTTATGAGGATAAATCAGATAATATTTACAAAGCCCTCAGCATGGTACCTAGTACAGTGTAGACACTTAATAAATCCCTCCTTCCTTCCTTCCTTCCTTTCTTCCTTCCTTCCTTCCTTCCTTCCTTCCTTCCTTCCTTCCTCCTTCCTTCCTTCCTTCCTTCTTTCCTTCCTTTCTTCCTTCCTTCCTTCCTCCTTCCTTCCTTCCTTCCTCCTTCTTTCCTTCCTTCCTTCCTCCTTCTTTCCTTCCTTCCTTCCT
>CM053598.1:191248056-191259689 GCA_028646575.1 Pseudocheirus occidentalis
ATTCAATCACAAGAATCATGAGAAGGTAAACATGGGAAAGAACTCATAAGGAACTTATCAAAGTTGAACTATTTACATGCCAATATGGAAAAACAATAATAGTGACTTATGAAATTTTTCTTAGTATGAGAATAGGTGAAGGGAATACAAATGTATATATATATATATATATATGTATACCTACACATGTCTATATAGGAGAGTATATATTCATATGAATACATATCTGAGCATGGGTGTATATGTGTACATAGAGGGTTCAGGAAAAATTGATTAGGAAGAGATAATACTTTAAAAGGTGAAATTCTGAGGTGTGAGAGGACTTGAATGAGAGGATACAGGGAGAGACAAAATGGGGTTAATCATCTCATATAAAAGAGGCAAGGGATAACTGTTACAACTTTACTTTCATTTACTCTCATTAAATTTGGCTTAGGAATGACATAAACTCTAAACTGGGTATCTTGACACGCAGAAAAGTAGGGGGGATGGGGATGTGAGGGGGGATGATGGAGGGAAAGGCAGGGTTGGGGGGAGGGATACTGGAAGCACACACTCAGTAAAGGGACAGGGACAGGGAAGAGAACAAAACAAGGGGAGGGTACGAAATAGGAAGGAGGGACATACAATTGGCCTCTCACAATATGTCCACCATGGAGATGTCCTGCATAATTACACATGTACAACCTACAACCTGTATTGAATTGCTGCTCCTTCCAGTGAGTGTGGGTGACAAGGGAGGAACAGCAAGAATCTAGAATTTAAAGCTATACAATCAAATGTTAAAACAAACAAACAAATATATATATATATATATATATATATATATATATATATATATATATATATAATTATTATTAACTACATGCAACTGGGAAATGAGATGTGCAGGGACTGGGGTAGGGAGACCCTCCCTGCCCTACTGGAAAGTTAGAGGGGCATTGGAGGAAGACGTAGAAGGGAGCAGATTGTGGGAGGGGTTTGCGGTGGGATCATTGTTTTGGGCTTAGGGGTGGGGGAAAGAAGGGAGAAAATCTGTAACTCAAAACCTTGTGGAAATGAATGATATAATCAAGAAAATAAATTAAAATAAAAAAATGACTCTAAACAAATTTTAGAGCTACAGAACCCACAAAGTGACAGAGAGAAACAAATCTCCTGCTGAAGGCAGCCTGGCAGGAAGGGTCTGTCACACCAAACTGGAAGCTGTTCAGTTTTGACCCCAGGGCAGCCCAGACCAGCAGTGGCCAGAACAGACTTCAGGAGAGTAAAGCACCAGTAGCTGTGGTGTTTTCCAGACTTCTCAACCCATAAATGCCAAAGACAAAGTAAAAGGTCAGTGTGGCACTCTGTTGGAACAGGGGTAGATGGAAAAGCAGTCTGGCCCTGCCTCCGGGGCAGGAAGTGGTGGAGGCACAATGGCTGTACCACATGGCTGCCTCAGGAGCTCCTGGCCCGCAGACTATAGGGGGACCAAGTGACAATTCAGAGGGTAATTGCTCTCACTTTAACCTGCTTGGATCTGTTTTACTGTCTTGCGTAGAGGTCCTGGGGTGTGTGGCGAGGTGCCAGAGCCTGTGAGGGCTACAAAGAGGGCACCCTCCTAATTACTCCAGCAGCTGCAAAAACTGCAGCAATTTGGGACAAAGCTCTCTCCATTTTGAAAGCAGAATTCTACTGTGGCAAAGAGTTCAAAAGTCAAGTAATTGACTGGCAACATGAGCAAGCAGAGGAAACACAATCATACCATAGATTCCTTTTTCAGGGGCAAAAATGGAAGGAAGAGAAGGAAATCAGAACTCCTGCATCAAAAGCTCCCAAGAAAAATATGAATTTGTTACAAGCCATGGAGGAGCTCAAGAATGATTTTCAAAACCAAGTAAGAGAAGTGGAGGAAAAAATGCAAAGAGAAATGAGAATGATGCAAGAAAATCAAGAAGAGTGAGTCAATAGCCTGACTGGAGAAAATAACACCTTAAAAAATAGACTAACTCAAAGGGCAAAAGAGGCCCAAAAAGCCAATGAAGACAAGAATGCCTTAAAAAGCAAAATTGCCCAGATGGAAAAGTAATTTCAAAAACCACTGAAGAGAATAATTCCTTCAAAATTACATTGGAGCAAATGGAAGCTAATGACTTTATGAGAAATCAAGATACTATAAAACAGATCCAAAGAAATGAAAGAATAGAAGGCAATGTGAAATATCTCTTTGGAAAAACCACTGACCTGGAAAATAGATCCAGGAGAAATCATTTAAAAATTATTGGACTACCAGAAGCACTCTTTGTTTGAATCTAGGTGTGAGATAGTGGCCCAGACTTTTAGACAGCAAGCTAGAAATTCTTGAAGGACAGTTTGGTGGAGCAAAGATATATATCTGGCCCAAACTCTCTTGCTTTCTCACACATTCTCCAAGGTCAACAGAATTCCTTGAGCAAGAAAGCTGGATTTTTTTTTCTTAACCCATTATGATTACAATCCAACTGAAATCCAAACTAATTTCAGAGACAACGAACCATAACTTAAGTAGTTACAGGACTAAAGCAGTTATGGGGCAAAATCAATTACTTATAAAAATGACTAATAAGAAAATATTACAGGATCAATTAATTTTTTTATTATTTTTCAAAAATCTAGGACAATTTATTTTTTGTCCTGTGCAGTTTTCATTTTTGGTTTTTGAAATATAGTTCTGAAAAGACAGGTTTTTGAAAAGCCCATTGTCTTTTAAATGGATTCTAGCAATATCTTCAAACCCAAATCACTCTACCTTTCATGAATGGCCAATAATAGCCCCAAACCAAGCCTCTGTGCCTCATTGTTTAGGTTTTGCTTAGAATAAATAGCAATCGTTTCTGTTGGGCCAGAAACCATGAGAGTCTACTCCTCCTAGAATGACATCTTTGTAAGGATCAACTGGACCATTTTTGTTTCAACTCTGACCTAGCCCTTAGTCTTTGAATGGGTATAACTTTATAATTTCCAATTAATTTTTAATCCTTACTTTAAAAATTTAATTTTTTATCTGGAATTTAGACACCAAAAAGGGCATTTGTATATATATGTATATATATATATATATATATATATATATATATATATATACACACACATATATATGTATACACACCTATATTTTAGAACATATAAGAGAGGTTTATATATGAAGTCAGGAATTTTCATTTCATGAACAAAGTTATAATAAATTCCACATGTCAGTCTCAAAACTATCCTACTTCTCTATGCTTTTTCTGAACATCTTTCTATAGTCTTCTGAACTTTTAAAAAAAAGTGTCAGTGGCTCTTTTGGCAATGGTGAGAATCACTATTCTTATCATGTCTCTTCTTCCTATCCAAAATTAAAAACTGAGACAAAAGGGGTATAAAGGAATACACTTGTGTAACAAATACACATAGTTAAGCAAAATGAATCCATACGGAGTCCATGTAAAAATTTTTTATTTCTGCACCTTGAATAAATTACCTCTCTCTGTCTCAGAAGGTTGGTGGTAACATGCATCAACTGTGATATAATTGGTCTCTGCATTCATCAGAGTCTCTAAGTCTTTCAAAGTAGTTTTTTCTTTCTTTTTTACATTGGTGTTATAACCCCTTCATCCATATTTGTACATTCTTCGGGTACCTCCATTGTGGGGAACAGCATGTTCTACCACCTCTTATTTCTCTTATACACATTAGTGTATTTCTTTCATTCTCTTTTCTTCATCCTTAAATCCTCAGACTAGAATCAATCCATCTCCAGGATCTCTGTTTTCCTAAAGTAATTCTCTGAATTAAGATTCTGAAGGGAAACTTGTTTCTTCTCTCCCATAAGGATGTTAGTACTATATCATACAATAGCTGCTTCCAATTACTAAAATAGATTTACTTTTCTAGATTTCCCTTGATTCTTGTTTTATATGTCAAAGTTCTTACTCAGGTTTTGTCTTTTTCTTGAGAAATGCTTGAAAATCCTCTATTAGATTAATATTATATTAATCTCAGTTTGGCAGTTACTTTTGGTTTGAAGCTAATATAGTTTACCTTTTGATATATTGTATCTCAAAGTCTTCTCTCATTGACAGTAGAAGTTTATAGGTCTTGTGTGATCCTGCGTGTGGTTCCTTGGTACTTGAATTGTTTCTGAATACTTGTAGTATTTTTCCTTTTATTTGAGAGCTCTGAATTTGGGCCCTGATACACCTAAGAATTCTCATTTTGATGTTTCTTATTCAAAATATGTTTTCTTGGCTTTATTAATTTTTTTTTCACCTCAGCACCACATGGAACTCTGAGAAAAATTGTCTAGGGCCCAGAGATGTTTCAAACAAACATATAAAAGGCAGAAAGAATGTTCAATATATCATTTATAGACCATAATGCAATATAAAGACTAATTGGTTCAGAGACTACACACAAAAGGTACCGACTCTAATGGGGGTCTTGGACATACAGTCATTTCATCCCTGGATCTCAGTTTCTTCATCTGTAAAATGAGAGGACTGGATTAGATGCTGACCAAAGAAGCTCCTTCCCAGATACCAGTTCTCCCATCAGAAGTGCTCAGATTTTGGCGTGAACCCTCCTACAGAGAAAAGAAGTCACTTTCTTTCTTTTTTTTTTTTTTGGAGGGCAGTTGGGGTTTAAGTGACTTGCCCAAGGTCACACGGCTAGTTTTTGTGTTAAGTGTCTAAGGTCGGATTTGAACTCAGGTCCTCCTAACTCCAGGGCCGGTGTTCTATTCACTGCGCCACCTAGCCGCCCCGAGAAGCCACTTTCAATCCCATCTAATACTGCAATGAGCTTTTATATAATAGTTTCTCTATGCCAGGCACTGTACTAAGCATTTAAACGAGCACTTGCAAACTTACTTTACAATTATTTAATTTAATTTATAGTTATTTAAATTTCTTTATAATTATTTGATTCTCCAAATAACTTAGCTAGAGCTGAGCAGAGGATTCAGAATTGCAAAGGACCTTAGACTGATTTCCAAGCCAACTCCTTAGTGCTTCCCTCCCCGAACCCCGAGGGACGTCCATCCATCCCTCTTATATCTCAAGATTCTTTTAGAAAGCCAGGGGGATCTGGGGAACTTCAGAATGCCAGAACGTCCTGCTGTTGGAGATGGAAAGAAAGAAGGTTGATCGGTGATTAGATGAGGGGGTCAGAGAAGAAAATCAAGAGGGCCGCGGGGGGAGGGGAGGGACGTACAGTGGAGGGGCACTCACCGGGAGGCAGGAAGACGGTGGCCCGAACGTTGCCCTCTCGCACCGGGATCCTCTTCACCCCTGGCCGCAGGAAGCTCCGCTCGTGGACCACCTGTGCCAGCAGCTTTGTGGGCTGGGGGTGGTGACGGTCAAACACCTCTAGGTTCACGAGGAAAGGGGTTTGCACGTCCCTCTTCAATAGTCTTTCAGAGGGTGCTTCGGGCAGTAGGGTCCGGAAGAGCCCCATGGGCTCCACGCCGCTGTAGCTGCCCCCCAGAGCGGGCACCCTCGCCAGGTCCAGCTGCCCGCCCGCGTCCGCCTCATAGTGGGCCGAGGCCTGGAAGAGCACCCCTTTCTCATCGCGGAGGGAGGCGCGCAGGGTGACCCGCTGTGCCGGGGCCAGACAGTTCACTGCGATCGCCACGGGTTAGTCCCACAGGCTGCGGGGCCCGGGAGTTAGGTTCAGGGTCACGGCCACGGAAACTGACCCTAGGCATCCCAAAGTACGCCTAGATATAGTGAAAGTGGGGCTCCTCTGGGTTCCATAGCCCCCTTCCCAGGGGGCGGAGTGTTTTGGGGGCTGTCCAATGGCTCTGTAGAAGTGAGAAAGCTCCTGAGGAGGCAGGGAGCCTCAGATGTTCTGTCATTTTCGGGGAAAGCTCTAATTACAAGGGCTTGGGAAAGGTTTCTTAGAAAAGACGGGATTTCAGCCACGGAAGTCAGCGGAGGGAGTTGAGGGGGGAGAGCAAGTCGACCATTAGAGACAGTCAGAGAGCGTCAGAAGCAGGCAGAAATGGAGCGCCTTGTTAAAGGAATAGCAGAAAGTCCAATGTCTTTGAGCTGTTTGTCAGAAGACAGGAGGAGACTAGGTCCTAAAGGGCTAAAAACAGAGTATTCTTTATTTGATCTTGGAAGGCATAAGGAGCCTCTGGAGTTTATTCAGCAGGTTATGAGTGTGTGACACGGTCTGATCTGCACATTAGGAAAATCACTTTGGTCGTTGAACGGAGAATGGATTGGAGGGAGAGAGACTTAAGGCCGACTGACCCATTAGCAGGGTATTTATTGCACGAGGTGCTGACAACTTGCCCCAGAGTGATGGCAGTGGCAGAGTCACGGCAGTGTCAGAGGAAAGAAGGGAGTGTATTTGAGATATGTTGCAAAATGAAATCAATAGGTCTTGGCAACAGTTTGGGAGGTTGGGGAGGAGCCGAGGGGGCAAAGGTATGTTGCAAAATTAAAATCAACAGTCCTTGGCAACAGCTTGGTGGGGTGGGGTGGAATCAAGGGGGAAGAACAGTGAGCAGTCTAGCCTGACACCTGGGCTGGAAATCTGAGGTACTGAGAAGATGGGGTGCCCTCTACAGGAACAGTGAAAGAAGGAGCAGAAGAGTGTTCAGAGGGATAGAGTTCTGTTTTGAGCAGATTAAGTCTAAGCTGTCTTCAGGACAATTCCAATTTAAGATGTCTGAAAGGCAGCTGACATTGGAAGTCAGGAGAGACTGGGTCAGGATGGACAGATTTGAAAAGCATCAGCATAGAGATGGGAATTCAATCCATGATAGCTGATGAGATCACTAAGTGAAGCAGTATAGAGGGAGAAGAGAAAAAAGGGTCCAGGACAGAATCCTGAGGGACACCTGCAGTTAGAAATCGTCATCTGGATGAGAATCCAGCAAAGGAAACCGAGAAGGAGGAGCCTGATAAGTAGGAGAAGAGCCAGGAGAGAGTAGTGTTCCTAAAACCCAGAGAGGAGAGTGATCAGTAGTGTCAGAGGCTTTGGACAGGACAAGGAGAATGAGGATTGAGAAAAGGTCATTGGATTTAGCACCTAAGAGATCATCAGTAACTGTGGAGAGATCAGTCTCAGTGGAAGGATAAGACCAGAAGTCACATTATCAGAGGTTAAGAAGGGAGTGAGAGGAGATAAAGTGAAGTCACCTATTGTAGATCTACCTCTTTGAGGGGTTTAACTATTGTGTTTGTCCTTAGTTCTTGAAGAAGACAGTGACATCAGGGAGGTGATGACATAACTTGCAGCTGACTTTGATTTGAGTAAGGGAGGGCTGTGTAAGGTCACCAGCCTCACTTTCTCCTCCAGAACCGGCTGGGTCCAGTGGCCAGATATTCATCAGGATGACTGGAGATGGCCCAAGAGGTAATGGGAGACACTGGCCCTCTTAGGCTATGGTATTTGAAGGTTCTCACTCTGAGTAAGGTAACACCCATTTAGTGAATAGGCCTCTTTAAGAAGTGAGTCTAGGGATGGTTCCATTAACAAAACAAAATCAAACTGGGGTTTGGTCAACAACCCCAAAAGAGAAAGAGTTACTACTTAAAACTTACATTCACTGTGTGCTAGGAGACAGAGGACATATAGAACAACAGTGGGGATGGAAAGATACAGTGAGGGCTTTTTCAGAATGGGGAGACATGAGCAGTAGAGAATGAGCCAATAGATAGAGAAAGACTGAACATGAGGGACAGAGTGAGTCTGACTCCTTATTGTCTCCAGGATCAAATACAAAATGCTCAGATTGGAGGAGCCTGGATGGAATGGGATAGCTTGAGCAGCTTAGTCTTGGTAAGGAGAAAGGCCCCCTCATCATATGAGAGAGGTGAAATGAAAAATTGTGGCAAAATGCCTCTGAGTGGTAGAAGGAGATGGGGAAGAAGGGAGAAGAGGGAGCTCATAGTGAAATGGTCACATTTTTTTCTGTAAAATATTAGGCAAGGTTCTCAGCTGAAAGAGTGGGAGGGAGGGAGAACCACAGGAGGTTTGAGGAAAGAAGAAAAGGTCTAGATACAAAGATGGAAGGGACCTCAGAGGCAATTTAGTCCAAACCATTATTTTCTGAATGAGGAAACAGATCTAGAGAGCAGGAATTGACTTGTCTAAATTCATCATGATCTTAGTGGTGGTTAAAAGGTTGCTAAGGATCTGGCTTCTGGACTTGTGGAAGAACTGGGGAGCTAAGGAGGGAAAGAGTACTAACTGGTGCTTTCAAAAGCATCCTAAAGGAAATAAATATCTTTTTGTTGCTTTATTAATTTGAGTTAGCTTTGAGGGCAGATAGGTGGCACATTGGATAGTCTGGGTCCTGGAGTCAGGAAGACTTATCTTCCCGAGTTCAAATCTGACCTCAGACACTTTAGTGGTCATTTGATCATGGGCTTCTCACTTAAACCAGTTTGCCTCAGTTCCTCTTCTGTCAAATGATCTAGAAAGAGAAATGGCAAACCTATGTAGGAAACAAAGATGGAATTCTGTTTCCACAGCATTTAAAGTCCTCCCATTTTTGATAACAGAATGTAAGTCAAAGGTGACTGGTTCTAATCAGAGCTATGACCTAGCAGAACCAGGCTTCTAATCAGGTAAAAGGTCAGCAGCTTGTACATGCTTAACAAACTGTTTGAGGGGGAGCATACCAAATAAGGGAACGTGAGAGAGGGTGGCTCAGGAGGTTGCATTTAGCCAATGGAGAACAAGTGGGTAAATTTATATTGGGAACAGCATAAAATGGTTTGCATTTGTCTGAGCAAGCATACTCTCCTTTCAATAGGAATCTAAAATGTCAAACAAATTGAGAATTTTCTTGGCTTCACCACGAGATTGTTCCTTTTTAGAATAAGCCTATTTCTCACAATTTGAGGGCTTCCCACAAATATTTAGTTTAAAAAGGGGAAACCACCATCTAAGTTACTATAGTGAGATGTAAGTATAAGACTGAGTTATTTGACTTAGGATGTTAGCCCAAACAACAACTAACTATTTAGCCTTGACGTCTGTTACTAATATATTTATATATTCCTGTATTCTTATAAAGGTATAGAGACAATTATGTCAAGGGCTTATGAAATCAGAATATGGAGATTTTTGCTGGGTGAACTTGTTTTGGGGGGAGGTCTAATGGAGGGAAGGCTTGGGGGTGTTTATGTTCTCTGCATTGTGAAGCATATGGACTTTGCCTTAAAAAGGATGCTTGGGGTGTTGGTGTTCCCAGTATATATGGACTTCTTTGTTACTATCATGGATGTGGTTTGCTGATGTTTGAATAAATGTCCTGGTTTCATCTTCAAGGAAGAGCATCTGTTATATTGTAATTCAAACCTGGGAATATGCCTGCATATTCATAGCAGCTACTGTGGGTATCCTACTAGCAAAATAGGATACTATTCTGTTACTTAGTTGATGTCATATTTCTTAGAATTAGTTAATGTTAAAAGAAGAATGGTTTGTGAACTATCTTGTAAATGCTTTAAAAACTGTAACATGACCAGAAGTTGGAATTGTTTTGTGACTTAATATGCACTGTGTTAAAGTTGAGTACTCAATGTATTTATGTATGTATTGGAGCCTGTTATTAATTCCTTAAGGGAAATCTCATCCTCCTGATGGGGGAATGAATAATGAACAACGGTGGACAAGATTCCAGTTTTGATTTTATAAGAACAGAGGCATAAAGGTTGATCAGTTTTGTAGGAGAATGGACATATGAAAGCAGATTTCTACAAGAAGATGACAAGAAGATGCTGTCATACTGTGCTGGAAAAGATCATCAGATGATATTTCCTCCCTTTCCCCCCCCCCCCCAGCTATGTGAGAGGAGACTTCTTAATCTCAAAGGGACAACTGATTGTTCATTATAATTTTCCTTGGGTTCTCTCCGTATTCATGAAGTGGACTGCCCATTGGTTTGTCAATGGTCCAATCAACATCTCACCTTTCCTAATTAAAGGGCAGATGGATAAGGGGAAGAATTCATATGGGAAAGAGAGTGGCCAGACCAGCAGAGGCAGCAGCTTGAGCAACCACAGCCCGAGCCCTCCACCGCCCACCACCCTCCACCCTCCTCTGGGTAGCTCTCCCCCCTTCCTCCTCAGCCCGCCCGTGGGTGCCCCCTCGCCTTCATGCCTGCCCCTATTGTTCTCCCCCCCCCTCCCCCGCCTCCTGCCCTTCCCTTTCCCGCCCGCTCCCCCTTTTCCCTTCACCTGCCTTGCACCGAAGATTTTGGCTTCCATTCCCACCAGTGACCAAAGACTTGACCACTTTACAAGTCCAAATTCCCAGAACACTGCTCGACATGGACACCGGTGTGATTGAAGGTGGATTAAATGTCACTCTCACCATCTGGCTACTTATTCATGGAAAGGAAGTTGGAAGCATTATTGGAAAGAAAGGAGAATCGGTCAAGAAGATGTGTGAAGAGAGTGGTGCACAGTATCAATATCTCAGAAAGGAATTGTCCTGAGAGAATAATTACTCTGGCTGGACCCACCAATGCCATCTTTAAAGCCTTTGCAATGATTATTGACAAACTGGAAGAGGACATCAGCAGCTCTATGACCAATAGTACAGATGCCAGTAGACCCCAGTCACCTTGAGGCTTGTGGTCTCTGCTAGCCAGTGTGGCTCTCTCCTTGGAATAGGAGGATGCAAGATCAAGGAAATCAGAGAGAGTACAGGGCCTCAGGTCCGGGTGGCAGGGGATATGCTGCCAAACTCAACTGAGCGGGCCATCACTATTGCTGGCATCCCACAATCTATCATTGAGTGTGTCAAACAGATTTTTATGGTCATGTTGGAGTCTCCCCCGAACAGTATGACCATCCCATACTGGCCCAAGCCGTCCAGCTCTCCAGTCATCTTTGCAGGTGATCAGGCCTATACCATTCAAGGACAGTATGTCATTCCACAGCCAGATTTGACCAAGCTGCACCAGTTGGCAATGCAACAGTCTTACTTTCCCATAACGCATGGCAACACCGGATTCAGTGGCATTGAATCCAGCTCTCCAGAGGTGAAAGGCTATTGGGGTTTGGATGCATCTGTTCATGAACTCACCATTCTAAATGACTAAATTAGCTGGCTAATCAGGAGTCAAGGCACCAAAATCAATGAGATTTGTCAGATGTCTGGGGCTCAGATCAAAATTGCCAATCCAGTGGAAGGATCTACTGATAGGCAGGTTACCATTGATGAGGTGTAGGCTCTGGGACCCCCCTTCAGCTCCTTGATTCTTTGAGGTACAGGCTCTGGGAAAGTAAACCTTAAGGTCATGAGCCTAAGTTGTGGCTCTGCCCAAGTCTTTAGCCCCCTTTGTTCCAATAGTTTCCTACCCTTAATGTTCCTGTTCCCACCCTTGAACTGGCCTGGCCCACCATTGTCTGTGGTCTCCAGGTAGCCTCCAGCAACTTCCCACCCTTAATCACTCATTACTGGGGTCTGACCTCATCTGACTCCTCCTGAAGACCCTCCCCAATCTCCTCCTCTGGACCACCCCTAGATTCCTCCCACAACCTTTCTGTATATAGAATCCCATCTTCC
This sequence comes from Pseudocheirus occidentalis, assembly GCA_028646575.1. Taxonomy (NCBI): domain Eukaryota; kingdom Metazoa; phylum Chordata; class Mammalia; order Diprotodontia; family Pseudocheiridae; genus Pseudocheirus; species Pseudocheirus occidentalis. Next base: position 191,259,595 of record CM053598.1, read on the forward strand.
CTCCATGTTCTGTGAGAGCGCCATAGAATAGCTTAACAGAGACTTATTCTGTAAGAGTCTACCCCATATCTTTCAATAAACTTTACTTTTTCCTT
>CM053598.1:191259789-191279025 GCA_028646575.1 Pseudocheirus occidentalis
ATTTTGGGATCTCAGGCAGCCCTAACCCTCTTTGGGCTCCTCTTCATCTCCACCATCACTGGATCTGTTGCCAGCATTAGCCTGGCCCAGTATCTAATCAACGTCAGGCTTTCCTCGGAGACAGGTGGCATGGGGAGCAGCTAGAACAATGCAGACTCACCCATAACCCCCTTCTGCTGTTCACCACCCATGATCCATCTGTGTAGTTTCTGAACAGTCAGTGATTCCAGGTTTTAAATAGTTTGTAAATTTTCAGTTTCTACACAACTTTTATCATCCACTTGTGTTTTTTTAATTACAGCGTTTTAATTCCTTTCTCTGTTCAGCCGTTAACGCTGAGAACCATATTTAGTTTTATAAGCTTCTCCCTGTTTTGTTTTGTTTTGTTTTTTGGTTTTGGGGATTTTTTGTTTGTTTGGTTTTGGTTTTGTTTTTTTGGGGGGGGGCTCATGAATTTTTTTTTCTGTTTTTGCCATTGAGTAAGAGTGGAATATTAATACATTTCAGCTTAGTTCTGTAATGTCAGGAATTTTTCAAAAAAAAATTAAAAGATGAAAAAAAGAGAGTGAGGAGTATTAACTAGATGTAAGAAAAGATGTGGAAACAGAATTTGAGTAAAGGAAAAGAGGAGGAATTTGTGGAAAAGAAAAGAAGGAATTCGGTTTCCACAAGATTAACATTCCTCTCAAATTTGAATGATAACAGAAAGTAAGTTAGAGGTGACTAGCTCTAATCAGAGCTGTGACCTAGCAGAACCAGACTTCTAATCAGGTAAAAGGTCAGAAGTTCCTACAAAAGCTTAACAAGCTGTTTGAAGGGGAACTTGTCAAGTAAGGGAACATGAAGTGGGTGGTTCAGGAGGTTGCATCTAGACAATGGAGAGAAGGGGACAAATTGGAATTGGAAACAGCATAAAAAGGCTTTCATTTATGTGGGCAAGGATAATCTCCATTCACTAGCAATGTAAAATGAGAACTTTCCTGATTTCACAACAAGTATTGTTCTTTCTTGAATAAGCATGTTTCTCAAACTGCTCCAATCAGTACCTTTACCAAGAAAACTGAAAATGTGTTCAGAAACAGTGCAGTACAACTGAGTCAATTTGTTTATTTTTGTTTTATAGCCCCATTCTCCCTATTTAGCACACAAATAGTAGGTGCTTAATAAATTCCTGTTGACTTGACTGCCCATCTCCCTTCGACTAGAGGTGGCAGATTTGGTCCTTGGGTAACTTGGTTACTACCCTCCTCTTCTTCAAAATCCTGGTGCAAGAAAGTACAGACAAGGAATAGACATAAACTCCTTTCTCACACACACACACACACACACACACACACACACACACACACACACACACACACACACACACCATTCATTCAGACTCCACAGTTCTTTCCCTGGATTAGCCATACAGCCATACGTTGCAGTTCAGAACAGCACCAGCTTCTTGACTCCCTGGTACCTAGATTTAGTGACGTTCAACACCTCATCTGGCAGTCTTTGATTTTTATATGAACTGTTCTGATGATCTGGTTATGCTTTTCTTGGAGGTCTCCCTTAAATTGTTTGTTTTGTTGGGATTAACTTTACAATAAAAATTATCTAAACAAAATTATAAAGACCTGAAACAAATATTTAATCAGCCCTGATGTGTTTATATATATTTACTATAGTTTATATAATATATTAAATAAGTATTTAATCAGGATTCTTTCTTCCCCCAATACAAATATGTCCATCCTTATGCCTTTCCTTTTCTCCTTGACTCCCTTTGATGTGATAATCATTTAATATCAATTTAATAACCTCAATAAGGGTCACGGTCTGAACTAATTAACCAGAAGAAGAACCTGTACCTAATAGCTTCTTTGCTCTCTGTGTAAACTCTTCCTGTGTCAACAAAACCAGATGGGGCTGTCTTTATGACCATTAAGAATAGACATCATTTTCACCTTGAGTAATGGACTTTTTCTTTATCTTAATATTTTTGCACATATGTTATGTCTGTTAATGGTAAAGAAAATACAGATATCCTGGGTCAGAATTTCAAGTGGCACTCTGTCAGCTCTTTTATTGTATTTACCATCTATTCAATTAAGAAAATTCCTTCCTCATCCCATGATTAAACATTTATGGAGGTCAAAAATTTGAGTGACACAGCCGCCCTCAATTGGGATGGTCCTAAAGTGCATTTCAGCCTTCTCATTCTTTTGTTCATGCAGTCAGATTTTATCTGGCTCCATACATGTATGCATCCAGCTAGCTTTAATGGAATAAACAATATGGATTTACATATCACCTGGCATGTTTGCTTCCTTTAACCAAACTTCAGGGTGACAATGTTTTGTTTTTTGGTTGGTTTGTTTGTTTTAGCTAAAGGGAGCTTTATTGATGCAAAAGCATACAGGCTTGAATTTAGCAATGAGCTAAACAAAGTCATTGAAAAGGACCAGACTTATATACACAGAAAGTTACACGGCCTATAGGATGATGATGTGATTTTAGGATTTCTAATGGAGGTTGGAGATTTAGGGACCAGATAGGTACAAACAAGGTGAAGAAGGTGGTTGTTTACAAGATAAGGAAAGGTTGTCATGACACAGGATGGGGAGATGAATGACACAAGTTGGGAGTACAGGATAAGGGGAACAAAAGCAATTCTTTTGGTACAGGTTGCATGGTATATCAAGATGAGGGGAAGGGGCACTAAGGCACCCTCAAGTTACAAGATGGGCTAAGAATAAGCCTCAAACCCCCTCAGGGGGCCTGGGAAAGTCATCATTACTATTAACCCTTAGGGTATCTTTGTATCCACATCATTTCCCCATTCAACCACTAGGCAGGAGAATTCTTTAAGGGGAAAAAGAGAAGATCATTGTCTTCAGTAGTTGCTTCCTGCTGCACAAGGGTGAAGATTTCATTTCAGGGGCCCAGATTTGGTGGAGGGGTGTTGGCCAGCATGGGGGTGCTGAATGAGGTGCCAGCTGAGTCCAGGGTAGAGAGAGGCAAACCACTCAGGAACACCAAGGCTAGAGGCTGGTATCCTAAAATCTGAAAGTGGAATTTTTTTCACATACAGAATTATCTTATCTTGTTATTTTCTCAGAAGTTGCCACTCTGATTCCAATTCCTTTAGGAGGATCAGATACTATTGAGGATCCATTTTCAATGCATTCGACTGCTGGCTTCTTACCTACAGAAGATATTTACAGGCTGTCAGTGGCAGGGGCTCAGGGCCATTACCAGGCAGGCCATAAGGGTAGTTTATGCCTCTTCCTCCTCCTGGTGACAATGTTTATCATCCTTTTCATCTCATTTGTTCCACCTTTCCATCAGGGAGTGTCTGGTGCTGGACAATTAGTCTCAACTGTACTCAGCTGTGGGAGATATTCTCCGAATACTTGCCAGATCACTGGTGTCCCTAGCATTCATTATTCTCACTGGGCACTGATGCTTATTACACAGGCTACCTTAACATGCTCAGGGAACTGGGCCTGGGAGACAAACTGATGATCAAAACTTTGAAGCAAAGAGGTAACTCCTTAAGATAGTTTATACAGATATACTCCCATTTATAGATAGATAAACCTATGTAGATATAATATATCTATATATCTCTATCATTAAGCAGTCTTGTAATATTTGGATTTTACACACACACCACACACCACACACCACACACCTCACATAACATGTATCTGCATCCCAATTTCCTGGGCTTCCCAGCATTGGAATCTCAAGAGACTACCTCTTTACAGTCAGGAAACCACCCAGTGCCTGGAAGGTCAGTGGGACAGACATAAACAGGATTCAAAGTCCTTTGTCCCTTCCTCAGACTCTCTCAGTTAGAAAAGTGATTTATTACAGTTTTGTCTTCTGTAGGAAGAACTCTAGATTTGGGATCTTAACAAAAAGAAACTTCTTTTGTGACCAAGAGGTTTGTTAAGAAGAGCACACCCCTTTATCTCCCACCTGTTTATCTTCAACACTCCATCCCCACTTCCATTTCGAATCTTAAGGTCACATTTGGACAAATAAAGTGTCCTTAAAGCATCCCAGATCAGGAAAGTGGGGGTTGGGGTTGGGGATGGGGAGTAGAGAGGAGCAGGAATGGGAAACTCAGAAAAGAGTAAGCTTCCAACTAATGCTAAAAACAAAGAAAAGCATGAGACACAGTTTAATAAGTTGTGCTTGTGTGCTTTCTTTTTATTAAAATTGTTCTGGTTATTTGGCTAAATGAGATTTCTTGGGGATTTTTCCCTCCCCTTAAATTGTTATACTTGCTGAGATTGTTGCTGTTTATAATAATTGTTTAAAATTAAGACCAGAGATATATAAATAAATAAATATCATACATACATACATATATACATATGTAAGCAGCCTTGTAATCTTCTACTTCACACACACACACACACACACACACACACACACACACACACACACACAGCCCAGGCATACAGCTGAATGGATTAGTAATGTCCAGGCAGGACTCCAGAGAGGCCTTCAGGAACTATCCAGTCTAACCCATACTCAAAAAAATGCCCATTACACCATTAGAGTACAACAGCTCTAATTTGAGATTCAAGATCTCTAAGAAGGGAGGGAGGATCCACTTTTTCCCCAGGAAGCCCATTTCACAAACTGTACATTATTAAAATGCAGAATGTAGAAGGTTTGCTTCCTCATGTGTAAAGACTACTAATAATGTCTTTGCTTCATTTTTTGTATTTCCAGAACTCAGCACAGAGTCTAATACATATAGTATGTACAATGCTTTATCCATCTTTATCTTAACTTTTTTTTTCACCAAATTTAATTTATTTCTTGTCCTTTCTCCTCTGGCTTCAAAATATCATGAGATTTTCTTATACCCTGGCTATAAAGTTAAACTACTGTATCTAAAGGAAGATGCAGAGGGACTTTATAGAGAATGAAGTGAGTCCTATCAGTTATGTACCACAAATGCATTCATCTCACTCGATGACTTAGGGCTCTCTGGATCCCTTATTGTTCTTCCAAACACACCCACATGATTGCTCCTTAGAAAAGCTCATTGTTTGAAGCCTCTTCACTCAGGTCTTCTCATAAGCATCACAGATCTTTAAAAGGCCAAAGGGGAAGGAAATGTGATCAATGTGCAGGTTAGTCTCTGGCCTTACAACCATTAACTAATGCTCCGTTTTCTTTTTCTGATTTTAGAAATTACTCCCCCAAATTTCCAAGGATGAGGAAACCAAGTAAAAAACAAGCAAACCCAAAACCTGGAGTCATTCCTTAAAAAAACCAATACCATGTCAGGAGATGGAGGTTAGCAGCTGTACCAAGCTGGCCTCTACCCTATGGATAGCCAGAGTTGGACGGAGCAGGCTAGAGACAGGACAGTCAGGAATTAAATAGAAGTTTAATTTCAAAGTAAGAGAAATGTCTTGCAAGCAAGGACATATATACCAGTGCCCTGCCCCCAGTGGGGGGATCTGAGGCTGTGGGACTAAGCCTTGATTTATATACTTGTGACTAGACAAAGAGTCAAACAGTATGCATTAGCAACAGGAATGCGACGAAACAGAAACAGTAAGGCAAGGCCGTCAAAAATTTAATTCAGGCAGGGATTCATGTCTGGGCCTGTGGGTGCTTGTCCAGGCTCAGAGACCATCAGCTCCAGAAGATGAGCAGAGAGGATTGTTGTTATGCAAAGCTTAGGGCACAGCTTGTTTGCTGGGTCTTAGCTCTGGAAAACAGGGGGTCTCCTAATATCTTGACAAGGTCCTGCTCCACTGAGAGGAAGAAAGGGAGCTCAGCCACTGTCATTCATAGTAGAGCCCACTGTTGTCTAGGGAGGTGGTTGATTTCCTCAACATTTTCAGTTGGAGGCTTAAGGTCTCTGGACAGTAGGAAGGAGCAGGTCTTGTCTAATAGAAATTCTGAGAAGCAAAGTTCTGAGCACAATCAGTTTATCAGTTAGGCTAGCAGTGACCAATGAATTAGGTCAGTCTCCTCTCTCAGTGATTAAAGACCTTGAGTGAGGACTGACAGGACTTTTCTAATAATTAGCAAGAGGGCAGAGCAAAATCTCCAGCAACATAGGTTTGTCTTCTTGTGATTGGCTAGTAATGACATAGTCAGAATTGAGATAACATCATTTGGACCTCCCCTTCTGGAACCTCTTTAACCAGAGCCAGGACAAGTGACAGTTTCATAACACAAAGATTCTCAGGACACAGGAGTTGCTACAATACTTCAAGGTCAGCTAAGTGGTGCAGGGTTAGAGTGCTTGGCCTGGAGGTAGGAAGAGTCATCTTTCTGAGTTCAAATCTGGCATCAGACACTTACTAGCTGGGTGACCCTGGGCAAGTCACCTAACACTATTGACTACTGTTTGCTTATCTACCAAGAAAACCCCAAATGGGGTCACTACTGAAGAACAGCACAATATTTTAAACTGATAAGATTTGATCTTTTAGATTGATCATTTTTCTCCAGAAAGTGGGTGCAGTTGAAGCTAGAGCTTTACGCAAGTTTCTCTGGGATATGGTTGATGAGTAAAGTTTACAAGGAAAAAGATCCACAAAGGGGAATATTAAATCTATGAATATTAAATCTATCTTGAATAAGTCTCAGCAAAATAGAATTAAAAACAATTATAGGGGTGGCTAAGTGGCACAGTGGCACAGTGAATAGAGCCCTGGCCCTGGAGTCAGGAGGACCTGAGTTCAAATCTGGCCTCAGAAACTTGACACTTACTAGCTGTGCGACTTTGGGCAAGTCACTAAACCCAATTGACCTGCCCTCTAAAAATAACCCAATTATAAATTTTATAATCAATTAGAAATCTTGAGATATAGAGATGGGCTGTTATGTATTGGTATAGAATGGGTTCATTGGTATGAGAGGTCCTGTAAATGGTGGAGTGGAGTAAATGGTGCTAAAAGGAACAGAGAAGCTTGGAGGCAGGAGACAAATACTGAAGCACCAAGGTGCTGACAGGGAGGGAAAAGAGATGCTGGGGCATTCCTATCCCACAATGAAATTCCATCTTCTTTGGCTCACAAGTAGGACAGGGCTGGGAAAGGCTCTGTTTGCCCACTGTCACCTCCAGGTGAATGCATATAGACCAGGCCTGATCCAGGCTGGTCTGGTACCTCAGGTTTGATACTGAAATAAAATGAGACTCTCATAGAAAAACTGACAATCCATTGCAGGGGAAAGACATTCAGAAAAGAAAAAGGATCCTTGGTGAGCGTACATCCTTAATTCAGATGGCACAACTTGCCTGCCTTTGGTGGTCTACTTGTCCAGCATAAGGAAGTGGCTGAACCTCCGTATGCTCTGCCTTTTAAAAAATTTTTTTGTATATCAGGGACGTCTAGTACCAAATTCACTTTAGTATCCCAGATCCTGGGATCAGATGCCAAAATTGGACCACTTCTATATACAGGTAACACTAAGGTTTTTGCTATGGCCTGCACATCAAGATTGATACCAGATCCAATACCTAGCATCTTATTTGTTTATTTTTAAGATCTAATAACTTTCTGAAGACACAGAGAGACTCATTCTAGGAAATTTATTTACAACTTGTATTGGCCTAGGAGGTCCTTGAGAAGTCTATAGATTTATAGAGTTTATATTACACGTAAGGAGAAAACTCACTGGTTTTTTTTTTGTATTTTTTAAAAATTGATTTTTTTATTTACTTTTAGTTTACAAAATTCAGTTCCACAATCCCTTGAGTTTCAAATTTTCTCCCGTTTCTCTGCCCCCCACCCATGGCAGCATGCAATCAAGTATAGGATCTGCAAATACTTTCACATTGGACATTAGTCTGGTTGTATAGAAGGATTGTAACCAATGGAGTGAATAATGGGAAAGAAGAAAGAAAACCAAACATGGAAAAGAACAATAGCATGTAGATTGCTTCAGTCTCCATTTAAACTCTGTTCTTTCTAGATCTTTCTCTGATCATAGATATCTCCTTCCATTCTGAGACTTGTAGAGTTGTCTTATAACGGTGCGTTGCTGAGAAGAGTCCAGTTTATCAAAGCTGGTCATTATACATATGATGTGTCTATGATTGTATACAAATTTTTCCTGGTTCTGCTCTTCTCATTTAGCATCAGTTTGTATAAGCCTCTCTAGGTAAATATGAAGACTGTCTCCTCCCCATTTCTTATAGCACAATAATATTCCATTACATTCATATACCACAACTTGTTCAGCCATTCCCCAATTGATGGGCATCCCCTTAATTTCCAGTTTTTTTCCACCACTAAAAGAGCTGCAATAAATATTTTTGTACATATGGGTCTTCCTCCCACTTCTATGATCTCTTTGGGATACAACCCCCAGAAGTGATATTACTAGGTCAAAAGGTCAATTATTGATAGTCCTTTCAGCATAGTTCCAGATTGCTCTCCAGAATGGTTGAATCAATTCACAGCTCCACCAACAATGCATTAGTGTTCTAATTTTTCCACATCCTCTCCAGCACTTGTCATTTACCTGTTTTGTCATCTTAGCCAATCTGACTGGTGAGATGCAATACTTGAAAGTTGTTTTGATTTGCATTTCTCAAATCAATAGTGATTTAGAGTATTTTTTCATATGCTTATAGATATCTTTAATTTCTACCTCTGAAAATTGCCTGTTCATATCCTTTGATCATTTATCAATTGGGGAATGACTTGTTTTCTTATAGATTTTACTTAATTCCCATATATTTTAGAAACGAGGCCTTTGTCAGACACTGGCTGTAAAAATTCTTTCCCAGTTTCCCACTTCCCTCCTAATCTTGGTTACATTGGCTTTGTTTGTACAGAAACTTTTCAATTTAATGTAATCAAGATTATCCATTTTGCCTTTCATAATTCTCTCCAACTCGTCTTTGATCATAAAATCTTCCCTACTCCATAAATCTGATAGGTAAACTATTCCTTGCTTCTCCAGATTACTTACAGCATCAGCATTTATACCTAGATCATGCACCCATTTAGACTTGACTTTGGTGTACGGCATTAGATGATGGTCTTTGCCCAGTTTCTGCCATACTATATTCCAATTTTCCCAGCTGTTTTTGTCAAATATTGAGTTCTTGTCCCCCAAACGGGGGTCTTTTAGCTTATCAAGCAGTATATTACTATAATCATTGATTACTGAGTCTTTTGTACCCAATCTATTCCATTGATCCACTACTCTATTTCTCATCCAGTACCAATCAGTTTTGATAACTGCTGCTTTATAATACAGATTAAAATCTGGTACGACTAGGCTACCTTTACTAGCACTTCTTTTTATTAACTTCCTTGATATTCTGAAACTTTGGTTCTTCCAAATTAATTTTGTCACTATTTTTTCTAGCTCTACAAAGTAATTTTTTTGTAGATTGATTGGTATGGCACTAAATATGTAATTTAATTTAGGTTAAATTGTCATTTTTAATTATATTAGCTTGACCCAGCCATGAACAATTATTGTTTTCCAATTAATTAGATCTGATTTCATTTGTGTGGAAAGTTTTTTGTAGTTGTGCTTATAAAGTACTGAGTTTGTTTTGGCAGGTAGATTCCCAGATATTTTATAATGTCTCCAGTAACTTTAAATGGGGTTTCTTTTATTATGTCTTGCTATTGGACTTTATTGGAAATATATAGGAATGCTGAGAATTTATGTGGGTTTATTTTATATCCTGCAACTTTGCTGCATTTATTGTCTCAAGAAGCTTTTTACTTGATGCTCTAGGATTCTCCAAGTATATCATCATATCTTCTGCAAAGAGTGTTTGCTTAGTCTCTTCTTGGCCTAATTTCATTCCTTTGATTTCTTTTTCTGCTCTCATTGCTACTGCTAACATTTCTAGTACCAGATTGAATAAGAGACAGTGGATATCCTTATTTCACCCCTGGTCTTACTGGAAATGCTTCTAGTTTATCCCCATTACATATAATACTTGCTGATGGCTTGAAATAGATGCTACCTATTATTCTAAGGAAAACTCCATTTATTCCTGTACTTTCTAGTGTTTTTAACAGGAATGGATGTTGTATTTTGTCAAAAGCTTTTTCTGCATCTATTGAGATAATAATATGGTTTCTGCTAGTTGTATTGTTGATATGATCAATGATACTAATGGTTTTCCTAATATTGAACCATCCTTGCATTCCTGGAATAAATCCAACCTGATCAACATGTATTATTCTTGGGATAAGTTGCTATAGTCTTTTTGCTAGTATTTTATTTAAAATTTTTGCATCTATATTCATGAGGGAGATTGGTCTATAATTTTCTTTCTCCATTTTGTCTCTCCCTGATTTAGGTATCAGTAGCATATTTGTGTCATAAAAATAATTTGGTAGGTCTCCTTCCTCACCAATTTTCCCAAATAATTTGTGGAGCATTGGGATCAATTGATCTTTAAATGTTTAATAGAATTCACTAGTAAATCCATTTGGCCCTGGAGATTTTTTCCTAGGGAGTTCCCTGATAGCTTGTTCAATTTCTTTTTCTGAGATGGAGTTATTTAAGTAATTTACTTCCTCTTCAGTTAGTCTGGGCAACTTACATTTTTGTAAATATTCATCCATTTCACTAAGATTGTAGAATTTATGTACATACAATTGGACAAAATAATTCCTAATTATTGTTTTAATTTCCTCTTCATTGTAGGTACATTCACCCTTTTCATATTTGATACTCAAAATTTGGGACAACTCACTGTTCTTATCTTTCACCAAATTATTCTCTTATTCCTTGGCAAAACAGCTTATTTAGAAACAACTACACTGAGAGCTTTAAAATTGTTATTGTGTTCAACTTTATCTTAATGGTGAGAAAAACATCCTATTCCAATTATTCTAAAAATCATCTCTCTACTTGGTATCATCTTAACACAGCCTTAGTTTCTACTATTTTAAATTCTATGTGGTGAGTTACAAATTGGGGGGATGTGTTCTCTGATCATTTCCTAAATGTTTGTGGAAGAAGGCTTGGAGTTGTTTCCAAGCATCGACTTGGGCCATGGAGTGGGCCCTGACTTCTCCTCCACAGATTACAATTGAGCCCAACCAACCATTAAAGAAAAGTGGGCACACAGGGAAATATGGGGGCTCTATATAGTGTCCTGTTGCAGGATAGCAGATAATCTCAGGGGTTTTTTTCCCATGGGCTTGTAACAATTTGGCGGCTTCATTGGCATAGAATTCACTTTTCCAGTTGTGGTCATCCTGACCAACAAGAAACAAGAAGCAGCTCTCAGCCTTCTCAATTGGAATTAAACTTTTTCGGTTGGGTTCCTCAAAAGGATTGTCGAAAATATCAGTCATGTCTATAAACCCGTCTTCAGTCATCTTTATGAGTTTTAGGTCACTCTTCAGTGGGGGAATGGTCATACCCTTATAGTGTAGCGCATATCCTGTATTTGCCATAGAGCCATTGATGACACAGGTGGCTGTGATGCCCTTCAAACGGGAGGCCATGGAGAGACACAGTTCACCCCCTTTAGAAAATCCAAGCAGCCCAACTCCTGGACCCTTTACCTGAGGAAGTCAGAGAGTCAGAGAGGGAATGAAAATAATGCTGTGACTCAGAAAAAGGGGCAGGTGGGAGCTGCAGTGGAGAGAGTACCAGCCCTGGGGTCAGGAGGACTTGACTTCCAATCTGGCCTCAGATGCTTAACAATCAGTAGCTGGGTGACTCTGGGCAAGTCATTTAACCCTGAATTTCTCAAGCTGATGGATGACAGAATGTGGAGCAGGTGGACATTCTGCACACCTCAAGTCACTCCTCACAGATAGTCTTACTTGGACCGTATATCTGAAGAGATATCTCCTTTAACCTACTCATTCTGCATTTTTTTCAGTTTTCTCTTTCCAAACAGGAGTGGGGGTGGCCAATGTTAAAATACCTTTTGGAAGCAGGGAAAATTTAAAAAGAAAAACAGGCAACTAGGTGACAAAGTTGATTGAATACCTGACCTTAGTTCAAATCTGAACTCAGACACTTACTAGCTCTGTGATACTGGACAAGTCACTTAATCCTGTTTGCCTCAGTTTCCTAATCTCTCAAATTGGTATCACTCTAGTTCCCAAAAAACAGTTATAATAGGAGGGTTCATTCCTGGTACAATTTCTGAAAAGGAAGAGTAATCAGGAAAGCATCTACCCCCAGATTTAAAGAAACCAAAAGAAAAGAGAAGTCACAAAATGAGAAAACAACCTGGGAGTGGTTTTTCAGGTACTGGACAGCCTCTTCAAAGTATTCCAGATGAAGTTCCTTCATGTCTTTGGGGAGGTCCTCAAAGGCATAGTATGCCAGGGCCAGCACAGCAAAGCCATGTCTAGCCAACAGGCTGGCTCTATATTCAAACAGGCCACCTCCAGCTCCAAAGATGTCAATGATCCCAGGGAAAGACCCTGAACCTGTAAGAAAGACAAAGTCATAAAGCCTTCCCTTACAAGTCTTCCCTCTGAATTCTAAGGAGAGTCAAGTTGTTTGCTCTTAGATGACATATTCTGAGACACCATAAGACTCCTTGTTCACTACTGCATGTGCACTGGAAAGAATGTACTTGGTTACATCTGCACAGTGTGATTAAAGACAACTCAACTAACTGGAAAATAAATAGCTAACATTTATATAGAGCCAGACAATGTTCTCAGCTTTTGATCCTCACAACAATCCTGTGAGGCAGGTGTTATTACTATTACCTTCATTTGACAGTTGAGGAAACTGAGGCATCAGAGGTTAAGTCCTAGGGTCATATAACTACTGTCTTGTTTCAATGAAAACTTAACAAAAGGGCAGATCTCTGAGCAAGACAACATTTATTAGCATAGGCATGCTACCTGTCAATAAATGAGTCAATGGCTAGTCCTCCATTAATGCCACAGATCTCTAACAAAAGGACAGCTTACCTTGTACTGGTTTTGGGAAGTTGTTAGTTCTTCATTCTCTAAGAGGACCAATGACATCAGGAGGGTGATATTTTGACTTGTTTGTGAACTGGATTTAAGTGAGGCAGAGCTAAGCAAAAGCATCAGCCTCACTCTCTCCTCCAAAGACATAGAAGTGCAGTGGCTAGACAAAAGTCAAGACTACTAGCAATGGTCTGGGATGCAGGCACAACCTTGAGGTTACAAGGAAGGGCATACTCCTGAGATAAAAACAGCCTTTCTCCAAGGCTGCATGCCCTAGGGGCACAGCCCAATTTGCCCAATGCCAGTAACAGCTCTACCACAAAAAGGTATTGGAAGTATAGAACAAATAACAGAAAAAATAACAAATAACATTAAGGGCATCATGGTGGTTACAGCGCTGAGACATTGGACCAACATGATTGCTTGGAATTTTGGTAATGGGGACTAGCAACAACCCCCCTGCTTCTCTCATGACTCTAAGAGGCACTCTTCCTTTGAGTCTAGGTGTGAGATAATGGCCCAGACTTTAGATAGCAAAGTAGACATCCTTGAAGGATAGATTGGAGGAGTAAAGACATATATATCAGGCCCAAACTTCCTTACTTTCTCACACATTCTCCAAGGTTAGCAGAATTCCTTGAGCAAGAAAGCTGCATTTTTTCCTCTTAAGACACTATGAACCAGATAAACTCTGTACTAAGTTCAGAGATGAAAAACCATAACTCAAGCAGTTATAGGACAAAAGCATTTACAGGGCAAAATCCATTACATATAAAAAGAATCAATAAGAAAATGCTACAGGATTAATTATTTTTTTATTTTTCAAAAATTTAGGACAATTTTCTTTTTGTCTTGTGGAGTTTTCATTTTTTATTTCTTGAAAAATAGTTCTGAAAATATAGGTTTTTAAAAAGCCCATTGTCTTTTAAATGGAGCTACCAGACCATGCCTTTAAACCTAAATTACTGCGGCTTTCATTGAATGCCCAATAAGACCCCCAACCCAGTCCTCTGTGGCTTACTGTTTAGGTTTTGCTTAGAATAAATAGTCATTGTTTCTGTTTGGGCCATAAACTAGGAGAGTCTACGGATCCTAGACTGACATCTTTGTAAGGATATATTGGGCTGTCTTTGTTTCAACTCTGACCTAGCCATTAGTCATTGAATGGTTGTAGCTATCTAATCTCCAATTAATTTTTAATCCTTTTTTTACAAAATTAATTTAAAAATTAAATTTTTTTTATTCAGGTCTTAGACACCAAAAAAGGCATTTATATCAATAAACATATAGATACACACACACACACACTTTACAGAGGCACACACATATATTAGAACATAAAAAAGAGGATTACATATAAAATCAGGAATTTCCCATTTCATAAACAAAAGAGATGACAAATTCTACATATTACTCCCAAAAGTCTCCTATTTACCTATGCTTCCTTCTGAACTTCTTTCTGTACTCTTCTGAACTTAAAATAAAAGTTTCAATGGCTCTTTTGGCAAAGGCAGAAATCACTATTCTTATCATATCTCTTCCTCCTATCCCAAATTAAAAACTGAGACAGATTAGGGAATACATCTTTGTAACAACATCAACATAGTAAAGCAAAATGAATCCATACAGTGTCAATGTCAAAAATTTTTATCTCTACACCTTGAATAAATTGTCTGTCTCTCAGAAGGTTGTTATCATACGTTAGGCACTGCATTCATCAGAGTATCTAAGTCTTTCAAAGCAGTTTTTTTCCTCTTCACAGTGGTGCTATAACCCCTTCATCCATGTTTGTATTTCCTACTTCTGTTGTGGGGAATAGCATGTTCCACCACCTCTTATTCCTCCTATGCACACTAATGTATTCTGTTCCTTTAATTCTCTTCTCTTTCTCCTTTTAAAACCCTCAGAATAGAACCAATCCTTCTCCAACATCTCTGTTTTCCTGAAGTAATTCTCTGAATACATTTTGACTGCATTAAGATTCTGAAGGGAAACTTGTTTTTTCTTTCCCATAAGGATGTTAGCCCTACATAATACCATAACTGCTTCCAATTACTAAAATAAATATACTTTCCTATTTTTTTATTTTAAAATTTTAAAATTTATTTATTTATTTATTTTGGCTTATTTACTTTTAGTTTACAACATTCAGTTCAACAGTTCCTTGATTTTCAGATTTTCTCCCTGTCTCCTCCCCCCCCCCCAACATGGTGTTGTGCCAAAAGAAGCAAGTGAGACCCCAAGTGCATATTTTGGAAGTGGATTTTATTTAGCGTGTGCTGTTTGGGGTTACATCTTACCTTGCCCAAATCAATACATGCCTGACCAAGGGGAGATCACTGATATATATAAGGTCCCCCCAACTCTCAATGGTCAGGGATTGTGTAATAAGAGGTTTACAGCAGGGATTGGCTAGTACACATTTTAAGTCTCGAGCACAAGGAAACCTTGAGGGACCTTATAGCCCACTTCCTTGAGGAAACAGGAAGAAGATGGCTGGTTGGGCAGAATGGGGGGAGGGGAAAGGATCAAGGGAGCCAGGTGAGGCCAGGTACAACAATGGCAGCATGCAGCATGCACTATGATACCGGATCTATAAATATCTTTCCATTAATCATTAGTCAGGTTGTAAAGAAGGATTGTAGCTGATGGAATGATTAGTGGGAAAGAGGAAACAAAACAAAACAAGAAAAAAAAAACAGCAAGTAGTTTGTTTCAATCTGCACTCAGACTCCGCATCTCCTTCTCTGAATGTGGATATCTCCTTCAATCATGAGTCTTTTGTATTGCTGAGAGCAGCCCGGTCTATTGAAGTTAGTCATTACAGGTACATTGTGTCTGTGAATGTGTACAGATTTCTCCTGGTTCTGCTCTTCTCACTCAGCATCAGTTTATATAAGCTTCTCTAGGTTATTATGAAGTCTGTCTGCTCCTCATTTCTTATAGCACAGTAGTATTCCATTACATTCATATACCACAACTTGTTCAGCCGTTCCCCAATTGATGGGCATCCCCTTGTTTTCCAATTTTTTGCCACCACAAAAAGAGCTGCAATAAATACTTTTGCACACACAGGTCCTCTTCCCACTTCTCTGATCTCTTTGGGATATAACACTAGAAGTGGTATTGCTGGGTCAAAGGGTATGCACTTATTTATGGCCCTTCGAGCATAGTTCCAGATTGCTCTCCAGAATGGCTGGATCAGTTCCCAGCTCCATCAACAATGTATAGTGTTCCAATTTTTCCACATCCTCTCTAGCATTTATCATTTTGCCATTTTGTCATTTTAACGAGTCTGGCCGGTGAGATGTGGTACCTCAGAGTTGTTTTGATTTGCATTTTTCTAGTCACTAGTGATTTGGAACATTTTTTCATATGCTTATAGATGTCTTTAATTTCATCTTCTGAGAACTGCCTGTTCATATCCTTTGACCATTTATCAATTGGGGAGTGGTTTGTATTCTTATAAATTTGACTCAATTCTTTATATATTTTAGAAATGAGGCCTTTATCAGAGACACTGTTTGTAAAAATTCTTTCCCAGTTTTCCACTTCCCTTTTGTTTTGTTGGGGTTTTTTTGGAGGACAGTTGGGGTTAAGTGACTTGCCCAAGATCACATGGCTAGGTTTTTTTTTGTGTGTGTGTTAAGTGTCTGAGGCCGGATTTGAACTCAGGTACTCCTGACTCCAGGGCCGGTGCTCTATTCACTGTGCCACCTAGCCGCCCCTCCACTTCCCTTTTAATCTCGGTAACATTGGCTTTGTTTGTACAGAAGCTTTTCAATTTAATATAATCAAAATTATCCATTTTATATTTTGTAAAATGCTCTCTAACTCTTGTTTTGTCATGAAGTCTTCCCCACTCCATAGATCTGACAGGTAAACTATCCCTTGCTCTTCCAGATTGCTTATGGTATCAACCTTTATACAGAGATCACAAACCCATTGTGACTTTATTTTGGTGTACAATGTTAGATACTGGTCTGTGCCCAATTCCTGCCATACTATGTTCCAGTTTTCCCAGCAGTTTTTGTCAAATAGTGCATTCTTACCCCAAGAACTGGGGTCTTTGGATTTATCAAAGAGTGGATTACTATAGTCATTGGCTGCTGAGTCTCATGTACCCAATCTATTCCATTGATCCACTGCTGTATTCCATAGCCAGTACCAAGTAGTTCTGATACCTGCTGCTTTAATACAGATTAAAATCTGGTATGACTAGGCCACCTTCTCTAGAATTTCTTTTCATTAGTTGTCTTGATATTCTGGACCTTTTGTTCTTCCAGATGAATTTTGCTACTATTTTTTCTAGCTCTACAAAGTAGTTTTTGGTAGCTTGATTGGTATGGCACTAAACGTGTAACTTAATTGAGGTAATTTAGGTATTATATTAGCTTGACCCAGCCATGAGCAATTGATATTTTTCCAGTTAGTTAGATCTGATTTTATTTGTTTGAAAAGTGTTTTGTAATTGTGTTCATATAAGTCCTAGGTTTGTTTTGGCAGGTAGATTCCCAGATATTTTATAATGTCTACAGTAACTTTAAATGGAATTTCTCTTTCTATCTCTTGCTGTTGGATTTTGTTAGAGATATATAGGAATGCCAAGGATTTATGTGGGTTTATTTTATATCCTGTAACTTTGCCAAATTTGTTTATTATCTCAAGTAGTTTTTTACTTGATTCTCTAGATTCTCTAAGTATATCATCATATCCTCTGCAAGGAGAGATAGCTTAGTCTCTTCTTTGCCTAATTTGATTCCCTTCAATTTCTTTTCTTCTTTTATTGCTACTGCTAACATTTCTAGAACCAAATTGAATAAGAGGAGTGATAGCAGGCATCCTTGTTTTACCCTCGATCTTATTAGAAATGCTTCTAGCTTATCCCCATTATATATAATACTTGCTGATGGTTTTAGATAGATGTTACTTATTATTTTAAGGAAGATTCAATTTATTCCTATACTTTCTAGTGTTTTTAATAGGAATGTTATTTTGTATTTTGTCAAAATACAAATGCTGTTTACAAGAAACACGTCTGAAACAGGAGGATACACACAGGGTAAAGGTAAAAGGCTGGAGTAAAATATAACATGCCTCAGCTAAAGTATAAAAATCAGGGATAGCAATCCTTATCTCAGACAAAGCAAAAGCAAAAATAAATGTAATTAAAAGAGATAAAGGAGGAAACCATATCCTGCTAAAAGGCATATTTTTATGTACATATCCTAGCAGTATATCCTGCTAAAAGGCATGTTTTGTATTTTGTCAGAAGCCTTTTCTGCATCTATTGAGATAATCATATGGCTTTTGCTATTTTTGTTGTTGATGTATTCAATTATACCGATAGTTTTCCTGATATTGAACCACCCTTGCATTTCTGGAATAAATCCTACCTGATCAAAGTATATTATTCTCATAATGATTTTCTGTAGTCTTTTTTGCTAATGTTTTATTTAGAATATTTGCATCTATCTTCATAAGGGAAATTGTTCTGTAATTTTTCTTTCTCTGTTTTGTCTCTTCCAGATTTAGGTATCAGTACCATATTTGTCTCATAAAAAGAATTTGGCAGGACTCCTTCTCCAATTTTCCTGAATAGTTTGTAAAGTATTAGAGTCAAATGTTTGGTAGAATTCACTAGTAAAGCCATGTGGCCCTGGAAATTTTTTCCTAGGGAGTTCATTGATGGTTTGTTCAATTTCTTTTTCTGAGATGGGGCTATTTAAGTAGTTAACTTTCTCTTCAGTTAGTCTAGGCAACTTGTATTTGGTAAATATTCATCCATTTCACTAAGATTGTCAAATTTATGTACAAACAATTGGGCAAAATAATTCCTAATTATTGTTTTACTTTCCTCTTCATTGAAGGTAGATTCACCCTTTTCATTTTTTTATATTTGTAATTCGGTTTTCTTCTTTCTTTTTTTTTTTATCATATTGGCTAAAGGTCTATCAATTTTCTTGGCTTTTTCTTAGTTTTATTTATTAATTCAATAGTTTTCTTGAATTCAATTTTATTCATCTCTCCTTTAGTTCTCATTATTTCTAATTTAGTATTTAATTGGGGATTTTCAGTTTGTTCTTTTTCTAGCTTTTTCAATTGCATGCCCAATTCATTGATCTCCATTTTCTCTAATTTATTTGTGTATGCATTCAGCGATATAAAACTTCCAAGAACTGCCTTTGCTGCATCCCACAAGTTTTAGTATGTTGTCTCATTATTGTCATTCTCTTGAATGAAGTTGCTGATTGTATCTCTAATTTCTTTTTTTTCTTTTTGGAGGGCAATTGGGGTTAAGTGACTTGCCCAAAGTCACACAGCT
>CM053598.1:191279525-191295860 GCA_028646575.1 Pseudocheirus occidentalis
TTTCTTTTTTTTCTTTTTGGAGGGCAATTGGGGTTAAGTGACTTGCCCAAAGTCACACAGCTAGTTTTTGTGTCAAGTGTCTGAGGCTGGATTTGAACTCAGGTCCCCCTGACTCCAGGGCCAGTGCTCTCTATTCACTGTGCCACCCAGACACCCCATGTTTCTATAATTTCTTGTTTGACCCACTCATTCTTTAGGATTAAGTTATTTAGTTTCCAACTAGTTTTTCATCTATCTTTCCATGTCCCTTTATTACATATAATTTTTAATGCATCACAATCTGAGGAGGACATATTTAATATTTCTGTCTTTCTGCACTGAATTGTGAGGTTTTTATGCACTAGTACATAGTCAATTTTTATGTATGTGCTATGTAGCCCTGAGAAGAAGGTATGTTCCTTTTTATCTCCACTCATTTTTCTCCAGAGGTCTACCATATCTACCTTCTCTAAGATTCTATATACCTCCTTAACTTCTTGTTTATTTTGAGGTTAGATTTATCAGTTTCAGAGAGGGGGAGATTGAAGTCCCCCACTAGTATAGTTTTGCTATCTATTTCTTCCTCTAGCATCCTTAATTTCTTCTTTAGGAATGTAGATGCTGTACCATTTAGTGCATAAATGTTTAGTAATGATATTGCCTCATTTTCGATGGTGCCTTTTAGCAGGATACAGTTTCCTTGCTTGTCTCTTTTCATTAGATTTATTTTTGCTTTTGCTTTGTCTGAGCTAAGGATTGCTACCCCTGCTTTTTATACTTTAGCTGAGGCATGATATATTTTACTCCAGCCTTTTACGTTTACCCTGTGTGTATCCTCCTGTTTCAGACGTGTTTCTTGTAAACGGCATATTGTAGGATTATGGTTTTTAATCCATTCTGCTATCTGCCTCTGTTTTATGGGACAGTTCATCCCATTTACATTCACAGCTATGATTACTATCTGTGTCTTTCCCTCCATCCTATTCCCTCCCCTGTTTATGCTTTTATTTTTCCCTTCTCCCTTCTCCTTCTTAAGAGTTTTCCTTTTGGCTGCCACCTCCCTCAGCATTCTGTTGTTATCCACCCCCCTCCCCTTTCCAACCCTTCTCTCTTACTACTTAGAAGTCCTATACTTAACTGATTGTGTTATTCCCTCCTTGCACCAGAACCAGTGAGGGTAAAGCACATATAATGGTCATCTCCCTCCCGTCTTTCCCTCTACTATAATGCTTTTATGCCTCTTTGTGTAGCATAATTTACCCTTTTCTGCTTCATTCTTTCTTCTTCTTCCACTGCAGTCCCTTAATAAGGTTTTTTTTTATCACCATTTTGTGTAATTTATACCCACACCCTCTATTTATCTATATCCCCTTTAGATGTCACCACAGGTATAGAATTCATGATATTAATAGGTATCATCTTCCCATATAGGGATATAAACAGTTTGCTCTTGTTAAATAACAAGTTGTGTGTGTGTGTGTGTGTGTGTGTTTTTCCCTTATTTACCTTTCTATGTCTCTCTTGGGTCTTGTAATTGGAGATGGAATTTTCCATTAAGCTCTGGCTTTTTCATCAGGAAAGTCTGGAATTCTGTTATGTCACTAAATGACCATCTCCTTGCCTGGTAGATTATGCTCAGTCTCGCTGGACAGGTGATCCTTGGCTGTAACCTGAGCTCTTTTGCCTTGTGAAAAATCATATTCTAGTTCCTCCGATCTTTCAACATTGAGGCTGCCAGATCCTGTGCAATCCTCACTGTGGTTCCATGATATTTGAATTGCTTCTTTCTGGCCACTTGTAGTATTTTCTCCTTTACCTGATAGTTCTGGAGTTTGGCCACAATGTTTTGCAAACTTTTCAGTTTGGGATCTCTTGCAGGAGGTGACTGGTGGATCCTCTCTATTCCTATTTTACCCTCTGGGTCTAGGATCTCAGGGCAGATTTCCTTGATGAGCTCTTGGAAGATATTGTCCAGACTCATTTTTTCATCAAGATTTTTCTGTTAGACCAATGATTCTCAGATTATCTTGCCTAGATCTGTTTTCCAGGTCAGTTATTTTTCCATTGAGATATTTTACCCCTTTTTTCTAATTTTTCAGTCTTGATGTTTTGTTTGATTCTTGGCTCCTCATAGAGAAATTAGCTTCAGTTTGTTCTAATTTTTAGCAAATTATTTTCCTCAGTTTTTGAAGCTCCTTTTCCATATGTTCAGATTTAATTTTTAGCTCACGCATTTTACTTTTTAAGGAGCTGTTTTCTTCATTGTAATGTTTTTCTAATTTTGCAATTTTGTTTTAAAAAGAGGATTTCAAAGTTCTTTTTGAGCTCATCTAGGAATGCTTTCTGGGCCTGAGACCAGGTCATAATCCCTGTTAAGGCTTCAGCTGCAGATGTGGAATCAGTACTTTCTCCTTCTGAGTTTGGTTCCTCCCTCTCACAGTAATATGATTCCACAGTCTTTGTCTTTGTAGCCTGCTTTCTTCACATTTTTAGGCAGGACCTTAGCCATGCCCATCCTCTGGGGTTCCTAAGCCTTTACTGCTTAAAATTTTTTCTCTGGGGCAATAATTACTGTGTTTTCAGGGTTGGGGGCTTGTGGGGGGGGGGATTGGAGCAGCTGGGGTTCGCTCTGCCATCCTGGTCCCTGGATGTTCAGATAGGGTTTTTTTTAATTTCCAGGCTGTGAATGGGCAATCCCAGGAGTAGCTGCTGCCCTGAGGTGGACCCTGCCTTTTTCTCTTACCGGACTCCATCTGATCCCCACCCTGTGGTAATAGGCCTGGGAACGGCCCTTGTGGTTGGTGGATCAGTCCAGGAGCCTCTCCTAAATATACTTTTCTAGATGTTCCTTGATTCTTGTTTTGTATTTCAAAGTTCTTACTCAGCTTTGAAATATGCTTGAAAATCCTCTATTTAAAAGATCAACTTTTTCCCTTGTTGCATTATCATCAATTTGTCAGTTACTTTTGGTTTTAAGGTAATATAGTTTACCTATTGATATATTGTATCTCAAGGTCTTCTCTTATTGAAAGTAGAAGTTTATAGGTCTTGTGTGATCCTCAGTGTGGTTTCTTGGTACTTGAATTGTTTCTGAATAATTGCAGTATTTTTCCTTTGATGTAAGAGTTCTGAATTTGGGCTCTGATACACCTAAAATTTCTCATTTTGGAGTTTCTTATTCAATTTGGAGTTTCTTATTCAATTTCTTGACTTTATTCACTTTTTTCATCTCAGCGTCACATAGAACTTTGTTTAAAAATTTTTTTTTGACTAGGGCCCAAAGATATTTCAAACAAACACATAAAAGGCAGAAAGAATATTCAATGCATCATTTATAGATGGTTCAAAGCCTACATACAAAAGGTACAGACCTCAGTGGGGGTCTGTACCTTTCCTCTCTAGATCTCAGTTTCTTCATCTGTAAAATGACAGGACTGCATCAGATACTTAACAAAGACTCTCCTTCCCAGATACTAAAAGTTCTCCCATCAGCACTGCTTAGATTTCTTGGGCGTGAACCCTCACTCCTTTGGCATGAAGTGAGAGAAGTCACTTCCAATCCCATCTAATAAACATGTAATAAAACAATAGCAATAAGCATTTATATAGCACCTTCTCTCTGCCAGACACTGTGCTATAGACTTTTATGAATTTTTTTTTTGGAGGGCAATTGGGGTTAAGTGACTTGCCCAAGTTCACATGGCTAGGGTTTTTTTTTGGGTAGAGTGTCTGAGGTCAAATTTGAACTCAGGTCTTTCTGACCCCAAGGCCGGTGCCACACCTAGCCGCCCCTGCTATAGACTTTTAAATGAGCACTTACAAACTTACTTTACAATGATTTAATCTTACACCTGTATTTTTATAGAACTTATTTGCATTAGTAATTTAAATATCTATATATTGTTTTGTCACCAAAACAAATATTTCTCCATCAATATTCCCACCTGGCTCAATTCGTCTGACTTTTCTGCTAAAGTAAGTTATTACCTGAATTTTGTTCTCCATTCTCCTAGATTTTCAAAAAGCATAATCACAACATCCACAGATAGTTTAACAGCTTCTTTACCCATTTATTCCTGTAATTACTTTTTATTTCCCCAGTTTTTGGTGTTTTGGTTTTTTTACTAAACTGAATTTAATAATTCAAGTACCAATGATTTTATCTCTGGGGGGACGTTCTCCACTGGCATGAAGCACAACTTGTGTATAATTCCTGGTCTTTGAATGGCTAAAAAAAAAAAAAAACAAAAAAAACAAAAAAAAAAACACCCCACCACTGAAAGCTTAACTTTGGTCCGCAGCTCCCCTAGGCTGGGATTTGGAGAGAGAATGTAGTTTCAAAGTCTGATGATGCCTCTAAAAGCTTAACGTTTCACCGATAGCTAAGGGTAAGAGACAATCACAAATATTTGCCTTGTGGAATTGACATTGGGAGGGGTCCATTGGTGGATTTCTGGACTTCGATCTGGGACTTCAGACTTCCAGTTACAGACAAGAAATCAGAGGATTTAGAACTGGAAGAACCTTAGACTGATTTCCAAGCCAACTCCTTAGTGCTGCCCTCCCAAACCCCTGAGAAGATGTCCGTACATTCCTACAACTTCTCAAGATTCTTTTAGAGTACCAAGTGGATCCTGGGGACTTCAGAAGGCTAGGCTTGCTGAGGGAGATGGAAAGAAAGAAGGATGGTCGGTGATTAGATAAGGGGTCAAAGAAGAAAAGCACAGGGGGAGCGGTGGTGAGGGGAGGAGCACGCACCGGGAGGCAGGAAGAGGGTGGCCCTCAGGTTGCCCTCTCGCACCGGGATCCTCTTCACCCCTGGCCGCAGGAAGCTCCGCTCGTGGACCACCTGTGCAAGCAACTTGGTGCGTACAGGCTCGTGACCCTCATACACCTCCAGATCCACGAGGAAAGGGGTCTGCACGTTCCGCTTGACCAGCCGCCAATAGGGCTTGTCGGGCTTCATGCTCCAGAAGAGCCCCATGGGCTCCACGCCGCTGTAGCTGCCCCCCAGAGCGGGATCCCGCGCCAGGTCCAGCTGCCCGTCCGCGTCCGCCTCGTAGTGGGCTGAGGCCTGGAAGAGCACCCCTTTCTCATCGCGGAAGGAGGCGC
Source organism: Pseudocheirus occidentalis (assembly GCA_028646575.1). Taxonomy (NCBI): domain Eukaryota; kingdom Metazoa; phylum Chordata; class Mammalia; order Diprotodontia; family Pseudocheiridae; genus Pseudocheirus; species Pseudocheirus occidentalis. The sequence goes on from CM053598.1 coordinate 191,284,617, forward strand.
GCAGGGTGACCCTCTGGGCCGGGGCCAGACCGTGCACCGCGATCGCCACGGGCTCATCCCATAGGCTGCGGGGCCCGGGAGTCAGATACACTGTCACTGCCATTGAAACTGACCCTAAGCCTCCTGCAGTCAGTGTAGATAAAGTGCAAGGGGCGGTCCTCTGGGTCGCATTGGCCCCCAACCCCATCCCCACCCCGGGGGCGGAGCATCTTGGGGGCTGTTCCCTGGCACTGTGCAGGCCAGAAAGAGGGGAGCCTGGGCTGAACCCTTATCTGGTTCAAAGTTCTTCCTTCCTTTTCGTTGTTCTGTCGTTTACAAAGAAAGCCCTAGAATTACGAGGGCTTGGGGAAGGTTTCTTGGAAAAGATGGGATTTCTGGCAGGGAAGTTAGCAGGGAAAGTTGAGGAGGGAGAGCATGCCAAACACGGGAGACAGACCCAAAAAATGTCAGGAGGAGGGGGGAATGGAGCGTCTTGTTAAAGGAATAAAGAGTCCAGTGTCACCTGCCCAGAATATAGGAGGAGACTGGGTCCTTAAAGGTTTTGAATGCCAAACTGAACACTCTGAATTTATCCTGTAGGCAATAAGGAACCTCTGGAGTTTATTCAGCAGGTGATGAGTGTGTGACATGGTCTGATCTGCACTTTAGGAAAATCACTTTGGTGGTTAAATGGAGAATGGATTTGATAGAGAGAGACTTAAGGCAGACTGACTCATTACCAGGTTATTGCATGAGTCCAGGCATGAGGTGCTGAGGGCCTTCAGCATGAGTGGAAAGAAGGGAATGTATTTGAGGGATGTTGCAAAAATGAAATTAGCAGGCTTTGAGAACAGTTTGGGGTGGAGGTGGATGGGGGTCAGAGGGGAAGAAGAGTAAGCAAGTAAGCTTGACTCCTAGGTTGAAAATCTGAGGGACAGGGAGGATGGGGTGCCCTCTACAGAAACAGGGAAGGAAGAAGCAGGGGAGTGTTCGGAGGACCAGAGGTGTGCTCTGAAAAGATTAAGCATAAACTGTCTTTAGGACAATCCAATTTAAGATGCCTTTAAGGAAATTGGAAAGGAGAAATTGGAGGTCAGGAGAGAGATTGGGTCAAGATGGGCAGATTTGAAAAGTATCAGCATACAGATTCAATCCATGGTAGTTGAAGAGGTCACTAAGTAGTGTAGGGGGAGAAGAGTAGAGGGCCCAGAACAGAATCCTGGGGGACACCTACAGATGAAAACCATGATCTGGATGAGAAAGGAAAGGAAACTGAGAAAAAGCAGTCTGATAAGTAGGAGAAGAACCAGGAGAGAGCAGTGTTCCTAAAACCCAGGGAGAAGCGTGATCAACACTGTCGGAGGCTTTGGACAGGGCAAGGAGAATGAGGATTGAGAAAAGGTCATTGGATTTAGCACCTAAGAGATCATTAGTAACTTTGAAGAGATCAGTTTCAGTGGAAGGATAAGACCAGAAGTCACATTGTCAGAGGTTAAGAAGGGAGTGAGAGGAGATAAAGTGGAGTCACCTCTTGTAGATCTTCCTTTTTTAGTTTAGCTATAAAGGGCAGAAGACAAATAGAACAGCAGTGGGGATGGAAAGACCAAGTAAGGGCTTTTTCAGAATGGGGAGACAGGGACAGTAGGCAATGGGCCAATAGATAGGGAAAGATTGAACATAATGACTCCTTATTGACTCCAGGATCAAATACAAAATGCACAGTTTTGGTAGTAAGTTGGAGGAGCCTGGAAGGAATGGGATCCCTTGAGCAGGTTAGTCTTGGTAAGAAGTAAGGTCCTCTCCTCATGTGAGAGGCATGAAGGAGGAAATAGTAGTAGAAGGCTTCTGAGGGGTAGGAGATGAAAAAGAGGGGAGAAGAGGGAGCTCACAGTGAAATGGTCACATTTTCTTCCATAAAATATTAGGCAAGGTTGTCAGCTGAGAAAGTGGGAGGGAGAACCCTGGGAGGTTTGAGGAAAATAAAAAAGGTTCTAGAGTCAGAACTGGAAGGGACCTCAGAGGCAATTTAGTCCAAACCCCTTATTTTATGTATGAGGAAACTGAGGTCTACTGAGCATGAATTGACTTAGTTAAGTTCATCATGACCTCAGTGGTAGGAAAAAGGTTGCTGGGGATCTGGCTTCTGGACTTGTGGAAGAACTAGGGAGTTCAGGATGGAAAAGAGTACTAATTGGTACTTTGAAAAGAGACTTAAATTAAATAAATGTTTTGTTGCTTTATAAATTTATATTAACTTTGAGGGCAGCTAGGTGGCACAGTGGATAGAGTCTGGGTCCTGGAGTCAGAAAGACTTATCTTCCTGAGTTCAAATCTGTCCTCAGACACTTAGTAATTATTTGTTCATGGGTTATTCACTTAACCCAGTTTGCCTGTCAAAGGAGCTGCAGAAGGAAATGGTAAACTACTGTGGGAAACAAAAAAAGGAATTCTGTTTCCACAGCATTAAAACTTCTCCCAGCTTTGAGTGATAACAGAATGTAAGTCTGAGGTGACTGGTTCTAATCAGAACTGTGACTTAGCAGAATCAGGCTTCTGATCAGGTGAAAGGTCAGAAGCTTGTAAACATGCTTAACAAATTGTTTGCAGGGGAACACACCAAGTAAGGGAACATGAGATGGGTGGTTCAGGAGGTTGCATCTAGGCAATAGAGAATAGGTGGGGAAATTCAAATTGGGACCAGCATAAAACAGCTTACATTTGTCTGAGTGTAATGGTAATGGGGATTTGAAGATTTTCCCTGCCCCTTGTATTGGCAGTCAAACAAGTACTTAGCACCTTGTTTCAAGTTCATGATTCTATCAAGTAATAAGCTCCAGAAATTGTGAATCCCACAGTGGGAGGAAGTTGCTGATGTAATGGGAAGGGGAGCAACAGGGAGGAGCTAATATCATATATAACAAAAAGCCCAAGCTAGAGAGCCAGAATTGCTGAGAGAAAGAGAACTGCTAGGATCCTGAGAACTTCTGAGAACTGCTACTAATTGAGAACAGAATGGAGAACAGAACTTGTGGCAGAACAGAGAACTGAAAACCGAACTGAGAACCAAACTGAGAACTAAGAAATGAGAAGAGAGGAGAATGGGGAGGAAGCATGGCTATGGTGCCAGTACTTTGTTTTGATGTTATGTTGTCAGATTTGTCTGTTGATAGAGGGTGTTGCTGTTGTTACAGAAGCCCTGGGACCTTACTGCTGGTTCAGAAGGCCTGAAAGAGGATTTTCTTCATGTGTGTTTATGGAAATCCTGGGGAGGGCCATTATGATGTTTTCTGAGGTCCTTGGACTATACTGATGATTTGTGTTGATTCCTCAGACCTTGTTGTTGGGTCTATGTTTATTTCACAGGCACAAAGTGAATTGTTGATGGTGTCGGCAATATGGCTGAATGTCACTGTGGCTTTGTTACTCTTTGATTTCCCAGGAACAGAAACTGTGGAGTACTTGAGGTGGGCTGGACACTGTGAGCTTCAATATGGAATAGGAACTGCCCAAGGAGCTGGATGAGGAACTGGGAGCTGCCTGTGTTTGAACCCAGGTGAAAGTTGGATGGATTCAAATAGGATCTGGACTCATGGAAAAGGAACCATGAAAGGTGAGAGCCAGCCTTGAGTCAAGATGAAAAGACCTCTCCTTGGGTATTTAATCCAAACTGAGAAGATCATGATTTACTGTGACCTAGGGGTGAAGAACTCTGTACTCTGTATCTTGTACCTTTTCAGGCTGATTGAATTAAGGATGATTGGAAACTCATTTTCAATTAAGAAGAAAGAAGACTTTTTGACTGAGAGATTAAGACAATGTGACCCAGGGATGAAGAACATTGCCCTTTGTGCTTTGTGTCCATTAAGGAGACAAGCCTTCTTAAGGATGATTGAATTAAGGACTTACTAAATGACTGAGTTACTAAATGATTGTACTTTGTTTAAAACTATGTGGCCACTTAGGTGAAAACTATGTGGCCATTTTAGTGATCAGTTCTTATGTCATGATATAGTGAATGCTAGACTTTGATTTCTATGAATGTTTGCCTTACTTTACTGCTGAATAAATAGAGAGTGCACTATACTATGTAATCAGAAACTTGAAGCTGTTCACAGCAACTGTCCTCCAGAGAGCTGCTCATGCTTGGCTTTTCTCTGAGTAAACATATTCTTCATTCACTAGGAATTTAAAGTAAATGTAAAATAAAACAAGAACTTTCCTGGCTTCACAAGTATTGTTCTTTCTAGAATAAACACGTTTCTCCCAACTTGAGGGCTCCTTACAAAGATTTAATTTTAAAAAGGGGAGCCCACTATGGTGCCCAGTTGGTTTCCAAGGGTTTCCCCTCTTCAGACCACTAACTTCCTGGGATTATTTTTGGAAATCACTGTGAACCTAGGAATGTGGGTAAAATAATAAGAGACATTTATGCCAGGCAACCAGAAGATCCGGCACACAGGTCAGGGGGAGGCAATGGACAATTTAAGTATTTCCTTGATGGTTGGGAAACCAGAAGGTTTCTGGTAATAGTGGACCTTGAGAGTGGCAAACCAAAGGTAGGTGCCTTATCCCGAGCCTGTAAGAACAGAAGGGGAAAGTTACAATGAATTTATAAGATAAAAAGTCAGGATAAAAGGTCAAGATAAAAAGTAAGATAAAAGGTCAGGAAGGTAGGATAGGAAGGAGAGAAAGGCATTCCTCCAAAAATAGTCAATTAGTGGAGGGTTTGGAAATATCCCAGCATGGCCCTGGTGCTGGGGGAGGCAGAGATCTCTGGGAATGATCCTTTTCAAATTGGCTAGAAGTCAATCAGTCAAATTACAAATCTGAGTTTTTGACCAATCTGAATTCGAATTCTAAATTGGTGGGCACTCTGTAATGTCTTGTCTTGTCTGTGTGTTTGTGAAACATTTCATGTTTTGTGTTGAGAGGTCTTGTAAGAAGAAACTAAGAAAACCTTTAGGGAATTTTTTTTTTTAAGACTGAGAGAGCCTTTCCAGAAGCTGAAGGTAGAGCTAACAGCTTTTAGAACTGATAGAGAATCAGAACCCAGACAGCCCAGAAGAAACAAGGGCTGGGAGGGAAAAGAAAGCTGAGAGTTTGAATCTAGGTCTAATTACATGTCAAATCCAAAGTTTGTATTTTTCAGGCAATGTGTTTAAAATCACAAAATACGGTTCTCTTGGTGCATAAATTGTTACACTACCTCATTCTAGGTTCTAAGGTTCAGAAAAACAGTATGAAATTGGTGAGTATGATTTTTTTATTTATTTGAAATGAAAAGGAGGGTGGATGTGGACCAAGTGAAGACTGGGAAAAAGTGAAAATATTTGGAAGGTAGTGTAGAAAAAGGAATGATTTAGATGGTGTAGGACAGCAGCAAGTCCAAGTGCCCTCAGGTCCATGCACTCTTAGTCACTCTCTCCCCCATTCTTCTTCAGATGATTTAGGGATGTTGAAAGAGTACAAGATTAGGGGCTGACAATGAAAATTTGTAGATTGATTTGTTAACCAACAGACAAAGTTATGGAAAGTTGGAAGGAATTATGTGTATCTGCCTTTCAGGAGTTATCTGAATTTTATTTGAACTTTTTATTTGAGCTTTTATTGAATCTAATATGGGTATTGACTATGGTAAAGACATTGGTTCAATTAATTATTGAGCTCCAAGGTTTCTGCTTGGAAGGGAAGCTGACAACAGCTTGTTAACATTGACTCAAATTCCGTAGGTCCTTTGACTGGACTAAGTCCTTTAGCTAATATGATTAAAGCCTTTTTTTTTTTTAAACTTCTCAGAAGAATAAAGGTAAGGAATTGAAATCCCCAGAGCAGCTCTTTATCGTAAGTCTCAAAAGGTGGCCAGACTTCTGCTTTTTGAGGAAGTAGAAGAGAGGTTATTCAGAGCTGGGCATATACAACCATTGTCTTTTTAAGGGAATATATGAATTTGTGGATAATATTTGCTTTGAAAGGCCAAGAGTATTGAACTTAAAAAGTGATAATATATGTAATTAAAATGTTTACATGTTGTTATTTGGCAAAATGACTGGCACATGTTAGACACAATACTATTACTATCTCTTTAATTTAAGGTAATTGTTCTATTCCTGATAACTTTGAAATGGTTTTTAAATACCAAAAGTAATAAGAAATGCAATTGATATCATATGAATTTTATTGTTTTTGTTATTACTGTATTTCTAAATTGTACTGATTATAAAATTTGAGAGATTTTGAAGTAGAAATGGTGTTAAAGCAATTTTTAATCTGAATTTTGTTGCATACAAGTGGGTATTTTTTAAAGGATGTGACAAAAATTGAATAATTTGAAACTGTTACATTTGTTTATAAACAAGTAATGATGTTAATACTGATGTTTGCTATGATGGCAGATTTCCCATTTGAAATCTTGTTTATTATGAAAATGTATGCAGTGGTTTGGGGTGATAATCTCCACATATTAATTATGAGATGAATGATTCTCTGTGCAAGGTGATTTGGACATTTGTTCACCTACATTGATAATGGGCTGTTTCAAGTTTTAAATACATTGTAATGATTAGGGCATTGTACATTTCTAATTTGTGTGATTTGGTAAACAATTATCAGTTATGTTGTGAAAAGCAATAATCTAGATGTTAGGTAAAGAATTGCGCAAAAGGAAAAAGAATAGAATGAGTGAGCTAGGAAAACCTTCCAAGTTTTGTCTATATTTCAGAGGAAATTTCACATAAAGTTATAAATTCTGTGCAAAAGTTCTTTATTGTAGAATTCCTATTGAGAAAATGAGACATCTTGAAAAAGAAATAAGGATGTAATTTTCAAGCTTGTTTCATGTAAGGACATATTTGTGTATGTTAACCTGGAGGTTTATGGACTACCATGTTCACTATCTATGTGAGATTCCAGGATGGAATTGATTTCTAGTGATATATTTAAAGGTAAAGGAAAGAAAATTATACAAAGTAAATTTTTGAAGGCCTGGTAAACTTTGTTATTGTTATAAGGCTAATTTAATTGGGTATGTTCTTCTAGACTCGTAAAAAACAATCTCTCAGGGCAGCTAGGTAGTACAGTGAATAGAGCACCAGCCCTGGTGTCAGGAGGACCTGAGTTCAAATATGGCTTCAGACACTTAATGCTTACTAGCTGTATGACCTTGGGCAAGTCACTTAACCCCAATTGTCCTGCCTTCCCCCCTCCAAAAAGAAAAAAAAATGACAATCTCTCCATTACAAACACCTTTTTGACTAAAGAACTTTATGATATCTAGGAATTTTGTAATAGTTTGTTATAATCCTTTGGGAATTTATGTTACTTAAGGAAATTTTATACCAACTTAGTGTTAATAAGTTCCTATGTTTAAAGTTTATTTTTGCTTTTAGGAGAGACAGAGAGACACCTATCATTTTAAAGTCATCCAACTAATTTTCTTCATAAAAGCTTAGTGATTATTCCTTTTAACATCAGGATAAATTTTGAACTGTTTTTAAAGAAGAGGAAATACTTTCAGGAGAAATGTTTTGAGAAAAAAAATCTTTTGTATGATTTTTCAAAGGCCTACTTAATTTCTGTTTGTTAACTAATTTGTTGTAGTAATTTGATACTGATGATAATTATGTTCAAATCTAGTGGGAATTTTGAATCTCATGGTGAGACCCAGATATTTGGGGAATTATGCTTACACAGAGGTTTATATAGAGGCATTATGGGGCTTAAGGATGAATGATGGCTAGGAGACACCAGATAGAGGAGAAAAGGGAAATTTTGTGATTCAGGATGGGAGGGAAACAAGAAATTTTACATCCCAGAATAAGAGGGACATTCTATGTTATTTCAAGATAAGGGGAAGAGACTTTGGGAAGCCTTCAGGCTAGAAAACAAACAAGGAAAGGGTGTAGGTCTTAGCCCTTAGGGCATCATATCCTCCCTAGTGCTTTTGGATCAGCCTTAAATGGGTGCTTTCAGAGAAACAGGGCCATTGGTTCCTGTTTTAAGTACCCAGTGAAAGGATACTAGGCTCTTTCAATGCCCTAAATGTTTTAGTGAGAGTGAAAAAGTTGTGACAGCTAAAGGCTTCTTAGCCTTCGTTGGAAGTTCTGAGATTGAATGAGGGATTTCCAAACAGTGTCCTTAAAGTCTCTTCGTTCCCTCCCCCACACCTTAGGCAAGACAAGAAGACAGTTTTACCTTTTCTCTTCTGGCAAAAGGGAAGGAGGGGAAGGGGCAACACTTACCAGGAAGGCTTCACAGGCAATGACCCTTGGGGCTAGAAAGCCTGGAAGCATCACCCAAGCAGTATGAAGTTAGAAGAAGCATGCCTCACACTTGGGTAAACTTGCTCTTAAAGTTGTATTTTCTATTTTTAAAAAATGACCTCTAGTGACAGACTTAAGAAATTTTAGATGTGAGTACTGGTAGAGTTTTTTTGTTTGTTTTTTTTCTTTGCTTTTTGGAGGGCAGTTGGGGTTAAGTGACTTGCCCAAGGTCACACAGCTAGATTTTGTGTTAAGTGTCTGAGGCCGGATTTGAACTCAGGTACTCCTGACTCCAGGGCCGGTGCTCTATTCACTGTGCCACCTAGCCGCCCCTGGTAGGGTTTTGATTAATGAAACTCACCATCTGATGTAAAAGCTTCTGGTACTATAAGGAATTGCCTTCTGAGCTCAATAACCTACCATCTGGGGGAGATACCATTAGCTATTCTGAGAGAATGTGACTGTTACACATGTAGGTTTGCATCTGGAAAAAAGCTGAAAAGACAATCTCAGCCTCAATCTGGGATGGGAACCTTCTGACTCAGTTTCCCCATGGTGTTCCTTTGAAAATGGAATGTTTCCCACCAGACTATTCCTGAGTCTGGCTATAAGATAGATGTGACACTGCATGTGGAAGTCTGTGATGCTTTATCTAATCAGCCTTTGCTTTTCTTTTTTTATGGCAGGTTTATGTAATCAAAGCAGGTAGTCAGTGAAAAAAAATGAGCATAATGGAAGTATGTAAAATCTTGCTGTTTTCAGTCTAAATGGGTAGTCATAGTCATGTGAAAAAACAAAATCCCTGGAACAGAACATTCTTTCTGAATGTTATGGGAATAATTAGACACAGGGAAAAGAAATAAAGATACAGCCACAATGTTAAATCATTATCCCATAGACTAAGGCTGGCATACATTTAATATTACTGTAATCAAGGTTTATGTTTCATAATGATGCAAGAATAATTGGGTATTAATACAACTGACTGAATTAATTACTGAAACTAAACCAGAGACATTTTCAGTTTGGGGAAAAGAACTTCAGGGATACGTTTGCATTGAACTTTATTCAGAGTTTGTTACTATTATGAAGCTGTGGTATCTGAAGACCTAGGAGGTTTTATGGAGAGGAATGGGAAATTTGATTTTATATTGTTACTTAATCAGGAAGCATAACAAGTGTGGAAATTGCCTGCGAAACACTCAAGGCTCACTTTAAAGAAGTTCCTTAACTAAAGTGATATTATAGTCATATCATAGACAGATTATTGGAACTTGTTACTCCAGACATTATGGGATTGTTAACTATTATTCTGAGTTTGACTCCAGACATAATTATGAAGAAATGTTGTTGAGCCACTGACCCATGATGCCAGCAACCATGTGAGAAGCATCTATGAACTGTAGAGGGTGACCTCCTGGGCAGGTTGGGAGAATGAGTATATGTTCTGAGCTGAGGTAGAATTCTCCTGACTCAATTTCCCCACTATGACACCTGGCAGACTTTAAGCCTGGCTTAAGGGTTCTGGAATTGCCATGAAGTTAGGCAAAGGTTGTTCCCTTGCTTTAGATGCGTCCTTATTCTTTGATGACAAATTTCTATAACCAAAAGTTTTGTAAGCATGATACCAAATCTATTAAATAATGAGATCGGTGCTGGAGCTTCTGAAGTTACTTGTATTCCTGTATTCTTCATAATGGTATGGAGACAATTAGGTCAAGGGCTTGTGAAATCAGAATATGTTATATTAGGGGAATTTGAAGATCTTCTCTGTCCCTTAATGGGCCTATGCGATCATATGGAACCCAGAGTTGGAGGAGCTTGCTGAATGGGTAGACCCGGAAATCAGAAGGAGACAGAGATGAGAGATTGAGAGAGAGAGAGAGAGAGAGAGAGAGAGAGAGAGAGAGAGAGAGAGGAAGGATTTTTGCCAGGGGGGAACTTCTTTTGTGGGGAGACCTACTGGAGGGACAGCTTAGGGATGTTTGTGTTCCCTCCACCTATGATATGCATGAACTTTGTCTTAAAAAGAATGCTTGGGGTGTAGGTGCTCCCTGCATTGGCAATGTGTATAGATATTTTTGTTACTATGATGTATTTAGCTTACTGGTGTTTCAATAAATATCTTGGTTTAATCTTCAAGGAAGAACATCTGTTATTTCTTTTAATTCAAACCTGGGAATACACCTGCATATTCATAGCAGCTTCTGTGGGTATCCAGTTGATGAAACAGAATATTATTCTATTACTTAGTTAATGTCATATTTGTTCAAATTATTTAATGTTAAAAGAAGAGTGGTTTATGGACTATCTTCTAAATGCTTTAAAGGAAACCTAACAAGAACAGAAGTCGGAAGTTTCATGACTTGATATGTACTGTTGAGTACTCAATGTATTTATGTATGTATTGGAGCCTGTTATTAATTCCTTAGGGGAATCTCATCCTCTTGATGGGGGAGATGAATAATGGACACTTGGCCAAGGTTCCAATTTTCATTTTATAAGAACAAAGGCATAAGGATTGATCAGTTTTGTAGGAGAACGGACATATGAAAGCAGATTTCTTCAAGAAGATGACAAGAAGATGCTGTGATGCTGGGCTGGACCAGAAAACTTCATCAGATAATCAAACTGTCTTTGGGCTCCTCTTCATTTTTATGGTTCCCTGACACCGGGAACACTGCTAATCTCAAGCTCTTCTCCAGCTGGCACTGGAAGGTACATAAGCCTCTTTTCTTTTTCCCTATTGCTTTCTTGTCCTCCAAGTAGCTTGGAGGTGTGGTTTTTTTTGGTGCGGTTTTTGTGTATGTGTGTGTTTTTGTGTTTTGTTTTTGTGGGCCTGATCTCTCAGGTCCCATTAGGTCAGGCAGCTAGGTACTCGCGTTGGAGAACATGGACATTCACATGTACTCAGCTTCTGAAGAATGGAGGACAAAGACAGACGCCTCATCTGGAAATGTGAGCCAGATTCTTACAATTCTCTCAGTGCTAGGGAACTGGGAAAACT
>CM053598.1:191296360-191317170 GCA_028646575.1 Pseudocheirus occidentalis
AGCACATTTGGCACAGGTTTTACTATAGAATATCCTATATAAACTTTAACTGTACCCCTCTAAGGTAGCAGGTTCCCTAAGAACTCTTGCCCGCTGTATAGTGTAACAGTAAATCTTTGCCACCTTGACTTAGAGAATGCTTGAGTCCATGAATTCATTCCAGACTGCTTTCCAGGGACTCTGGTTATTGGGGTTCCTAGACTCCCTGAACTCCTTGACCCCTTTGACACATCTTCCTGAGCTCAAATCTGGCCTTAAACATTTACTAGCTGGGTGACCCTGTGCAAGTCACTTCATCCTGTTTGCATCATCTGTTTCCTCATCTGTAAAATGAACTGGAGAAGGAAATGTAGTATTTCTGCCAAAAAAATCTGAAGAAAGGGGTTATGAAGATTTTGATGCAACTGAAAAGTGACTCAACAAAAACAATAAACAACAAATTTAACTTCTCTGGGCCTTAAATTTCCTCATCTGCAAAATGAGGGTATTGAATTTGATGACTTTTAAGGGTCATCTTTCTCTAAACCTGTGATTCTGTAGCCCTGTGCTATTTCTGCAGACTCTTACCAGTGAATGGGGCTTGTTGACATCAGAATTTACTGAGGGGTGTAGTCCCCAAGAGAAGCTGTTCTCTTTCAGTAGTAAATGCCACATACCTATTACATGAGCTTTGGGGAAATCAATAGTAGCATTATATCAAGCTTATAGAGAAAGCTTTAGAGTAAAAACCACTCCCTCAGAGAAACTAAATGAAGTGTTAGTCTTCCACACAATGGCTTTGATTGATTCAAGTAGCTGTACAGACCTTGTTCGTACTCAGGTCTGACAGTATGACTCTATCAAAACTTGTCATTCAGGGTCTTCCATAATTTGGTCCCCCTATATCTTTCCTACCTTGTGCCCCATTACTCAGATGATGCAAAAGCAACTTTTGTTCCAGCTAACCTGATATTCCACCACCAAGACCTTTAGACTTTACCTACTTAAGGTATCAGAGCTAAAACCAGCACAATTTCAACACCCACCCTTATAGAAAAGAGTTTTAAAACTACCAAATATAGCCTCTGAAGCCTGAGCTGGAATACCTGAAGTAAACAGGAAGCAATAACTCTGGTTTCTTTTCCTCATGGGTTGGAGCAACCGTCTCTACACCCTCAAACTCTGCTGTCTCTTCAGCCTCGAGCTGGGCCAACAGCTCCAGGTCACTGGCAGTGGAAAGCTCATCCCGGATATGGCTCCAGTCATACTGATGTCTTAAGAAATTCTGCCACTTGCTGGGAGGGACCCCGGGCCGTGGGGGTTTCTTGTTTAAGATCCATCGAGCTGTGCGCTTGTTCAGTTTTTTGAGCACAATATTCTCCCAGCCTCTGACCTCTCTCTGTACTGGTTTAAGCCATATTTCCCTTTCTTCCAGTTTCCACTCAGGAGTGTTTGACAGAATTGTTGACTGGGAGTCCATAATCTCAAAAGCAGGACTGGAGGAAGATAGAGCTGGGATGTCACTCTGTGAGCTTTCTTTCTTAGGCCTCCTCTTGAATTTGTATTTCTTTGGTGTCTTAACACTTTTAGTGGTTGGTTGGAGGGGTGGTAAGGATGGCATGTCCATTATAGATGAAGATAACAGTGGTTTGAATTTGGGGCGCTTCTGACCTTGGAACTCTCTGCTCTTGGGCAAAGAGATGATGTTTTCTGTGTTGTAGATATGGTCAAAATTATACCGGGAATAGGGTATGCAGGGCAGCCCCCATTGCTGCAGTACTTCTTGGGAGAATGATAGCTTTGCAGATGCCTGTTTGAGATATTGGTTCTTCAGGTGGGCACAGTGCTGGGAAATGTTGGGGGACACAGGTGGCACATCTGAGAATGAGTGACACTGTAACTTGTTCCTTGACTTAAAACAGCAAAGTGTCATGCCCCATCCTAGTCGAGTAAAGGTATGCTTGTCTTGTGAACGGGAGACAGCAGAATCCAAGCTCTTAGAGCTATGCATGCTGTTCCAGGGTAAATACTTCTGAATGAAGCACCAGGTCAGGAGTGAGAGGCCAGAGCTGGATCAGAGACACCAAGGAACCTATTTAGGGAATAAAAAGAATTGGTGATATGAAGAACTTGGTTGCCTTGGGAATTATTTGTCTGAACTGATACAGAGCAAAGCACACAATCAGAACAATTTATACTATAATATGAATGAGAACAACACAGAAAAACTCCAGCACTCTGACCGACGTATCACCGTGCTATCGGCAAACAGATAATGAGTGTACAGAAAAGTGGGGAATGATGGGTGCAGAATTGGGCGTAGGTTGTCATACTTGGTCAACGTGTAGATTTGTTTTGTGGTTGTTGTTTAGTTGTGTCCTGCTCTTTGTGACCCCGTGGACCAGAGCCTGCCAATACTGTTCATAGGGTTTTCTTGACAAAGATACTGGAGTGGTCTGCCATTTTTTTCTTCAGTGGATTAAGGTAAACAGAGATTAAGTGACTTGCCCAGGATCACACATCTAATAAGCGTCTGAGGCCAGATTTAAACTCAAGTCTTCCTGAGTCCAGGCCCTCCACTCTATTCTACGAACCACCTACCTGCCCCAGATTTGTTTAGCTTAGTTATAATTTGTTGTAAGAGACTACTATTCTGTTGGGAATGTAGAGTATAGGAGGAGAGTCATTAGGGAATCATAGTGATTTTTTAAAAAAGAATATCTATCTATCTATCTATCTATCTGTCTGTCTGTCTGTCTGTCTGTCTGTCTATCTATCTGTCTGTCTGTCTGTCTGTCTGTCTATCTATCTATCTATCTATCTGTATGTCTGTCTGTCTATCTATCTGTCTGTCTATCTATCAGTCTATCTATCTACCTGTCTGTCTATCTATCTATCTATCTATCTGTCTGTCTGTCTGTCTATCTGTCTACCCATCTATCTATCTATCTATCTATCTATCTATCTGTCTGTCTGTCTGTCTGTCTGTCTGTCCGTCCGTCCGTCAGTCTGTCTATCCATCTATCTATCTATCCATCTATCTATCTATCTATCTATCTATCTATCTATCTATCTATCTATCTAAATTGACTTCCCTGGCACAATGGATAGACCTCTAATTTTGGAGTCAGGAAAACCTGAATTCCAATTTGGTCTCAGACACTTACTAGCTTTGAGACCCTGGGAAATTTACTTAACCTCTACTTGTTTGCATTTCCTTAGCTATAAAAGAGAAGAAGAGCTCTTGCCTCTCAGGGTTGTTGTCAGAATCAAGTTAGATAATATTTGTAAAGTACAAACTCTTCATTACCATGTAAATGTCATCTTTTGTAATAGTTACCCTATTATAAAATTATGTAATATATGTGGCAGAGGAAGGATGAAACGACTGAGGAAACAAAGGTTTGAGCTTCTGCACAAATTGATTTGTTAAGCAACGCGTGCTAACTGCGTAACAAACTGGGACCAAACCTCTTCAGCTCCAGTGCTGAACCATAAATACAAGGGAGAACGGATTTTTATGCATTAAAAGATAACAATAAGCAGGATACGAAACAGGATGTATAATTAGGTAGCCTGATTTCTAATTGGAGGAAAGATTAGGCTTTGCAAGTTAGGATGGGGAGAGCAAACCAGTGCTGCTCCTAGTAATCGGAAAAAGAGGTGTCCTCTTCCCCCAATCCAAGACAGAAGGAAACAGTAACTGAGTGACCAGTACAGAGCCAGTTTTCAGGTAAGACATACAGGCTGCTTGATATCTGTAATTGTAAGAAAACTCCTTGAATCAGTCTCTGGGTTTGATTGGGTTTCTGGTCAGCATAATCTAGGTGTTCAGCTAAGGGTCTCTAAGTAACAGTTACAAGTGGTCCAGCTTCCCAGTCGTTTAGGGTTAGGTTCAAACAATGCAATAAAGTTTTCTCATAGTTCCCATAAGTGAACAGAGTTTTCTCACAAGACAGAAATTGAATTAAACCCATAACTGAATAGAAAGGAAGCTGAGCTAGATGCAGAATCGAGTCACAAGCTTGAGTCAGTATGGTCTGCTCAATTCCCTCATATAATATTTAAGAAATAATATCATATGGTATATCATAATATGATATCATAATGTATTGCATCATAGAACATATTATATAAGTGCTTATCATGTACTAAGTGCTATATAAATGCTAACTATTATAATTCTGATTATTGATAAACTCCTTTGTAGAGGTGGGGATTCACAGGTGTGGAACATTGCATTTAACATCAGATTATTTTTGATATGGTGTTTGAATTTGCTGAATATTCTTTTTTTTCTTCCTCTTTTAAAGAAATCATTTTTTATAAGGGGATGGTTTTCTGGGAACAGGAAAAGGAAGGCATATGGAGACAATATAAAGAGAAAAGATATCAATAAAATCTATTATTTGAAAGTCCTATCAAAAACATGTAATTTTAAAAACTTGGTGGGGGCTCTACACATGTCTCTTTCTCATGCCATTGGAGCAGGAAGAGAACAGCTCCCTGGGAGTTTAAAAAAAAAAGCAAGCAAGCAATAAGGTACAAAATGCTGAGTAAGAGAAGAAGAGTAATACTGGTGATAATTAATAAATTAATTTTATTTATATAATAAAATAATAAAATGTGGTTTACTCCTTTTTTTTCTCATAGTCTCTCCCTTTCTCACACCCATAAAGTTGGTCTCCCTGATCCTAGTCTTTCCTCTAATTTTTTCTCATTGTTATAACCAAATTACAGAAGTTAGAATGGAAGAGACCTTTGGTATTGTTTAGCCTGATGCCCTCATTTTATAGATAAGGAAATTGAGCAAGGACTAGACATATGCTTTATTTCTCATTAAATATTTCCCAATTACAGTTTAGTCCAGATGAGGCACAGAGTGTGGCAGGCCTCAGGCTGGGTCTTGGACAGTTCTGCTTTAGGTCACATAAAAATGGTATAAATAACAGAGTTAGGATTCAAAACCATACTTTGATTCCAAATTTAGTCTTCTTCCCACTATACCCCTTTCTATTTTGAACAACATTGGTAGATCTATAATAGTTTCAATCAGTGTTTTTTATCATGTCATTCACATACACACATATACACACAGTGCTGGAAAAAAGTGCTGTTGCATTCAGGACAAATTTCAAACCTATGAGAATTTTGTATTCCTCAAATAACAACTAAATGGTTCACAGAAGAAAATACAGTAGTAATGGAAAATATACTCCCAAATTAAATTTTACTTACTTTTTCAAGTTGTTCACTGATTTAAAAAACCTTGTTTATGGTCAAGAAATAATAAGCAGTTCTTAAGTACCAGATAAATTCAAAACTACAAACTCATCTTTTTCTTCACTCTGGAACTTCACTGATACTACTTTCTTTTTTTTTCCTTTTCTTCTTTTTGGAAGGGGGAGGGCAGGATAATTGGAGTTAAGTGACTTGCCCAAGGTCGCACAGCTAGTAAGTGTTAAATATCTGAGGCCAGATGTGAACTCAGGTCCTCCTGACTCCAGGGCCAGTGCTCTATTCACTGAACCACCTAGCCACCCCCACTGATACTACTTTCAAACTAGATTCAATTACCTTTTTCTCTTTAGTCAGTGAAATAACCTTCCTCCGTTGCACTAGAACGGATTATCTATACAGGAAAAAGAATGATAACAAGGGTTATGCAACTGGCTCTGTACTGGTCACTCAGTTATGCAACTTTCATACATTTTTTTCTTATTTTTCCTAAAAACAAATCCTATATAGTGATACCCCAAAACTCACTAATATTTTTCGGTATTTATATAAACATCCACAGCACAATTTGGAAATACTCAGTAGAGAACTTATATTTCAGTCAATTTAGTTTCCAATTAGTTTATAATGCCACTGATTTCTGCAATCTGGGAACAAAAATTCCCTCTCTTATCTGTGTTTTCTGTCTCCCCAACTTAGCCAGAGTTAGGGATTCAAAGAAGAGAGACTTTCTGTAGGAAAGTTTTCACTCTTTAAACCATTTTTGCTTTGACTGATTAGTCCACGGGGAAAAGTTAGTTTACTATATTAAGACACAAACACAGACAACCTGATAAGACAGACATATAGTACCACGTGGCTCTAATTCGGGTTGGTGGGCCCCCCTCATCTTTAATTCACAGTACTTCAAAGGTACCAAATTAAGACTGCTTCTATAGAAATTTACCAGAAAGGATAAACCAAGGCAGATCTCTGCACTAGATATAATTTATTATAAGGGGCATGCAACCTGATAATAAAGGATAGGTCTAATGGCACTGTGTCTGGCCAAGAGATCCTGAATCAAAGGGGCAATATATTTTTATAAGCATAGAACAAAGAACAGAATAGAAGCTACCTAACTGGCTAACATCACAGCGATGAAAGATCATTGTTAGCTGCATCAAAGAAACCTTAGCTGTTAAAGAGGGAAAAAGGTCAGGCTGTCCTTGCCGAGTTGCCCTATTTTCTTAGGAATACCCCATAAACCTTGCAAGAGATGCTGAGACTGTTTTATGAGAATTTGAGAACAGAGTTTTCCTTTAACTAGTGCTACTGTATTGTTGTCATCTAACATCAGAGAGAAGGAGTTTTGGGCTTCAGCACACCTTTTCTCCACCCAAACCTCAGAGAAGAGGCTTAAGATTTAACAGAATTATTACAGTATAAAATCAAATATAAAATGTGGCATCAAAAATTAATTCCCTCAATGTAAAAAAAAATTATCAGCTGAATCTCCCACAGTTTTAGATCAAATTTCACATAATCTAATTATGTTTCCTAGTCTTTCCTGGCTTCATCCGGGAGCTTCCCCTGGCCAAGTTATAAGAAATTTCTTCAGGAAGGAATCCTACCCTACACTACTACCAGCACCCATTATTCTCCAATGGGGAATCTTCCTCAGCAATTATGGAGGAATACTAATACTGGAATCCTATATTCTCTTAGGGCAGTGGTTCTCAAACTGTGGGTTGCGACATATTTCCGATGGTCTTAGGAACCGAGACACTACTCCTCTATATGTCTCCAGGCGGGTCCACACATATGAGTATTCAAGGGTTGCGGCATTAGGAAGGTTGAGAACCACTGCCTTAGGAGAATTTTTCTGGAGATATCCTTCCCCAGTAGTGTGGGGGCTTACCTTAGCTGGGAAGAGATGAAATTGAGAGGGAATAAAACCTCAGTCCTATATGGAGAAATACTTTGGTAAAAAACTTCTCTAAGAAGTTCCTCAGAGAGGCCACCCTGGGGGAGCAAGGGTCCCTCTCTATCCCTATACAGTTGTCAATTGTCAAGACTGAATTGAGATTAACTGAGGAAACAAAGTCCAAGAAATGTGATTTATTGGCAAGGCATGCAGCGTATAACAAATCAGGTCCAGGACCTACTCAGTAGGCACAAGGACCCTAAAGAGAGATTTACAAAAGTTTTTATAGTTACTCTTTTTAAATTTAGGGATATTCCAGAGTTTGAGGATTCTATTTGGTTGCATCCTACAAAATAGTTAGTGGTACAGTAATAAATAACTTCTCTGAAATTACATAGTAATTTACATAGTTTAATAAGACTAAACTTATGTCAGGAAAACAAGATAATTCCACCAGCTGTACAAAATGTAGGCAAAGGATACAAAAATGGAATCAATTTGGTTTTCTCACTAACATTGTCAACTTTACTTCTCTTGAAATTCAGCGAACTCATTTGTAAAAAGAAAGTATTAGACTAGATGAGTGGCACTTAACTCAAATGAGTATTGATCCCCGTGGGCTACAATTTGACTTAGAAAACCATAGGTTAACATTATCTATGCTGTACTGTATTTTTACCTAATTTGTTAAATATTTCCAAAGTACATTTTAATGAGGTGCCTCACTTGGAAGTTTTGAGGCCATGAGTTGGACATCTCCAGACCAGATGATTTCCAAAAAGTCCCTGCAGGTTTGAAAACCTATAAGATAACAAGTTTTCCCTCTCTTTTTTACTATCCAGTTTCTAAAGTCCTTTGCTTCCATTTGCTCCACTCTATTTCTGAAGGAATTATTCTCTTCAGCAAGCTTTTGAGATTCTTTTTCCATCTGGCAAATTCAACTTTTTAAAGCATTCTTCTCTTCATTGGCTTTTTGGGCCTCTTTTGCCATTTGAGTTAGTCTATTTTTTAAGGTGTTATTTTCTTCAGTCAGGTTGTTGACTCTTTTATCATGATTTTCTTGCATCATTCTCATTTCTCTCCCCAATTTTTCCTCCATTTCTCTTATTTGGTTTTGAAAATCCTTCTTAAGCTTCTCCATAGCTTGTAACCAAGTCTACATTTTTCTTGAAAGTTTTTAGTGCGGGAATTCTGACTGTGTTGTCTTCCTCCCATTCCATGCTTTGATCCTTTTTGACCCCAAAAAGGAATCTAAAGTTGGATTGCTGAGCTTTCTTTGCTTCCTTTGCCTGCTCATGTTGCTTTCAGAAGGGAGAGCTCTGTCCCAAATCGCTGGGGTTTTCACAGCTGCTGGAGCTATTAGGAGGCTGCCACCATCTCTGCAGCCCCCTTCAGCTTTGGCTCACTGAAAACCCACCTCAGGACCACCACCCAAGACTGTGATCCTGATCCAGGTAGCTCAAGGTAAGAGCACTTAGCTACTGAATGATCACTTGGCCCCCCTACAATCTGTAGGCTGGAAGCTTCTGAAGCAGACACTTGGAGGCAGCTGCAGGGCGGCCACTTCAGACTGCTTCTAGCTCTGGAGGCAGTCGGCCGGACCCTCTCCCTGAAATTTAGCCAAGTTCCACTTACCTTTTCCCTTTGTCCTTGGCTCTTATGGGTTGGTAATTCTGGAAACCACCACAGCCACCAGTGATCTGCTCTCCTGAAAGCTCCAGCCTGGGCTTCTCCTGGATGGCCTGGGACTAAAACCACATGGAGCTGGGCTCTGCTCCAAGCAGCTGTGATGACCTCTTTCTGTCCATCTGCTGGGCAGCCTTTAGCAGGAGCCTTGTTTCTCTGTTATTTTATGAATTCTAGAGCTCTAAAATTTGTTTAGAGTCATATTTTATAGGTATTTGAGGTGGTTATGGGGGGAGCCACAGAGTTCTCCTGTTTCTACCACTATCTTGACTCTGCCCCCTTACTATCCAATTTCTATTCCTTGTTCTAAGTACTTCTTGTCTCCAGCCCCAAAAGAAGCCATATTCTAGAAATACTGACTTTTATCAGTTGATATTAAGAATCTTCCTTCTGGGTGAAAAAAAAAAGGTGGTTTTTAAAAATTTAAATTAATTATTTTTTTCAGAATTTATTTATTTATTTATTTATTTAAACATTCATTTACACAAGATTTTGAGTTCCAATATACTCCCCATCACTCCTCTACCCCCACCCCAAATTAATTCTTTTTTAAAAGAACCCTCCTTATGTAATGGAAATGAGGAGCAGTACAGCATGTAACATTTACCTTTTCAGTGACTCTTTCCTCACACTGTCCTGGCAGAATGAATAGGAGTTAGTGTTTTAAGACTGTTTTAGCTTCCCTGTTTCTGAAGCTGTTTATAGTTGTTACCAAGCAACCAGCAAGTTCTTTTGTGTTCTATCATCTTTCTCGGAACCTAAGAACTTAATCTGAGGACACATCTGGTTTTACAGAAAATCTCCCTTTAAAAACAACCACCTACCCGTCTTGAAGCAGTTGTGTCCCATTTTCCATGGTTTGATTTACAGTTATCCCTTCCACATCGCAACTTTCCCCATCTTGGTTTTGAAATATCTCAGGTCAGTGGAAGAAATTAAATGGGAATTTTGTGGAAGCCACAGGTGACATTCAAAGGCCAGCAGATGACACAGAATTTTTGACCAAATACATAACCAAAATTTAAAATAAGGTATTATAAACACCCCACAAAAGAAAAAAGAAAAAAAAAACCCCAGACTTTTCTGGAATGAAGGGAGGACCAAAAAATTTTATGCAGATTTTCCAGATTGGGTGTGTGTGAGGCACCATGCCCCTAACTCCCCTCCCCCTATCTGGAAAGGATAACTATTTCCTGGTTTTTTATCACACATGGGTAAGGTTCATTTGGCTCATTGATCCAAGAAAGGGTTAAGCCTCAAACCTACTATGTGACAGAAAGGGAGAAGAAGCTTCTAGCACCCCTTACTCTCCTTAGACTTAATTTCTAGAGCTTGACAAGCTCAGGAAGCTAAGCAGTATTAGTTTACTATGGACTGAAATGCAGATGAGCCAGTAATCTTGGCCAAAGGGGTCACTTCCAGCTGGGAGGATGGAGAAGGATTTCACAGAGTAGGCTAGGCCTTAAAGGGTAGAAGTAAGGGGTTTGAAAAGGTTTAGAGAGAAAGGGAAGGGCTCATCCAATGAGCCAGAAAAAAATACTTGTGAGCACATCTACCCATTCCAAGATGAACTTATAGAAGGAGAATCCAGGCCCATCAGGGTTCAGAACCCCTCTTCTTGTGTCCTTCTACTTTCACTTACCTCACTACTTCCATGACAAAATGGGTCAACTCACCAGTGACTTTCTCACTATGCGCTAGCAATTTCTGCTCTCATTCCAGCATGAATAGTCAGTCATGGGGGCTTATAAAAATTATGTCAAAATCTGGTTGCCTGGAGAAGTTCATCAGTATCATATGTCAATTTCACAACAGCTTACTTGCATTGGTTCTGGATAATGGGCAATACACTCACTTTTCCAGTCACCAATGGAATAAAACAAAGCCATGTGCCTACTCCCAAGCTTTTTAGCATGATGTTTCAGCCATGTTGTCAAATGTCTTCAATGAGGATGAACACGGCATCAAGGTCAGCTACCACACTGATGGTAAATTCTTCAACTTGAAAAGGCTACAAGTCAAGACCAAAGTGGAGGGAGTGTTGGTGCATGATTTTTTGTTCACAGATGATTGTGATAGTGTAGTCTCCGAAGTTGAGATGCTACAAAGTATGGCTTGATTCTCTGCTGTTTGTGTTCATTTTGGCCTAACAATTAACAACAAGAAAACACAGGTGATCCATAGACCAGCACCACACCATCCATATGTGGAACTATCAGTTACAGCAAATGGAGAAGGTTTGAATGCTGTGCATGAGTTTGATAAACTCGGTAGTGTGCTTTTTAGGGACGTACACAATGATAATGAGATTGGCACACACATTGCCAGAGTTAGCTCAGTGTTTGGGAGGCTCTGAAAGGAAAGTGTGGAAGAGAAGAAGTATTAGACTGAACACCAAACTGAAGGTCTACGGAGCTGTTGCGTTGATCTCATTGTTGCATGCCTGTGAAACCTGGACAGTCTACCAGCACCACGCCAGGAAACTGAATCACTTCCATTTGAATTGGCTTAGGAAGATTCTGAAGATCACTTGCAGGATAAGGTATCAGACACTGAGGTTTGCACTCAAGCTAAACTGCCAGGCATTCAAACTCTGCTTCAGAGAGTGCAAATCCAATGGGCTCGCCATGTTGTTCAAATGCAAAATATACACTTGCCGAAAAGACTTTTATGGAGAACTCACACAGGACAAACGCTCACATGGAGGTCAGAAATGATTCATGGACACTTTTAAGGTTTCTTTTGAGAACTTTGGAATTGATTATGTAACATGGGAGACACTGGGTCAGTATGACATGCCCATATCAGAGAAGGTGCTGTGCTTTATGAGCAAAGTAGATTTGAAGTAACTCAAAAGAAACATAAAATGCACAAATTTAGAGAATTCATTCCAAATGATCACAAGGACTATTTGTGCCTGACCTGTGGTAGAGTGTTTCGAGCTTGTATTGGTTGGATCAGTCACAGTCAGACACACTGTAACTTGACCCTAGCATAGTGGTCTCATTTTGGTCCTCTTCAAGAACAAAGGACAGCAGTCAACCAACCAAGCATTCTCTGCTCTCATTCCAGCATGGAGAGGTAGATAAAATGCTGGACTTGAATCTAGGAAAAGTAGGGTTCAAATCTGTCAACTGGACCAATTTGTGCATGGTTGAAGTCTAACAGAGCTGGCTAGAGACAGGAGAATCAGGAATCAACCAGAAGTTTAATTTCAAAATGGGAGAAATGGCTTACAAGCAAGGAGGCAGATTAGACACATGTGCTGGCAGCCCACCCCAATGGGGGGGACCAGGCAGTGTGGGGGAGATCTCAGTACTTACACCAATGACTGCAGTGAGCTGTAACCCTGACAATGAGGCATAACGGCAACAATGAGACAAGTTTGATTCATAGCAGGGCTTCATGAATGGAACATAGATACTTATCTGAGCTTATCTGTAACCAGAGAATGCCTAAAACTGGTACCAGAGGGTAAGATTATCCAGAGGGTGAAAATAAAGGATTGCTGTTATGTTAAACTCAAGTCACTTCACTCAAAAAACCAATGCCTCCTAATATCTTGACAGATCTTAAGACTGTATATTTAGTGTTGGAAGGGACCTTAGAGATCATCTCATTCAAATCCCTTATTTTGCAATGATGGAACTGCAGCCCAGAGAAAAGGAATGACTTGCCAAGGTCACACGAATAGTAAGTCTAACCATCAAATGATGTTTATACAAGTTACCAAGATTGGCAAATAGTGAATAAACCCCATTCATCCAAGCAGAAAACAAAAATTGGAAAAGTTATATATATTAAAAGGTGCTAGAAAAATACACAAGAATGATTGAGTTCTTTAAATAAGAGCAAGAAAAGGCACTTCCTAGTGCCATCCAGGAGAGGGTATCAAAGTAGCCATTGTGGCCCCATCTTACATGCACTAGGTCAATGCTGTACTTCCTTACCAAATGAGTTCAGGTTATTTGGGGTGTTCTCTAGGAAATAAATGAAGAGGGTAATTGATTTGATTCTTCTGTCCACATTCCTATATTTAGCAGCAATTGCCCTCTAAATTAGAGCTTTTACAATTTTTAAAAAATGGTCATAGTCAGAAAGGCCATGTACAGAACTTAGGCATCCTAATAAGAGTCATTAAAAGTTATTCTTTGTATCCAGAAGGGGTCTCAGAATCTGACCACTGTGGGCCCTCTGGGTCTTCAGTTAAGTCTCTATCCAACGAAGAGAGTCTTAGGATATACCCACAAGTAGGGAGCATGATATAGAAAATGAGTCAACAAAGGAAACAGTGAAGGAGTAAGGAAGGAATATGAATTTACTAAACGCCTACTGTCAGACACTGTACTAAATGCTTTTTCAAAAAAATAAATAATATATTATTTGATACTCATAACAACCTTATTGTGCTATTATTATCCCCATTTTACAGTTAAAGAAACAAGCAAATGGAGGTTGTGACTTGCCTAGAGTTACACATCTAGTTAGCGTCTGAGGCCAGATTTGAACAAAGGTCTTCTTGCCTCCATGCCCAGCACTCCATCCACTGAGCTAATAGGCTGCCTCCTAGGTAGGAGAATCAAGTGAGCAGCGTCAGAAAAATTCAGAGAAGAGAGAGCCACCAGGAGGAGGATGTAGTAAATAAATGTCCAATGCTGTAGAGAGGTTGAGAAAGAAGAGGATGAGAAAAGGCAATAAGATGCCTTCATACATTCCCTCCTCCAGTAACACATCTCTCACTATCTGCCCCCTCCCCTGTGCAGCCACTTAAGCATAAGGAATTTGGCTCAGGGGTAGACCATGGGTAGGAAGGAGGTGCCAAGCTCAGGGGAGGAAAGAGGAATAAGTATGTTCTTGGTGTTCTTTGATGTTCCTTGAATAAGTATGTTCTTTGATGTTCTTTGATTAAGTATTGTTCTTTGATGAGGCTGCCTGCTGAGTCTCCTCAGCCTTCTCTGTGAAGTCACAAGTCAGCAGAGGTCAGTGATCAGACAGGGGAGAGCAGGGGAAGCACCCACACCACGTCTGGGATCCCAGGTCCGTGAATCTGTCCGTGCTTCTAAATCTTCCTCAGCAGATAAGCAGCCCTACTAGAAGTGTGAATTGAGTATCCTGTAGAAGCAGAGTCACTGATATGCTTTAACCAGCTCACAGGGGTCACAGGCATGGGAAGCAGACAAAGGCAGCTGTGCCTATGTTTGCTGCTGTTAGGTCGTACCTAACTCTTTGTGCCTCTGTGGACCATAGCAGCCAGTACTATCCATGGGGTTGTCTTGGCAAAGACACTGGAATGGTTCACCATTTTCTCCTCCAGTAGATTAAGGCTAACAAAGGTTAAGCAAATTGCCTACGGTCACATAGCCAGTGTTGTCTGAAGCTGGATCTGAACTCAGATCTCCTTGAGTCTAGGCCCATTTCTCTATCCACTGAGTCACCTAGCTGCCTTGTCAGTTAAACCAAAGTTGTCATATGATACTAGATTAGAGGATGTCTGGTTTGTAGTTCCTATACCTCTTTACACAATGTCTATAAAGCTATATCTGTGTTTAGGACTTTTAAAAATTGCAAATGCTGATCTTTGGAATGAATTGACTTTGCTTCATGGACACAAACATTTATACATAGCTATATTGCTAAATTTAGGCCCCCCTAACATCTCTGTATAAAGAGGAAAAGCATGTGACCTATCTTCTGTACTAAAGTCCCAATCTGGGGTGCTGCCACTCCTTCTCTGATGCTACAAGCTCCACGGATCATCTGGGAGCTGCCCCTTCCCTCCATAAGCTAATCTGAGATAATATGTCTTTGTATTACCTCTAGATACTGATAAAGGCTCAACTCATAGGCATAGTGGTTCTATCCTGTCTGTAGCCCTTCTGTGATCTTTTCTAGATGCAAAAACCCCTGTCAATAAACCTTATTAATGATTGATTATCATTTATTAATAATATCATTAATTAATAATTAGCCAGCCTTATTAGGATGCCTAAGTTCTGTGGGTGGCCTGCCTGACTGTGGCCATTTAAGAAAAAAAATCACAAAAGCTCTAATTTAGAAGGTAATTGCTGCTAAACATAGGAAGCAATGTGGATGGAAAAATCAAATCAATCCCTCTCTTCAACTGTTTCCTGGAAAACACCCCAAATAACCCAAACTCACTTGGTAAAGGAGGGGTAGACAGTGAGAGATGTACTACAAGGTCATAAGGGCTCACTCGACGCAATGGAAAGGAGATTTGTGTAAGATGGTGCCATACTGACCATTTTGCTACCTTCTCCTGAATGGAGTGAAATGCAAGTGAAAAGATGGTACTTACACTTCCCTTAAGAGGAAACTAGATGGTGTAGAAGATAGAACAAGAAGACTCGAATTAGAATCCTGCCTCAAATGCTTGTTAGCTATGTGATCTTGGACAAGTCATTTAACCTTTGACTGCCACAGTTTCCCCCTACACCAGAACTAGTGATAGATCAAAAGAAGAATGATCTCTTAATTTGTTAATAACATTAGCTTATATATACATATGTACAAATACACTAGATATATACACACATATGTATACATACAAATGTAACATGCCCTTATATCCCACCTTACAAATATTATATGAATCATTCTTCACAATAATCCTGTGACGTAGGTGCTATTATTATTATCCCCATTTATGGGTGAGCAAACTGAGGGAGACAAAGGTTAAGTGACTCGCTCAGAGTCACGCAGCTATTAGTCTGGATTTGAACCCAGATCTTTCTGAATACAAGTCCTTTGTCTTCCTTTTACCTGCAAGGTTGGCATTGGAAGATTTCAACCTCTCCAAGCTAATTCTGTACTGTATCAATTCTAATTTAGTCACATCCTCCAAGTATTGCCATGAAGTATCTCTTGTTTTCCCCTGGGATCTGAGGTATCTAGGTCTCAGGGAGGGAAGAGTCAGGGGCTTTTTTCTTTTTTTTTCTATTTTTTTTTTTAGGCAATGGGGATTAAGTGACTTGCCCAGGGTCACACAGCTAATAAGTATCTGAGGTCAAATTTGAACTCGGGTATTCCTGACTCTAAGATCAGGGCTGTCTCTACTGTGCCACGTAGCTGTCCCCAGGGGCTTTGTTTAATCCCAACTTGAAGCCCTTAAGTTTTCCTCACTGAAAGTATAACATAGAACATTTCCATACCATGCTATTTATTTTTGTCTCCAGATCCCCATAAGTAACAAGTTAGAGTTTCTTTCAAACTGAGTTCTCTGTTTAGCTGTTGGTCTGAATGTCCCCCCAAGCAAATTGCTTTAAAATGCACATTTTAGTTTCTATATATATGTGTATGTGTGTGTGTGTGTGTGTGTATAAAATTGTAATGTTAATGGTAATTTGAAGATCTTCCCTGCTCCTTAATAGGCTTAAGTGAATTTGAGGACTTTCCTTGATTTGAAAATATATTCTGCCCCATAATAGGCTGAATGTGGTCACATGGAGCCTGTGGTGGGAGACATGATTTTCAGGAATGCCCACACCTTGTTACTTTGTGATTGGGTAGTGGGTCACAAGGGTTGTGACATTCTCTGACTCTGGAATATATATATCCTGATGTGAAGTTTTGCTTTGGGGCTTGCCTTTGGGAAGAGTCCTGCTATCTAGCTAGATGAGACTTTGGGCAGCTCTTGAGCCCCTCCCTGGCTTTCAAAACCCAAATGTTGGTGCTTCTCTCTCTGGTAAGTGACTAGGTATGGATGGTCAGATAGCTGGAAACCCTGTCTGTTGGTCTGTTTCTCTCTCTGTAATTTTTTTTTTGTCTGCTTGTATCTTCTGTTTTTCTTTTTCTCTGAAGTTCAGGGTACTGTCTTTTCCCCCGGAACTAGGTAAATGATATGTTTGATTAAAGTAAAATTATTGACCCCTTTTTGAGTTGCTTTGCTTTAGAAAAGCAGATCAAAGAACCTGTGCTAGCAGCCATCCTGGGTATGCTAGGGTGCTTACTGCTGCAATAATATATATTATGTATAATATGCCACACATTATGTATAATATATAACCTATATCAAACTGTTTACCATTTTATGAAGAGGGGAGGGGAGCGAGAAAAATTTGGAACTTATAGTCTTGTAAAAATGAATGCAAAAATTATCTTTACATATAATTAGAAAAAATAAAATAGTATGAAAACACAAAAAATGTAAAGTGTACAATGTTTTCTCCTACAATACCTAGTATTACGAAGATAACAGTGAAAAAATGTTCCTTCCTTCAAAGAGTTTGCCTTCTACTAGAGGGGAAGGGGCAGGGAGAGATAAGTATAACCTGTTTTGGGGATTGGTTAAGTATCTCTATTCTCCAAATTTATAAGAATGCAAGTCATTCCCCAATCTATAGTCAAAGGATATGAACAGGCAGTTTTCAGATGAAGAAATTAAAGCTATTGGAAAAAATGCTCTAACTCACTATTGATTAGAGAAATGTAAATCAAAACAACTTTATCACACGTATCAGACTGGCTAACATGACAAAACAGGAAAATTATAAAGGTTGGAGATGTGGGAAAATTAGAACACTAATGCTTTGTTGGTGGAGTTGTGAACTGATCCAGCCATTCTGGTGAGCAATTTGGAACTATGGCCAAAGGGCTATCAAACTTTGCATACCCTTTGGCCCCACAATACCACTTCTAGGTCTGTATCCCAAAGAGACCATAAAAATACCACATGTACCGCATGTACCAAAAATATAGTGGCTCTTTTGGTGATGACCAAGAATTAGAAATTGAGGAGATGGCTATTAATTGGTGAATGTCTGAACAAGTTGTGGTATATGAATTTTATATTCTATAACTATTATGCTATATTAAATGATGAGCAGACAAAATTCAGAAAAACTCGGAAAGACTTATAGTTACTGATGCTGAGTGAAGAGAATAGAACCAGGAGAACATTGTACAGAGTAACAATCCCATTGTGCAATGACTGACTTTGATAGACTTAGCTTTTCTCAGCAAGGCAAGGACTTAAAACAACTCAGAAAAAACCCTTGATGGAAAATGCCATCCACATCCAGAGAAAGTCTGGATGGAGTCTGAATGCAGATAGGCAGATTATTTGCTCTTTTTTTGTTTTGTTTTTTCTTTCTCATGGTTTCTCTCATTTGTTCTGATTCTTCTATACAACATGACTAATGTGAAAATATGTTTAATAAGAATGTGTATGGGGGGGCCCACTACCCCGCACAATGAATAGAGAACATGGAGTCAGGAGGACCTGAGTTCAAATCTATCCTCAGACACACACACACACACACACACACACACACACACACACACACACACACTCCTAGCCCAGTGACCTTGGGCAAGTCACTTAACCCCAACTGCCCTACCTTCCCCCCTCCAAAACGCAATAAAACTTATGAAAGTGAATGTTGAAAACTTAAAAATAAATTTATTTATTTAAAAAACTGCACTAAGACTTTTGAGACAGTGTATCTTGGAGAGGTCTTTTTTTTAGGGAGGAGGTTTCATACCTCTAATTTCATTCCACTTGGTGCCTCTATAACAATAGTTTTAGAGAACATAAATCACATGCCCATAGTCACACGGTCAGTAGTTATCAAAGGCAGATTTTAAATATTCCAAGGTCAAAAAGAACTATGGAGTCTGAATGCAGATCGAAGCATACTATTTTCTGGCTCTCTGGCTCTCTCTTGCTCTCTGTTTCTTCTTTTCCGTGGTTTCTCCCATTGATTCTAGTTCTTTACAACCTGACTGATGTGAATATATTTAATATAAATGTACATGTCGAGCCTAAATCAGTTTGCACTCGGTCTTGAGGAGGGGGAGGTCAAGAAGGGGATGAAAATTTAGAACTCAAAATCTTAATAGAAGCGAATGTCTAAAATGAAAACTAAATCTAAAAAAAAAAAAGCGAATTCCCCCTAGTAACAAAATGTTGAGAAAATATTATGCCTCTAACGGTTTGCTTTTAACTGGCAAATTGAAAGTCTTCCCCCACAGGCAGGTAAGAAATCCTTGGATTTTTTTAAAAATTAGAATTCAAAACATTGGAGAAAATTTCTGGTAAACTGAGTATCAAACTCTGAAATACATCGATGCCGCCGGCCTCTCTGGGACAAACCAAACCCCGAAAAGAGGTGAAAGGTGAGTGGGGGCGGAGTGAAAGAAGCCCTTGGCTCGTATTTCCGAGAGTCGGCATTTGCAGCGATGTGCGCAAGGCGCCCTGCAGCCCATTCCTATCTCCTCTCTAAGACTTACCCCGTACGGGCCCTCCCGGGGCCAGGGTCTGGTGACCTCGATGATATTACAAATTTGGGAGATTACAGATTGTGATCTCGTGATATTACTCGCCGCCCCTGGTTTATTTGGACCCTGGGCTCCGGGTCATTCAGTAGTTCTACCCACGGCTAGAAAACCGGCACCTACTTCGGCCTCGTCATGTCTTTAATGCTAAGCCCGCGGTTGTTTGGAAAACGATTGGGAGAGATGGCAAAATTCCCGAGGCCGCCCTTTGGTCGCAGTCGGGGCCGGCGGACTTTTCCGCATTTTATTAGTAGGCCAGAGCCTATGACGACCTGCCGTAGCTTCTGGGTCTCCTCTAAAAGGGCGGCATCCTCCTCCACGTCCGTGACCGTGAACCTGACTCCGGGGCCCCGCAGCCTGTGGGACGAGCCCGTGGCGATCGGGGTGCAAGGTCTGGCCCCGGCCCAGCGAGTCACCCTGCGCTCCTCCCTCCGCGATGAGAAAGGGGTGCTCTTCCGGGCCTCGGCCCAATACGAAGCGGACGCGGGCGGGCAACTGGATCTGGCGCGGGATCCCGCTCTAGGAGGCAGCTACAGCGGCGTGGAGCCCATGGGGCTCTTCTGGAGCCTGCAGTCTGAAAAGCCCTATTGGCGGCTGGTGAAGCGCGATGTGCAGATGCCTTTCGTCGTGGACTTGGAGGTGTATGAGGGTCACGACCCCCAGCCCACAAAGCTGCTAGCACAGGTGGCCCATGAGCGCAGCTTTCTGCCGCCAGGGGTGAAGAGGATCCCGGTTCGAGAGGGCAACCTGCGGGCCACCCTCTTCCTGCCTCCCGGTGAGTGTCCCTCTTTGACCACCGCTCCCCCATGCTTTTCTTCTTTGACCCCTCATCTAGTCACCCACCACCCCTCTTTCTTTCTATCTCCCACTGCAGGATGTTCTAGCATTCTTAAGTTCCAAGGATCCACCTGCATTCTAAAAGAATCTTCAGATATCAGAGGGATGTATGGGCATCTTCTCAGGGGTTTGGGAGGAAAGCACTAAAGAATTTACTTAGAAATCAGTCTAAAATACTTCCACTTCTAAATTCTTTGATTTCTGATCTGTAACTGGCGAGGTCTGAAGTCCCAGGTTCAAGTCCGAGAATCCACTACAAGACCCCTCCAAATCTCAGTTCCCAAAAGCAAACATTTGTAAAGATCTGTTACTCTTAAGCTATTCAGGGAAGGTTAAGCTATTTGGAGCATCATTAGGCACTGATACTACATGTCTCTCTCCTCTAAATCTCAGCCTAGGTAAGCTTCTAACCAAAGTTCACCTTTTAATGGTGAGTTTTAATGGTGCCACTGCAATTTTTGAAGACCATTGGTTGAACAGGAATTGTGCTTTATGTCAGTGGAGGGGGGCCCCCAGAGCCAAGATAATTGCTAGTTGAAATGTTATTGCAAGTTTAGCCAAAAAAGGGGGGGACATAAAAAGGAATTACAGAAATAAATGGGCAAACAAGCTGTTAAACTATTTCTCTTTGGGTATTATGATTCTGTTTTTAAAAAATCTAAGAGAATGGAGAAAAAAATGAAGTAATAAATGATTTTAGCAGGAAAGTGAGACAAATTGAGGGAATTTTTATATCACTAACTCAAAGGTGGAAAAATTAATGGAGAAATCTTTATTATGGTGACAAAACAGAATATATAGACATTTAAATTACTTATACAAATAGGATCTATAAAAATACAGCTAGAAATTTATTTTGGTAGGAACAAAA
>CM053598.1:191317670-191335021 GCA_028646575.1 Pseudocheirus occidentalis
TTAAAAGACAACTCTACAAGTCTCAGGATGGAAGGAGATGTCTACATTCAGAGAAAGATCCAGAAAGACCAGAGTTTAAATGGAGACTGAAGCAATACATGCTATCATTCTTTTCTATCTTTGGTTTTTGTTTCTCTTTTCTCATTGTTCACTCCTTTGGCTATAACACCTATACAACCAGACTATTGTACAATGTGAATGAGTTTGCAGATCCTATACATGATTGTATGCCACCATGGCAGGGGTGGGGGTGGGGAGGAAAGGGAGAAAAATCTGAAACTCAAGTGATTCTGGAACTGAATCTTGTAACCTAAAAGTAAACAAACAAGTCAATAAAATAAACAAATAAAAAAATAGATGATTAGGAATTCAACAGGCAAAGAAGAGGTAGGAAAAAACATTCCAGGCACAGGGAATAGCCAAAGGCATGTAAGAGTTTATGGCCTATTTGGGGGTCACAGAGCAGTTTGACTGTAACATAAAATGTACAAAGGGGAGTAATAGGAGATAAGTCTGGAGATTTAAATAGTAACTGATTGTAGAGAGCCTCAAATTCCAAGTAAAAGATAAAAACTTGAAAAATAAAAAAAAATATTGTTACTGTATACAATGTTCTCATGGTTCTGCTTATTTCATTCTTCATTTCATCTAAGTCTTTCCATGTTTTTCTAAAATCATTGAGCTCATCATTTCTTATAACAAACAGTAATATTCCATAATAATCATATGCCAACTGGGAAATAAGATAGACAGGCACTGGGGTAGGGAGATCCATCTTGCCCTACCAGAAAGTCAGAGGAGTGACCAGGAAGGATATAGGAGAGAGCAGATTGGGGGAGGGGATATACAATGGGATCGCTGTTTTGGGGTGGTGGGTAGGGGAAAGACAGGGAGAAAATTTGTAACTCAAAATCTTGTGGAAATGAATGATATAAACTAAAAATAAACAAAAGTTAATTTTTTTTAAAATCACATGCCAAAACTTGTTCAGTCATTCCCCAATGGATGAGCATACATCCCTGAAATTTCCCATTCTTTGCTACCACAAAGAGAGCTTCTATAAACATTTTAGAACATATAAGTTCTGTTTTAAAAAAAAGAACATAAAAGTTCTTTACCTTTTCACCTAATCATCTCTGGAAATAGACCAAGGGTGATATTGCTGGGTTAATAACTTTGTGCATAATTCCAGATTGTTTTCCAAAATGGTTCAATCAGTTTACAATTTGACCAATAATGATTTAGTGTCCCAATTTTTCCATATCTCCTCCAGCATTTGTCACTTTCCACTTCTATCATTTTAGCCAATGTAATAAATATAAAGTGATATCTCAAGGTTGTTTTAATTGGCATTTCTCTAACCAATAATGATTTAGAGCATTTTTATATGACTATAAATTGTTTTGATTTCTTCATTGAAAAATTGTTTAAGTTTAAAAAATAAGAAAAAAAAGAAAAAGAAAAAAGAAAAATTGCTTATTTCCTTTGTCCATTTATCAGTTGGGGAATGACTTATATTCTAGATATCAGACTTTTCCTGATAAACTGTTTATAAAAAATTTTTCCTGAATTTTCTGTTTTCCTTCTGATTTTGACCACATTTTTTATTTGTACACAAACATTTTAATTTCATGTAATTGAAATTATCCATTTTATACATAACTTTGCTCTCCATCTCTTGTTCATAAATTTTTCACCTATTCATAAGTCAGATAAGTAATATATTCCATTTTCTTGTAATATCTCTATTTCTAGGTCATGTATCCATTTAGAAATACACTTTATTTTAATTTTTAATTTAATTAATCCACTTTATTCAATGTCCATTCCCCCCCCCCAAAAAACATTATATTTAGTTTTACTGGGTAAGTGATTCTTGGTGGTAATTCTAGCTCCTTTGCCTTCTAGAATATAATGTTCCAAACCCTCTGATCCTTTAATGTAGAAGCTGCTAAATCCTGTGTAATCCTGACTGTAGCTCTACAGTATTTGAATTTTTCCTTTCTGGCTTCTTGTAGTATTTTCTCCTTGGCCTAGGAGTTCTAGAATTTGGCTATAATGTTCCTGTTAGTTTTAATTTTGGAATCTCTTTCAGGAGCTGATATTAGTGGATTCTTTGTATTTCTATTTTACCCTCTAGTTCTAGAATGTCAGGGAAGTTTTCCTTGATAATTTCTTGAAATATAATGCCCAGGTTCTTTTTTTGATCATGGCTTTCAGTGGTCCAATAATTTTGACATTATTTCTCCTCCATCTATTTTCAGGTCAGTTGATTTTCTGATGAGAAATTTCACAATTTCTTCTTATTCTTTTGATTTTATTTTATTGTTCCTTGATGTCTTGTAAAGTCATTAATCTTCTAATTTTTAAGGAATTGTTTTCTTCAGTGAGCTTTTGTACCTTCCTTTCCATTTGGCTAGTTCTACTTTATAAGGAGTTGTTTTCTTTGATAAAAATTAAGAAAAAAAATTTCCCCCATATTTTCTGCTTCCTTTACCAAGCTGTTGTTTCTTTTTGCATTATCTCTTGAATTATTTTCATTTGATTTTACAATTTTTCTTCTAACACTCATTTCTTTTTTTTAAATCCTTTCTGAGCTCTTCCAGTTCTTTTTGGGCTTAAGACTAATTCACATTTTTCTTTAAGGCTTCACTTACGGACATGTTGATATTGTTTTCCTCTTCTAAGTTTCTGGCTCGATCCTCCTTGTCATCATAGTAACTTTCTATGGTTAGGTCTGTTTCTTGTTTTTTGCTCATTTTTCTGCCTATTTAGTGACTTTTTACTTTCTGTAAAAGTTGATCCCTTGTAATGAGAATGGGAATTTGAAGATCTTCTCTGCCCCTTAATAGACCTAGGGGAAAGTTTGCTTTGAAAGTAAACTCTGCCCCCTAATAGGCTGAATGTAATCACATGGAGACTGTGGTGGGAGGAGTTTTGCTGAAGGGAAGCAGAGCCCACAGGAAGCTGGTAGTCAGAGCTAGCCAGATGGTGGGGGAGAGAGAAGGACCTCAGGCAAGGAGTCAGATAGGCTCTTGAGTAGATATTGATCTTGAATTGGTTTGTGGGAAGGCTGAAGGATGCTGTGGCTCTCAACATTATTATGGCTTCTGAACATCTTTGGTACTATGATGGAATCAGCTTACTGGTTTGGGGATTTGATTTTCTGGTGTCTAAATAAATACTTCAGTTCTATCCTCTATCTGGAGAGTTTGGTATAGTTTGTGATCAAATGTCATGTGATACTTATAGTCATGGTCTTTATTGTGATCATGGGCACTATAAATATTGCATGGACACTACAGCCCTGCCTCTAGAGTGATGAGGAGGGGTGGGCTCAGGGCCTTGCTTCTGGCTAACACTGTGTCTTGGGCTCTCACTGCTGGCCTGTTCTGACTTCTGGATTGCCTTAAGGTTTAGAACCTCACTACTGATTTGCACTGGGGATGGGGCTTTGCTGCTGGCTCCCTGGAGTGAGGCTTGCCCCTATTGCTGCCCAGTTGCACTTCCCTTCCACCCCAGTGCAATGCATTTTTCCTGCTGACCTTCCATACTGTCTTGGTCTGGAAAAGTTCTTCACCACTTTGTTCACACATTTGTTCTAAGGAGTAAAAATTGCAAGGTTGTTTGGAAGGGAATTTGGGAAAACTCAGGGAAGTTCCTCACTCCCCTGTCCAGGCACCAGAAGTGTTGAAGATGTTTTGAGTAACTTGGCTCAGAAGAATTGGAATAAACATCAGGGGGAGTCTAACCTCTTTGCAAAGAAGTCCCTTGGTAAAATCAACAGGTGTACATTCTGGGAAGTTCTTCTGAAGAGCTGTCTTCAAGGGCAGAGACTTACTCTTGGGCACCTTGTTAAAGACAAATAAGAGAAATTCAAAGAAGAAATTTCCTGAAGTCTCTTGTCTAATAAGCTTGGAGTAGGGACAAGATGGCAACTACAAGAATCTTTTGTGTCTTCCCTGAGTTTTTTTTCTTCAGCCACTAGAGGTGAGGTTGGCTTCAAAAGAGTCTGCAGTAAGACTACCAGAAAGAGAATCACAATCATAAACGTACTCCCATGTCCTCTTTTCTAAGATTCATGCCTTCCACAGGTAGCAGCAATAATATATATATATATATATATATATATATATATATATATATATATATATATATATATATATATATACACACATACATACACACCACCTGTGTCCTTAAGATTTAATTTATGCCCAGTATTTCATAATTCCTAGAGACCTGCCTTGTGGGAGCATCATGTCTCTCTGCGATGGATCTATCACTATTGAGGGCACCACAGTCCTGCTCTTTCAAATTACAGCTACGTGTCATCCTTGCCTCCTTATTCTCTCTCACCATATCCAATCTGTCGATGAGTCCTGCTGATTACAGCTTCACATCATCTCTCATATATACCCCATTCTTTCCACTGACATTGCCACAACCTTGGTACAGGCCCTTATCACCTTCCACCTGGATTGTTGCAA
Source organism: Pseudocheirus occidentalis (assembly GCA_028646575.1). NCBI lineage: Eukaryota > Metazoa > Chordata > Mammalia > Diprotodontia > Pseudocheiridae > Pseudocheirus > Pseudocheirus occidentalis. Next base: position 191,322,161 of record CM053598.1, read on the forward strand.
TGGTTCTGGTTGGTCTCCTGCCTCAAGTCCAATCCATCCTCCACTTAACTGTCGAACTGATCTTTCTAAAGTATAGGTCTGATCAGGTCACCACCTTTATTCAGTAAACTCTGGTGGCTTCTTATTAACTCCATCATCAGATATAAAATTCTCTTTTTGACTTTTAAAGTCCTTTGTAATCTAACCTAGGGGTGGGGAACCTGTGGTCACATGTGGTCCTCTAGGTCCTCAAGTGTGACCTTTTGACTGAATTCAAACTTCACAGAACAAATCCCCTTAATAAAAAGATTTGTTCTGTAAAACTTGGACTCAGTCAAAAGGCTGTATCCAAGGATCTGGAAGGACACGTGTGGCCATCAGGCCATCTCTGACCTAACCCCTTACCACCTTTCTAGTCTTCTTCCACACTATTTTCTTTTATGTACTCTACAATCCAGTGACACTGTCCTTCACACAAGACACCCCATCCCCAGACTGTGGTGCATTTTCTCTGGCTATGCCCATACCTGTAATTCTCTCCTGCATCTCTGCTTCCTGATCTCCTGACCTTCCTTTAAGTCTCAGTTCAAATCTCACCTTCTGCAAGAACTCTTTCCCAGTCTCTCTTAATACTAGTGCCTTTGGGGCAGCTAGGTGGCACAGTGAATAGAGCACTGGCCCTGGAATCAGGAGGACCTGAGTTCAAATCCGGCCTCAGACACTTCACACACACACACACACACACACACACACACACACACACACAAAACTAGCCATGTGACCTTGGGTAAGTCACTTAACCCCAATTGCCCTCCAAAAAAAAAAAAGCAAAAAAAAGACTAGCGCCTTCTCTCAGAGACGACCTCTAATTTATCATATATATATATATACATATATATATATATATGTATTCTGTTTGTATATAATTGTTTGAAGATTGTTTCTTCCATTAGATTGTAAACTCCTTGAGGAGAGAGATTGTTTTTGCCCCATTGCTTAAACAGTACCTGTAATACAGTAGCAGCTAGATAAATGCTTGTTGACCTGGCTTGTTTAGGAAGACAACACACCCTCCATCAGTTTGTAGAACACAGGACTGCATAAAGCTGCCTCTGTATGGAACTACCAACACAAGAATTTACTCCCTTCTTATTGCAAATACTAAATGCTCTTTCCCACTTGCATGAATTGATGTTGAATGAAGTGAGCAAGACCAGGAGAACACTGTGCATAGTAACAGCAACATTGTGTGATGATTGACTTTGTTAGACTTAGCTCTTCTGAGCAATGCAAGGATCTAAGACAATTCCAAAAGACTCATGATGGAAAATGCCATCCACATCCAGAGAAAGAATTAGAGTCTGAATGCAGACCAAAGCATACTATTTTCTCTTTCTTTTGTTTTTTCTTTTTTTCTTTCTCATGGTTTTTTCCCTTTTGTTCTGATTCTTTCACTACGTGATTAATGTGAAAATGTGTTTAATACAATCATATATGCATAGACTGTATCAGATTGCATGCTAATGTGGAGAGGGGAAGAGTAGAGAAGAGGGGGATTAGAACTCAAAATCTTATAAAAGCAAATGTTGAAAACTAAAAAGTAAATGAAATGTTCCTCCCCTCCTAGATGTACCAATAAATCCTCAAAATCACTTGATAAAGAACAAGAAACTATTTCCTCATCAGAGGAGTCAGTTCTACCTTCCATAGGAAGAGCTTCAACATAATTTAAAAAGACCGCTAGGTGGCACAGCAATCAGGAAGACCTGAATTCAAATCTAGCCTTAAACATTTACATGCTATGTGACCTTAGGGAAGTCACTTAACTTCTCTCAACCTCAGTTTCCTCATCTATTAAAAAATGACTGTAATATCTACCCACCTCTGGATGTTGTGAGGATAAAATGAGTTAATATTTGTAAAGTACTTAGAGAACCTTAAGGTACTTTAAAAATGCTTATTATCTAACTCTGCTGGTTTTTCTTCCCATTCTTCTCTGGGTTGCATTCTTCTACCCTCCAATCTCCTTACATGGAGTAAAATTTCCTTCTATGGTTTCATAGTATTTCCTCCCAATTTGTTTTCCTCTTAAAATATTACTTTAATTCAACAAATACTTGCTAAGTTCTTACTGATGGGGTGATTAGGTGCCTGTGCTTGAACCCCAGTTTGTAAAATCACATCCAGTTCTAAAATCACATTTCTTCGTAGCCTCAAATCTCCCTAGGCTAAAAATACTGCCTCAGGTAGTTTCTCTCCAACCAACAGCAACACACCCTAACAAAATACTTCTCTCTCTTCCTGATACAGTGGCCAGCTGCACCTATAGAATTTAGTAGTTTGACCCAACTGTGTACTGGCTGAAGCAACTGTATACTGGGTCATAAAGATATTTACTACTCACCAACCCATTATATGTATCCTAGACTCAGTCATATGTATACTTCCTAGCTCATTATATACATCCTGAATCCCTACTCCCAACAACTATCTTGTCTAACAAGACATTGATGGAGACAGCCTGAGTATTTCTCAGTCAGCTCCAGCTGCTAGCTGACTTAGTGATGTTCTAAGCCTAAAACCACACCTCCACGAAGGTTTCCCTCCCTTGCCCTCCCCACCACGGGCTCTTTCCTGGTGAATTCTGGGCAATTCACCTACACAGTAGATACTAAAAGTGCATGTTCCTTTAAGGACTGACCACTCCTTAACTACTCCCTTATCCTGCCCTGATTCATCTCGTTAGCATTATTTGGCACAGGTTTTACCATAGAATATCCTATATAAACTTTAACTGTATCCCTCTAGGGTTACAGATTCCCTAAGAACTCTTGTCCACTGTAGAGTATAACAATAAATCTTTGGCACTTTGATTTAAAGAATGCTTGAGTCCGTGAATTCATTCCAGACAGCTTTCCAGGGGCTCTGGTTATTGGGGTTCCTGGACTCCCTGAATTCCCTGAACTCCTTGACCTCTACATCATTACTATGTACTAGATACTTGGCTAAGAGCTGTGGATACAAAGACAAAAAAGAACAGTCCCTGACCTCAAGGAGCTTACATTCTAATGGGAGAGGGATGATAGAAAAAAATACATAAGTAAGTACAAAGTATATAGAGTCACTTAAAGAAAAAGAAAATGCTACTGTTTCCTGAGAAGCCCACATTCCTCCAGCCCTCCCTCCTGCTCTAGTAGAGAGAGCAACCTACATTTTGTACGTACATAGCTATTAATTGTCTCTGGAAACAACACACAGTAAAACCTCTACAATCCCTAAAATAGTTTCCTATCTTCCACAGCCTACTCAGAACTGAAATTCTCAGTTCCCTATGACCCTTACTGTTAACTTTTATAGCATACTGCACCCTAGGGGTTCTGTTCTCATAGATCTTAAGTCAGGCCTTATAGGGGACTTCCCCATTTTTTCTTATACTTTCCTGTCTTTTCTTGTTTCTGAAACCCTTGGTCAGGTAATTGATCATCAACAGAATCCTACCAACAGCTCTACAGCAACACATTGAGTTATTACCTGCTAGAAGGCCTTTGACTTTGAGTCCTTTATCAATTTGTTCTTTCTCAACTCTCATGACTGTTTAGAAATGTGCTTTTGTTTTGCCCTCTTCACTATTCATACTATTCAAATAGGTGACCAATAAATATCTGTAGAATAACTGAACGTAAAACACCTGCACTGGACCACAGGTAAAGATAGAAGAGATCTGAAAGTCATCATGCTCAAAGCTTCATTTTACAGATGAGAACCCCAAGCCTCAGAGAAATAAAGATGACTTTCTCAAGGTCCAGAGGTGTGCTGGAGCCAGCTCAAACTGGCCTTCAAAAGCTGATTGCTAAATGTTCACTGTGAGCACTTACACACCTTGGGAATAAGTAAGCTACCAATCAAGGCTTGACTTATTGTTTTGTTGATTGTCTATACTTAAAATGATGGAGTAAATGTTAATAATAAAGATTAAGTTTAAAGCTGTTTTGTATCACTTTCAGAAAGTGGTTGTTAAATATTTATTAGCACAACTGCCAACGTCATGTATCAGAACCAATATTGGTTGGTTCTACAACAGTGTTGTCAAACTCAAATAGGAATAGTTTCTTTGGGTGGTATGTTGACTTGGAAAACCAGAAGTTAACATTACCTGTTTTATTGTATTTTAAATTGTTTTTGTTAAGCATTTTCCCAATTACATTTTAATCTGGTTCACCAGGGGAGGGAACTTTTCAGTTTACCTCTCATATGTGATGAAGAAGGATATAAGAACGAAGCTTTCCGACCACTCTTTCTCTCTTGTGATGGCAGACAATGAAGAGATTTTTTACACTCAAGATGTCCAGGAGATACCAAAGGAACTACAGCCCAAGATCAAGGAAGCACTAACTGATAGAAATCCCAGTGTACGCATGGCAGCAGCTGTGTGTCAATACACCATCCAAGCACATGACAGCCAAGCCCAGAAAATCATGAAGAATGTCCTGGCAGTAGGTAAGGGGCTAACATGCCATCAATTTTCCTCTGAATCTGGGGATACTGAAGGGCTGCTCTCCATCAGCCTTTTTTACTCTTATTTCTTTACTATTCCTTTACTTTCCAACATCACCCTCTAGAAATTTTGCTATCACTCAAGGGTTTGGTTTTATAAAGAGCCCTCCAGGAGCCATTATTTCTTCTAATCTATCATGACTATAGTTTTGGCATGTTACTCAGTCTCTGGGCTATTGTCTTATGGTCCAAATAGGCTTCTTACAGGCCAGAGTGATTAAAAAGGAGCCCCTTTGTTCTTTTTTTTTTTTTGACAAGACAATTGGGATTAAGTGAGTTGCACAGGGTCACACAGTAAGTGTAAAATGTCTGAGACCAAATCTGAACTCAGATCCTTTGGACTCCAGGGCCAGTACTCTATCCACTGCTTCCCCTAGCTGCCTCATTTTGGTTTTGGGTTTGTTTGTTTGTTGAGCCCCTTTGTTCTTAAAAGGAAAAAAAACCACAATTAAGCAAAGCATGACAAGGTTATTATGCAGAGATATAAGATAATTTCTTCGTATACTCAAAAGTCAAGCCATGTTATCTGAGAAAAGAGGAGGGTTAGGTAAGAATCATAGAGGTCAAATGTCTTTGGACCATCAAGGAATGGTGCTGTTCGAGGTCCTAGAGTAGAAATGGAAACCTGAAAATCAGGTCCCTTTAAGGAACTTTGATAAAGCAACTACCCTCCCCCATAAAGCATCATCAGGGAGTTATTCCTCTCTATTCTTAAGGATCATGATTCCTGAAAGGATGATAGATAGTAATTGGGGAGGCAGGGTCTCAGCTGGGATTGTCCCAGGAACCCATTTTTCCAATTTTGCAGGAAACTATCCTACCATCACTGTCTCCTCTAGGTCTTTCTCCAATAACTTTTGACCTCTAAGGAAAATTCCTATTGAATCAATTAATCACCGAAGCATTTGTTGAGTATCTACCATGTGGAAGATATTATGTACTATTGTAGTGTTTACTGAATTTTGCTCAAAACATTTGGGATGGGGGAAGGGACAGAGGGTAAAGGTGTGAATGCTTTTTGGAAGCCCTTAATTATATTTGCTTATTCAAGTTATGAGTATGCTTTAAGGAGCACTTATCCCTTCTCATCCCTAGCTAAGTCATTTGTGTAGCCCATCTAAAGTGAAACTACCCAAGGACATGGTTTGGGGCTTCTGGGAGTCAAAGGGCAGGTTTTAGGATGTGACCATCCCAGAGGGATAGTCCTTAGACTTTGGAAATCAGTTCTAACTTTTTCATGATCCTTTTTCTACTCTTCCTCCAATTCCATCCTGACAGGTAATGATGCTGACAGCTGGGCAGCAGCCCAATGCTTGGCTCTAGATGGGATTGCTTCTTTTGCTGTGATAAAGAGAATCCTCTACCAACTGTTTTGCAGAAAGGACAATGAAACAGAGAAACAAACTTGTCTCCTACTAAGCCAACTCAGTGATAAGACGGTAGGTGCCCATTCTAGAGGTATACAGAGATTGGATCTTTTGCTACTCCTACAGCCAAATTGTGGTGGGATTTTATGTTTTCCTATCAAGTTGTCTTCATAGGGGTAGACTCCATGGTCTATCTATACTAATACTTCGACACTGAAAAGGGCCATTCATAATCTTCCAAAAACATAAGCATTTATCACATTCCTAATTATTCATGGCAAATGCGAGCTGGTATGCCTAGAGACATATTGACACACCAAAGTTTGGACAGTAGTTGGGTTAGAATTTGGGAAAGTTAATGGTGGTTAATTCACAAGGCAGGGAAACTGAGAATGAAGAAGCCTTTTGTTTCCAGACATAAGGACAAGTCAGAGCTTGGGAAAACCAGGAAGTCAAACAAAAAGTCTAAGGGTCTGTAGGGAACAATAGTTAGGTTTCTGGCCAGTTCACAGAATCTCAGAGTTGGAGGTAAATTCAAAGTTCGATCTAATCCAGACCGTTCCTGAATGCAAGTCCATTCAACAACATACCCCCAAAGTAGCCATCCAACCTTTACTTGAAGTCCTCCAGTGTCCACTAACTGCATAGACAACCCATTGTACTTTTGTATAACTCTAACTGTCAGCAAATTTTCCCTCACATTGACTCTAAACTTGCCTCTTGGAAACATCAGCCTGTTTTTCCTTGTTCTGCTTTCTGGGGCCAAGAAGTACAAAGATAACCCCCCCTTCCATTTGATGGCACTTCCAGTGCTTAAAGACATCAGTCAAAGGCCCCTGAATCTTCTCTTCTCTAGACTAAACATCCCCAGTTCCTTTAATCACTTCTCATAAGGCAGAAATCTGAGACTCTTAAACATGCTGGTTGACTTTTTCTGGACAGTCTCCAGATCATCAAAGTTTTTCTTAAAATGTAATGAACTCAACTGAACACACTACTCCTAAGTAGAGTACAACAGATCTATCATTGCCTTATTGCTTATTATTACGCCCTTCTTAATGCTGCCTAATAGTATATTTGCATTCTTGACTGCTATAACACACTGTTGACTCATGGTTAGTTCATAGACCACTAAAACCCATCTTTTTTTTTAGATGAGTTACTACTTAGCTATGCTTCCTTTATTACACATGAAGTTGATTTTTTTTAACCTAAGAGGCTTGGTTTCTATATTGACTATATTCACTCCTATTCACTACACCACCTAGCCACCCCTAACTCACTTCTTACTACATTGATAGACTTAGCAACTTAGCATTCTGTTAATTGTACATAGAAAAAAAGGTGAAAAGATAATCTTAATCTTAATCATTTTAACTACATTAGGTCCATTTTCTGTCAAGATCTGAAGGTATCTGGAATACTTCCCAATTTTGTACCATCAGCAAGTTTGATAAACATGCCATCTATTTGCATTTATCCAAAATACTGCTTTTTAAAAAGCATCAAATAGCTATAGCCAGGGAAAATTTACCTTACTCTTTGAATTATTGTTCTATCCTGGGCTTGGGGAGTTGATTTACAGAGATGGAAAGAGATGAGCAGAGTGACATCTGATTAACCTATTATATAACAGGGAGACTGCCTCTCCCCCACTTCCTCTTGAGGGTCTTGTTGAACTCTCATTTGCAATGGATCAGAAGTTACAAAACTGGATAAAAGGAGGCTATCTATACATTGTAACCTTCTCTTCTTATTCCCTTTCTTCTTCACTTTGACCTTACCAAGCCAGGAAAACCAATTCCCCTTGTAGTCAAGTTTGAGATAATTTATCTTTTCACCTTTTTTTCTATGTACAATTAACAGAATGCTAAGTTGCTAAGTCTATCAATGTAGTAAGAAGTGAGTTAAGGGTGGCTAGGTGGAGTAGTGAATAGAGCACTGGCCCTGGAGTCAGGAGGACCTGAATTCAAATGTGGCCTCAGACACTTAACACAAAAACTAGCCATGTGACCTTGGGCAAATCACTTAACCCCAACTGACCTCCAAAAAGCAAAAAAAAAAAAAAAAGCAAAAAAAAAAAGTGAGTTGAACCCACAGATGGGATAGGAGCTCTGAGCTAGGTATGGACTGCAAGTTTCATATTTTAATATTTTGAGCAATATTCTATTTCATTTTATAGATGAAATTCAAACCCAGCCATCACAGGGCTATTCGAAGTTGTGTCAGCCTCATAGGCTAGGCAATAGGGAAGCAACCTTGTTGATAGGCTGAGCTTCCACAGGTATATCAACAGGGATACTGCAGCCTCTCAGAAAAGGAGTAGCCCATGCATCCACAGGAGACAGTAACTAACAAAGTCTGAACTGGTAGGCAGTCCAGATATTGCACCCATTTAATTAAATTCCCTTTCTAAACAATGAGCTCATTAATAAACCACATTTCCATAGGCTTAAGAAAGGCAGCACTAAAGCCAGATAATACAAGGGGCCCAAGTGGGTGCTAATCTCACATAGCAAAAAAGCTCATTACAGATCCCTAGAGCACTGTACTAATGATGTCTTTCTAAGCAAACACTGAACCATTAATGACCTGCCAAAACAAATCCAGGAACTATATAAACAAAATTATATTTTAAAAAAAAACCCACCTTTCTATACAAATAAAATCAGATTTAAATAATTGGAGAAATATTAATTTTTCGCGGGTAGGTAGGGTCAATGTAATAAAATGACAATTTAACCCAAACTAATTTATATACTCAATGCCATCACAAATTATCAAAAAATTTCTGAATTAGAAAAAAATAATGACAAAATTCATTTGGAAGAACAAAAAGCCAAGAATATCAAAGGAACCAATAAAAAAAAAAAAGGAAAGGAAGGAGTTTTAGCAGTACCAGACACTAATCTCCATCTTTTCCATCAAAATAGTTAACCAGAGATGTTGAGCTGCAGTGGAATAAATACTGAACTAGGATTTGGGAGACCTTGAATCTAATCCTGGCTTTTTTACCCTTTGGGTGTGTGATTATGTTGTTAACACTGTCATGAAGTAAAGGCGTGGGGAGCAGATGAAAGACACGTCATATTTCTGGTGGTGCCCAGAGGCAACTTTTAACTGGGATATTTAGGAAAGAAAAGGTGGGAAAGGGTGGCTACTATTCCGGGTGCATTTTATCCTAGTGTTTTGACCACTCTGAGATACTATAACTATTAATTTGAAGAATCAAACAGATCTCAGAAACAAAGGCTCTGAAATGCACATGAATTAAGGATATTATTGAGCAGAGCACAAGAGTAAACCTGATCATGAGGAGAAAAAAAATACTTTCAGCATAGGGAAAAAAAAAATTTTTTCAAGTCTTGCCTTGCAAGACAGAAGCGGTCTCAACACGGATGAAGATTGCAGGTGTTTGTGGGAACAACTTGTTGCCGTGGATGGAGTAAAAGGATGTAGCTGAATCTGCCCCATGAATTCTGGTAAGCTGTTTCAAGTAAGGGGAACTGGCTGCAAGGCAGCACATGCATAATCTTATTTCTAGGAGTGTCAGTACAGTAGGGAAAGAAAAGTGTAGAGGAGCATGGGGGCAGGAGATAATTCGAGTGCAATAGGAACAGCCTCAGAGGACCTGTCTAAGAAATTTCTAATAGGACTCAGCTAGTGATTTTATTTAGTAAAAGGCTAAGTGCCTGTGCCTTATACACGGGGATACTGTAACTGGTATACTCAAAGGAAGTAGGACCAAAGTGGAGAACATCCTGGAGAACAGCCTTGGTGTTCAATAAGATGCAGAGATTTGTGTGAGAACACAGAAGAGGAGGAGCCAGGTGAGGTTCATGGGCTTGATTAGACAACCCATATCCAGCAATCAGGGTTTCTGAGTGTGACCCTCCTGTGTGTGTACGGGTGCCCTTGACTGCCCACTCACTGAGAACAGACTAAACAGTAGCATTGTTAGTATTGCTAAAGTTCTGTATGTTCACTAACACCTCAGAAAACTCAATCACTACAAATCAGGGTTTGATTTTTTTTGTTTTGTGGATGGTCTAGATAGATTGAAGGGGGTGTTAGTAATGCAGATTAATATTTCACTTACCTTCTCAATGAATGAGGGCAGGGTTAGAAGGAGAGAGAGAGTTTGGAACTCAAAATGTTTTTTAAAAAAGTGCTAAAAATAAATAAATGATGGAATTTATAATACATAAATAAAAGAATGCAGATTGTTAAATGATTAAATACTATTTTAAGTTATTGTTCAAATTATCAAAATAAGATAATGCAGATTATTTGTGTGTGTGTGTGTGTGTGTGTGTGTGTGTGTGTGTGTGTGTGTGTCTGGGAGCCCTGTTGTTAAACATTTACCAGCATGGCTCTGTATTGCTCTGTAAACATTGCTTGAACTCTGTAGGAGTGCATTCAGGGGAGCTCAGAGTATGAAGTTATTGTCATACTGGAAGTCTGGTGACTCTAGGCTAATTAATAATGACAATAATAATAAAGATTGGCACTTATATAGTGCTTTAAGATGGGGCAAACTTTACATCCACTCTCCGCTATCACAGTACTCTGTCTACACATTCTGTGCCCATGTTACTTACTGTCCAGAAGGCACTATCTCACCTCATTACCACAACATCACCTGGGATTCTGAGCTTTAGGGGTTGTAGACAAGGCGTTTACACCCAAACTATCACCAGCTGAGAAAGAAAATATTAAGAAAATATGAATGACATCATAATAGATGTGAAACATACACAGAGCAAGTTATATATTTGTCCTTGTGAGAAGAGAAAAGGGACAAAACTAAATTAGAGTCAAAGAGCAAACTAGGAATTTTCTGTTAAAATTAGGTGAACTAGGCCCCTCTTTTGCCCTCTCCAGGTTTAATGGAAGCCAGGTTGGCTGCCTGTGATTGAAAGCATCCTATCTTTCCACTACTAGGAGATAGACATTCCACTTTTTTTTTTTTTTTTTTTTGCTTTTTGGAGGGCAGTTGGGTTAAGTGACTTGCCCAAGGTCACACGGCTAGTTTGTGTGTGTGTGTGTGTGTGTTAAGTGTCTGAGGCCGGATTTGAACTCAGGTACTCCTGACTCCAGGGCTGGTGCTCTATTCGCTGCGCCACCCAGCCGCCCCAACATTCCACTTTTTTCATGATCCTGATGCTGAATGCCACATTATGGTGGATCTTTCAAGGTTCTGTCACTACCAAAGGTGCATAGAGAAACCCCTCAACTGTGTCTTACATCTCCCCAGAACCTGATACATTTACATCTCCCCAGAACCTGATACATTTACATCTCCCCAGAACCTGATACATACCCTACTTGCTGTGGAGCTGAACAGCTGCCAGTGGGAAGACCGGATTGTGGCCTGCCGAGCCCTCTCCCAGATCAGTGGCAGGAGGGTCAACCAGGTAAATGCTTTTCTTGCCTTGCTAAATCCAAGCTGCAACAAAAGTAAGGTGGGCAACACTTGTAGCTATTTGCTGCTATCAAATTCCCCATTCCCACTTAAGTATGCTTTTAACATAGATCTCTCTATCCCAGTACCACTGATTCCTATCTCTAAGGTTACCAGAATCGAAATAAAAAAATACCAGCCATATTACAATGAATTAGTAAGAAGCAGTTAGCTTCTGTGACAAATTCTCTGCCAGACTGATCGGATACCAGCCAAATGCTACCTCTAGCCCCACCCCATACATGTGTATTAGGTACAGGCCAAGTATAAAGACTCAAAGTACACTTATATCTAGCCCCCAAATAAAAATCATTTCCAAATGTGTCTATGGTCTTCTGTGAACTTGACTACCTGTTCCACTACCTGATTTTGAACTCCCTGAACAAAATAAATATATTTGTATTGTGTCCAGTGATGGATGTTGGAAAGCATTGGCATGGTCTTCCTGGTGTTAACAAATATAGGAGATGTTTCCTAGTATTGGACAAGAGAAGGGAGGGAAGGAGTGGTGGTTATGCTTCATATCTGAGCCTTGTGTTAGCAAAAATTACCACCACCACCCTTCTGAGATGAGAAGATTCTACTTTTGCTACAGCCCATAAAAATTAGACAGAATGTCATACAACTAACATGGAAATTTGATTTTCATAATTATACATATTTGTAATGGTTTTGTTTTTCTTGTCTTGTCAATGGAAGAGAGGGAGTAAGGAAGGAGAGAATTCTAAATTGAAAATGAAATAAAACTGAATTTAAAACCAAAACAACAACAAAAAGTATGCTATAGTTCCTCCCCTCAAGAAGCTTATAGTATAGTTGATGAGATAAAACAATTAGCAAACAAGTGCTAAGCTACATAGTACTTACTATAAATATAATTGGAGAAGAGAGATGACTAAGGACTAGACTAGTCAGGAAAGACTTCATGGAAGAGTTGGGTCTTGAACGGTGCTGAATCTAGATAAGTATACAAAGGCCATTCCAAACAAGAAGAGCAGCAAGACTGAACCCTAACTACCACTTCCTGTTGGCCCTAGATGACTCTTCCTAGTGCAATGGAGATACCCCATTCTTTCTAAGCCTTCTCTTTCCCCACAATGTATTTCATCAATCTGCCATTACCTATGGGTATCTTCAGCTATCTAAATGGATTTGCCATAAGGTTGCCCAACTGGATCATCTTATTCTCATCTACTCTGAATACCACAACATTGGCCTGAAACTGTAACTGTCATTTCCATGGCCCTGAATGTCTGACTGTTCTTCAAGTCCCACTATCTAGAGGTGTGAGTATAAATACAGTTGAATAACCAGGACACAGAAGTTCAATTACTGATAAGAAAACTGTGGACTATCTCCCTCATGAATATAGATGCAAAAATCTTAAATAAAATATTAGGAAAAAGACTACAGTAACTTATAACTAGAATAATACATTTTGACCAGGTTGGATTTATTCCAGGAATGCAAGGATGGTTCAATATTAGAAAAACCATC
>CM053598.1:191335521-191385496 GCA_028646575.1 Pseudocheirus occidentalis
ATAAACTGGACTCTCCTCAGCAATGCACAGTTAAAAGACAACTCTACAAGTCTCAGAATGGAAGAAGATGTCTACACCCAGAGAAAGATCTAGAAAGACCAGAGTTTAAATGGAGACTGAAGCAACACATGCTATTGTTGTTTTCCATATTTCATTATGTTTCTTTTTTTCCCCATTATTTGCTCCATTGGTTAAAACGCCTCTGCACAACCAGACTATTGTACAATGTGAAAGTGTTTGCAGATACCATACATGATGGTACACCACCATGGGGGGAGGGGAGAAAATCTGAAACTCAAGTGATTCTGTAACTGAATATTGTAAACTAAAAGTAAATAAACAAGTCAAAAAAATAGAACTTGGAGGGACATAAGAGATTATGTAATAAAAAAAAGAAAAAAGAAAATTGTGGACTCCAAGAGTTGCAAGAGACCACAAGAAGCCTTCTTGTGCAACCCCTACCTAAGCAAGAATACCTTCCACCACATTCTCAATAAGCGGTCATCCAGTGTCTTCCTAAAAATCTTCTGTAAAAAGAGACCTTCTACCTCCCAAGACAATATATTCTGCTTGTGTACAGCTCTTTGATCTAAAGATTGTAATAGCCATGTGTGACATATGGATCAGGTGGGATCTAGATGAATCAGGAGCCTTCTCTGGAACTCTCTTTGGCAGCTCAGTGGTGTAGCAGATAGAGCACCAGACATGAAGTCAAGAAGATTCATCTTCCTGAGTTCAAATATGTCTTCAGACACTTGCTAGCTGTGTAACCCTGTTCAAGTCACTTAACCCTGTTTACCTCAGTTTCTTCATCTGTGAAATGAGCCAGAGAAGGAAATAGCAAATCACTCCAATATCTTTGCCAAGAAAATCCAAAAAGACAGGTCGTGAAGTATAGGACATGACTGAAAAATGACTGAACAACAACTGGAAAAGATAATTCAGATTTTCTTTCATTCATTTCATTCATAATTTCACCTGTTATATACCTCTTCCTACTGGTAATTAAATAAATACGAGTGTCTACCTACAAATACAATACCACCTGAGTGGTAAGACTTGAAAAAAAGAGATGCTAAGATGATAAGTACTTATTGTCATGTAATTAGAAAATTATTATTTCTAAAATTACTTTCTATTTGTGTTCTGGTGTTTGAGTATTAAACAAAATTTTGGGCATAAAAAGGAAAAGAAGGGCAATATTTTGCCAGAATAATATCCTCTCTTCCCTTGTCTAGAATAAAATCTAATCATGTGTCACACCTATTAGCATTGTGTCTTAGGTACCTAAGCATGTTGCATTGATCCCGGGGCATTTTTGTCTTTGTAGGATCTGAAACAAAAGTTGATCCAACTAATGTGGAATGATTGGAACTGGGGTGTACGTCAAGCAGCTGCCCAAGCACTTGGGCAAATGGAGCTGGGGAAGGAGATTCATGACAAGATAAGGTAGGTTATGTCTTTAGGATGGTCAGAAAGAAGTTGTGTTGTAGGGGTAGAAGTTTACTAAGTGGCTATAGATTGAGGGCATAGAATGAATGCAACATATTTTTATATAATATTTCATTTTCTCCCCAATTACATGTTAAAATAATTTTTAACATTTTAACATAAGAAAGTTTTGGTTTCTAAATTCCCAGGAGAGGGAATAAGGAAGGGATGCTTCCTTCCTCCCTCCCTGAGATGGTAAACAATCTAGTATAAGTTATAGATGTGCAATCATGGAATACATTTCCATATTAGTCATTTTGTACAAGAAGACTGAAATACTTTTTCAAAAGAAAGTAAAAAAAGCATGCTTCAGTCTGTATTCTGATAGTATCAGTTCTTTATCTGGAGCCAGACAGCATGCTTCATCATGAGTCTTTCAGAACTGTCTTGGTTGATTGTATTGCTAAAAATAGCTAAGTCATTCATCATACAATATTGCTGTTACTTTGTACAATATTCTCCTGGCTCTGCTCGCTTCACTTTGCATCAGTTCATGTACATCTTGCCAGATTTTCCTGAAATCATCCTGCTTATCATTTCTTATAGCACAATAATATTCTGTCACAATCATTTACCACAACTTTAGTCATTCTTAGCCACCACAAAAAGAGCCACTATAAATATTTTTATACAAATAGGCCTTTTCCCCTTTTCTTGTATCTTTGGTATATAGACCTAGCAGTGGCATTGCTGGATCACAGTTTTATAGCCCTTTGGCCATAGTTCCAAATTGCTCTCCAGAATGGTTGGATCAGTTAACAATTCCACCAACAGGCAACAGATTTTTAAATTCAATTTGCATGATCACTTTTTCCTTCATTTTCTTAAGTCTAGAAAGTTTCAAAACAATAAATTAAACTCTTTTTTATAGACATTTTTGAAGATGTAAATGCTCACAATAAAGATATAACACTTGGCTCTCCCAAACACCCCTGGGAATAAACCCTCCTACATATTGATGGTATTTGAAGTCTCAGTAACCAATTGATTCATAAAGCTGTGTAGATGTCCTATGGTATGCATAATATTGTGACAGACCTTAAGAAGAAAAGAAGGAAGCATACATAGATTAAGAACCTACTATGTGCCAGGGAGCGTACAGGGTGTTCAGGAAGGACTAGCACCTCTGGTGTGAGACCTTGCTGAACCCTTTTCAAGGCTGCTTATCCACCTTTAGTGTTCACCTTCATCCAGTTTAGCAGTAGCCAGTAGAACATTTAGCAGATGGGCTAAACCGAGTTGAGGATAATGGATAGGCCTGAAATTCATCGGTAAGGTAGGGGGATGTCTACCCTAAGCATGTGAAGACTTCCCCCAGTGGAATGTGTAGAAGAGAACACATTGTTCCACCAGCAGCTGAAACAAGCACTCAAGTACTGTGAAGCCCTTAGAGTTTGGTCAAACATTGAAGATGTCAAGGGCATCGACTGCATGCGAGGCCATTGCCTATTGTCCTGACTTTTGTCTCGCCCTTGGAATTTGATGACTCTGGAAGAGGAAGTAAGGCTGATGACTATGTAGCTCTGCCTCACTTAAATCCAATTCATGCATGAGTCATGACATCACCCCATGATATCATTGGATCTCTTTGGGGAAAAAAAGGACAAATAACAAACTATGTGCCAGGCTCTTATGCTAATATCTCATTTGACCTTCACAACAACCCTGGAAGGTAGGTACTGTTATTATCTCCATTTTACAGAAAAGAATATTGAGGCTGGCAGGGGTTAGGTGAGTTGTCCAGGATCACACAGCTAGTAAGTGTCTGAGATAAGATTTAAACTCAGATCATCCTTACTCCAAGCCCAGGGCTGTATCCACTGACTGTACCATCTAGCGGCATCTTAAGGAGGATATAGAAGAAAAAACCACTCCAGTCCCTGATTTCAAAAAGTTTAAAATATGGTTGGGAGAGAGAGGTATTCTCCATCAGCAACCACCACACTATCCATACATGGAACCATCAGTTACAGCAAATGGAGAAGGTTTGAGTGCTGTGGATAAGTTTACTTACCTTGGTAGTGTACTTTCTGGGATTTACACATTGATAATGAGGTTGATGCACACATTGCCAGAGTTAGCTCAGTGTTTGGGAGGCTCCAAAGGAAAGTATGGGAGAGAAGAGGTATTAGACTGACCACCAACCTGATGGTCTACAGAGCCATGGTGCTGACCTCATTGTTGCATGCCTGTGAAACCTGGACAGTCTCCAGCACCATGCCAGGAAACTGAATCACTTCCATTTGAATTGTCTTAGGAAGATTCTGAAGATCACCTGGCAGACTAAGGTACCAGACACTGGGGTCTTCACTCTAACTAAACTACCAGGCATTCCAACTCTGCTTTACAGAGCACAGCGCCGATGGACTGGCCATGTTGTTTGAATGCAAAACATATACTTGCCAAAAAGGCTGTGTTATGGAGAACTCACACAGGGCAAGCATTGACATGGAGGTGAGAAGAAGCAATACAAGAACACTCTCAAGGCCTCTTAAGAACTTTGGAATTGATTCTGTGACATGGGAGACAGTGGCACAGGACCGCTCAGCATGGTGTGCCCACATCAGAGAAGGTGCTGTGCTCTATGAGCAAAGCAGAATTGAGACAGCTCAAAGGAAATGCAGGATGCATAAATTTAGAGAATCTACCCTGGGTATTGAAGGTTAATGAGGTATAAAGATCTTTCCTGTACATTTATAGGCCTATGCAACTCCATATGTTCCCTTTTCTCCTTGGAATGGGGGCCGTGTTCCTAGGACTAAGGGTAAGAGTGTGCTTGGCTGATTCCTCTTCCTTGAAGAGTTGGTCACCCTTCTAGAAATATATGGAATCAATCCTGTGTCTTTTTTAACACAAACATTTTGCCATATCAATCACAGATGTCTTGCTCCTTTGAATTCTGACCCACTTCACAATTGCCACACATCCTGTGCTGAGTCCCATAGAGTCCTGGCACAGAGCCAATTAGGTACTGGGTCATGTAGACTTTAAAGCCTTTTGGCACTGAGCCAATCAGGTGCCAAGTCACATGGGTTCTGACACAGAGGCTCTGATGCTAAGTCTATCAGTTTGGCATTTTGATTCTTGACCAGAACTCTGGGGAGCTATTATCAAGCCCCCCCACCTCCATGTGAACCCAGATGTTGGTGCTTCCCCAGTTTGGTGATATATGTAAATATTACTATTACTCTGTCAAACTCCATCATCATCTTCCAATATTTCTGTAAAACTGCCTTATATTGTCCTTGTGTATGGAAGAAATGTTATTCTGATCTTACTTTGGTGTGAAGAACACTTATTATACTTCGCAATCTGATCCTGAGAGGCACCTAAAACAACTGCGCGTGTCTTCTTAATGATACAAAATGACCTCACAAACAGGATTGCAAAGGATAATGACACTCTTTGGGGAACAAAAAGATTCTAGTGAAAGGAATGTTTCATGGATGGGGGAATTTTGCCCTGTTCCTCGCTAGGGAAAGAGTGTGCTAAAAGTACAAGGGCTTGTGAAAGCTCGGGAACTGAAACTACAGAAGGGAAAATACATTGAAATAAAACAATATTTACAAGTGATACCTTTGGAAAAGGGGAAAGAAATCACAGGGGTATGCAGAAGAGGATGGACATTGTTGATGGGTTACCATTTTATATGTAAAAAATAGGGACAAATTGTTTGAAGGAAAAGTTCAGAATTTGATTTTAGGGCAGTGGTTCTCAACCTTCCTAATGCTATGACCCTTTAATACTCATATATGGCGTATCTGTATGTGGGCGGACCCACCTGGAGATCGATAAAGGAGCAGTGTCTTGGTTCCTAAGATCATCAGAAATATGTGTTTTCCAATGGCCTTAAGTGACCCCTGTGAAAGGGTTGTTCAACCCCCGAAGTGGTCACAACCCACAGGTTGAGAACTGCTGGTTTTGGGGATCAAACTAGAAATTATCAAATGGTAGTAGGAAAGGCAGTGGGCCTTGAGAGTAGCCCAGCATAAGTATCAGAAAAGGAAGGGAAAAGTTAACAAAAAGAGAGTATATGCAGCCCTTGCATCTGTGGGACCTGACTGGGACCCAAATAAGTGATCTGGGGATATATTGGATGAAACTGGAAAATTGCTACTATCTTGAATGGTGAGAATCAATGATGAAGGGGCTGGAGAAGCATAGGTAGATAACACATGTCAAGCAACTTTTTCATAGTTTGGATGTTTTAAAAGTATAAACTGTGTGAAAAAACTTTTTTTCTTTTTTTCTCATAGTCAAAGCTTTCCCATTCCCCTTTTCTTTCAAAGTTCAGTGCTTCTTCAGAAGGACTTTTAAGATTTAATCTAAATGGGTCTATTCCTGTAATGGGAATGGGATTTTGAAGATCTTCCCTTCACCTTAATAGGCCAAATGTAATCACATAGAGCCTGTGGTGGGAGGAGCTTGCTGAAGGGTGAAGTAGAGCCCACAGGAAGCTGGGAATCAGAGCAGCTAAACAGTAGGAGAGAGAAGACTCACCCAGGGAGACAGCTAGGTTTGTGAGTGTTGGTTTGTGGGAAGGCTAAAGGATGGTGTGGCTATGGTGTACAAATTTCTTTGCTACCATGATGGATTTGACTTTTTGGTGTTGTGATTTGGTTTTCTGGTGTCTGAATAAATGTTTTGCTTCTATCTTCTACATAGAGAGTCTGTTATATTTTGCAGTTGAGAACTATGCTGGCATATTTACAATTGTAACTGATGCTGTGAATATTGTGTTGGCACTACAATTCCTATTCACTATGTAGACCCCAACACACCTGGGAAAATGTTGATTCCTCCCTATTGTTAAGACAAGTGATATGGAAATTGATGTCTCTTTGTCTTTGATCAGAGTCAAGTGACCTAGGTCATGTGCTCAGGACTTCATTTTAATGTAGCCCACCTCCCACCATGCGGACCAATCAGAGTTGATTGGCATCCCTTGGGAACACCTACTCTTCTGAAGACCATATAATGTTTTATAACTGTCATTTAGGAAATCAGGTATTTCCACTTTTACTGTAGTTAAAGAGAAGGTTACAGTTAAAACAATTTGGTTATCATTCATGAAAGTTGTAAGATTGTTAACTAAGTAATTTGGGGTTACTGTTTTAATGCTGAAACCTAAAATTATTCAATGATTACTGTGTGTAGAAAGGAGGGGATTGGATGAAAGCCTTATCTGGATTGGTTCTTGCCCATTCCTCTTGTATGCATGGGGGCCAGCAGGCAGGGGCACCAGGATCAGTCCCTCCCTAGGGTCCATGTCAGTTCTCATTATTTTGTAAACTTGCTGAGGACCCTGGAAACCATTTGTGTGGGCAGTCATTAGTCCCAGAAAGAAAAGAATTAATGTTCTTAAAATCTTAAAATGACAAAGGGATTTATGTAGCAACTAAACAATGAACTTGGCTTGCTGAGAAGTTGGAATTTTATGTACAATAGATATAAAGGATTTTAATGATTGGTTTTTATAGCAGGACAAATTTAAATTTGAGAAGGAAAGCTGTTAAATGGAGCCCCTTATGTATGTGAGTCCTGGTAAATTTTTACAACTCTACAAGAGTAAAAATAACTGTATCTGGCTTTAAGCTGTGATTGGTGAAACTTGCTATTTGAAGAAAAAGGCTCTTGGTACTGTAACTAATTTGGTTTTGAGTTTGAATTTGGGTATAGCTGTTTGCATTGAATCAGTATCTGAGAAAAATGCCACAACCTACTTGTGATCCTATACTGTTAACAGGTGGAGGTCTGTATATGGGAAAAAGCTGTGAGGACAATCTTTGCCTCAATCCAAGATGAGATCCTCCTAGCTCAGTTTTCCCATTGTATTCCTTTGAGAAGGAATGTTTGTCACCTGACTGTTCCTGAGCCTGGCTATGAGGTCAAATTGATACTGCATAGTTGGAGAATTGTGACTCTTATCTGAATTTATACAGGGTCAAGGATGTTTTATTCTGTCATATTTGGTATGTCACATGTCCCTGCTTTTTTTTTCCTTCTATAGCAAATTTCTATGATCAGAACAAGTAGTCAGTAAAAGATATGAGCTCTTTTGTGTAATCTTACTGGGAAATCTAATACTATTTTTTATTTAGAATTAGAACATGTGCAGAAATTTATGTAAACTACTTAAGACTCACCTTAAGATGTTCCCATTGTTTAAAGGGATTCTAAAAGCAGTAGTATTTTCCTTTGATCTGTCTCTTAATGTTACCAATGTGATATTCCATTAAAATACCTTTTTGACTAAGGCACATTGTGATATCTAGGAATTATGCAATAACTAAGAATTTAGTTTGTTATAATACTTTGGGAATTTATGTTACTTAAGGACATTTTACACCAACTTAGTTTTAATGAATTCCAATTTTAAAGGTTTATTTTTTGCTTTAAGGTGAAAAGAGCTATCATTTTAAAAGTTTTAAAATAATTTTCTTCATAAAAATTTAGTGATATTTCTCTTAACATCAGGATAAATCTTAACCTGTTTTAAAAGAAGACAAAATGCTTTTAGAAGAAATGTTTTTTTTTAATCTCTCATGTGATTTTTTTAGAAGGCCTGCTGAACTTTCATTTGCAAGATAATGTATTGCTAAATTAATGTAATGAAGAGATCTTGTTCTTTTGATATGAATTTGTAGTTATTCCATGGCCTAAGCAAGAATTAAAATTAATGTTTGAACTTATCACATATAAAAGATTTAATTTCTGAAGTATCTCTTCCAGAGTAAATATAATTAGAGAAGGATAAACAAGCTTATGAAACAAGGGTTCTATTCACTTGTGAGATTAAAGTCAGGAACCTCTTTTGTTTAAGGCAGTACAGTTACATTAGAAAAGAGTAATAACTTACAAGCTATCTTGTCTTATGGTTGAAATGTAAAGGAAAGCTGAACAATCTAAATAATGGGTTCAAGAGATTTGAAAAGATAAATAAAGGTTTGATTGAAAATATAGAAGGCAGTTAAGAAGGATTGGGGAAAATGGGGGTTATCCAAGCCCCTCCTGTCCTTAGGTAGTTGCTCTGGACACCTTTGTGCCAGTTTCATATGGTTTAAGTATGTTGAGAGAGTGTGAGGAAGTATGTTAAGAAGAAAGGAAAATTACGTAACTTGATTTAAAAATTAATAGCTCAATCAAATTCCAGATGACCCTATATAAAGGATACCAGCCCATATTTATCCCACTTCTGGTCATTTTTCTCCAATTCTTTTTTGGCCCTTGTTTGCTTAACCCCCTTGCTAGATTTGTCTCTTCTAGATTTAGTGCCCTCCACTTGCAGATGGCCACTCAGGCTGGATATCACCCTCTATCTGAGACCATGACATGTGACCCTTTGTACCTGGCATTGGCCAAGTTCTGGATACTGGCTAAAGAACCAGTCCCTTAAATGGGACAGCTCTACATCCAGTCTCAGCAGGAAGCAGTTTCAGAAGCTAAGAACTTCATCTCTTACCCTGAAAGATTTTGGCTCCCATTTGTTTGAGGGGGAATGATGGGATCCTTGGGTTCAGACCCCAGCCCTAGGATCATATATTGTTTAATGTTTTATCATTCTTGAATTGTGATGTATTTTGTCACTTAGAACAAATATACTTTCACATGTTACATCTTAACATCACATTCCCTAAATCCCTACCATGCTACCAGCAAAAGAGAATATGGTATGACACACTACTTAGTGGAGTAGGAACAGGTTTGGGGATAGTAAATAGTATAGATCTTAGCCAGAAGACTGCACAGTGCTAGAAAAGATGTTGCTCAGGCTTTGACAATTAATGCTCAATGGTTACTCACAATGATCCTACCCCACCAACATGTGTTAAACTATCAGAAGGATTTTTTTCTGATTATTCACTTGCTAACTAATTCGAGAATATATATAAATGTTTCTAATTGTTTAACTGGACTGCTTGTCCACTACAAAACATATATACCTTGATGTAAGAGAGAAAATATACAAAGACAATAGAGTTCACAAAATGAAAAATTATAGCATAACAAGTTTTACCTATATAAACCAAAGATCAAGTGGATTTCATTATATTTTAAGAACTTCAAATGTGAAGATACTTATTATGTAGAACCTATAATGCATTATCAGATCTTCTCATCTCATATGATGTATTCATTTTATATTATTCCTTTTAAATTGTTATTTTGCTATACCCCATATATATGGAAATTATGTTGATCATTAGAAAACATTTATTTTTATCTGATTGTATTATTACTAGTAATGGTAAAGTTCATACTGTGATCACTAGACAGTTGGAGCCCTATCTATTGGATCACTCATCCAATCTCTGTGATATAACCTTATACCTTGTTTCTAACTTCTCTGTGTTTCAGGATGCTTGAAAGGAATTTATTTTCTCCACTTTCAGAGTAATGACCTTTCCCCTGAACAAGTCAATGATGTTAGTAATTGATTTTCTCCACTTTCAGGGTAATGACCTTTCCCCTGAACCAGTGGATGATGTTAGTCTTTCTTGTGTACTGTAATGCTAATGACAGCCGCATACCTGAGAACTGCTGCTGTGAATAAATTTACTTTTTTTTTTTTGCTTTTTGGAGGGGAAAGGTAGGGCAATTGGGGTTAAGTGACTTGCCCAAGGTCACATGGCTAGCTTTTGTGTTGTGTCTGAGGGTGGATTTGAACTCAGGTCCTCCTTACTCCAGGGCCAGTGCTCTATTCACTGTGCCACCTAGCTGCCCCATGCTGTGAATAATTTTAAGGGTGTAATCACATAGTATAATGAACTCTCTATTCAGAACTAAACATTGCTCAGTAAAGTAAAGCATAACATTGATAGCAACACTCTTAAACAAAACATACATATATATGTAATAACACTCAGTATATAATAACACTCATAGCATATATCATACAGCATCATATATATCATATAGCATCCCCAAAGTCAGGGAATACCAGGCTAGGGTTTTCCCTAGCACCATACATTTTTAAGGGGTAGCAGAAAATACACCATCCACCCCTAGGTCAATGTAAGAACAATCTCCTTAATCAATACCAAGTGTCCGAGTAAAGTCCTCTTTCATCTTAACTCGAGTTGACTTCTAAGTCCCATGGCTCTTCCTCTGTGGACTGACCCACTCCTGACTCCTGTCTAGATTCACATGGAGGCAGCTCTCCCCTCTGTTCCTGCTCCATGTCTCAGCTTATGGGGACTGCTCTACTCTAAGCTCTCCCTGCAGAGAGAGCTTTTTTTTTTTTTAAATATTCAACAATGACAATTTATTTTCAGAACTTCATCATTTTTACAAAAAAAAAAGCAGGTATCAAAAACAGCAAAGAGTTTTCTGAAATTCTGCACCAGTTTTCACAGAAGTAACCGATATGGGAACTGGTGTCGGACGTTAACTATCAGACACAGGCTGTTTCCCTCCTGGTCATATGCATTCAGGTGGTCCCAGGTGGTTTACTCTAAAGTTCCTGAAGAATAGCTTTTTAAAAGCACCTGTCATTTTTGAGAGAATTGATTTGGTTTATCCAACAAAGTAAACACTTTTTGCTGTGTGGCTGTTTCTCTTAAAAACAAAACACTGTAATAATACATGGAATGTGTATGTTTTGATTAGAACCAAATCTTTTGAGATCCCAACTACCTGAAGAACACTGATCAGAGAGACAACTATAGGGCACATACCAGTTGTACATTTCATACTGTCAAAGGCAGCTTCTATGCTTTTTGTAGGAAACAGCATTTTATTCAGGTGCTGCCCAGGACCTGCAGCTTCTGCCTCTGGGAAAACAAAGCTTAACAGTGCAATGACACTGATACACACGACTAGTACCATTATCTCAATTTACTTCCAAAGTCCAGAGATTCTGCAATAACAGCTCAGTTCACTTTAACAGCTCTCAAAAAGGGCTCAAGCTAAGCCTCTCTCCCATGGGCAGGTCTCTACCCCACAGTTCTATTCACTTTCAAAGTTCAGAGGCTCCCTCAGGAAGTGTCTGCTATCAGAGGTCTCCTCTCCACTCTTAGAGGTCTCCTTCCAGCTCTTAGTGATCTCCTGGACCCTCTGACCACTCAAGCTGCTTCTCTGTCTGACCAATGCGTTGCTCTCTCAACATTGGCTCCCTTAATGCCTACTTTCTCAACACCGGCTCTCTTTATATACAGTCCTATTCAGTATCTGATGGATTACACATGTCTGATTGGCTCAGCACAAAAGCATGTAAATCTGAGGCTGGGAAACTGAATAACACACACAGAAAAATAGCAAAAAAAAACTCGACTTTGCTTGCCATTATAGGTACCCATTTCTTTACCTTCTACTTATATATCTTTAATTATTTCTTCTAAGGAAGTAAAAGACATGTTAATGAAGAATCAGCAATTTCTAAATATCTAAATCTCTAAAATCACTAGTATAATTTCCTGTTTAAGTCACCCTCTGCACAGAAATATTTTTCTGCATCGTTTAATCCTATATTGATTTTCACAATTATTCTAATTTTCCTATTCTTTGACAACTGCTCTACGTTTTAGGAAATTGGATACGTATACTAACAAGTTGCCCCTAAAGCCCTTTTGGTGTATGTAATAAACATGTAAGATCTTGGCACTGAATTAAGGGCTAATGGGGTATAAAGATCTTCCCTGTACATTTATAGGTCTATGCGACTACATATGTTCCCTTTTTCTCCTTGGAATAGGGGCCATGTTCATAGGAGTAAGGGTAAGAGTGTGCCTGACTGATTCCTCTTCTTTGAAGAGTTGGCTGCCCTTCTTGAAATATATGGAATCAATCCTGTGTCTTTTTGAACACATTTTGCCATATTAATCACAGATGTCTTGCTCCTTTGAACTCTGGCCTACTTCACAGCTGCCACACATTCTGTGCTGAGTCACATAGAGCCCTGGCGCAATGCCAATCAGGTGATGGGTCATGTAGACTTAAATGCCTTTTAACACTAAGCCAGTCAGGTGCCAAGTCACATGGGTTCTGATGTAGAGCCTGTAAGTTGCTAAAATACACTGCACCAATTTTTTTCTTTGTTTGAAACTATATATATTCTGGAAAGTTAATATTTCTACTTAGGGCTTCACTCATGGGAAGCATGCTTTGCCTGAGACATTTTGATTCCTGGCCATGACTCTGGGGAGCTATTATCAAGCCCCCCTCCCCAATGTGAACCCAGATGTCGGTGCTTCCCTGGTTTGGTGATATATGTATAAATATGTATAAATAAATAAAATACATATATATGTATATATAGAAAATGTATATATTTTATTACTCTGTTAAACTTTATTGTCATCTTTCTATATTGCTGCAATACTGTTTTATATTGTCCTTGCATGTAGAATAAATATTATGTTGATCTTTGGTGTGAAGAGTGCTTCTTATACTATGCAATCTGATCCTGAAAAGAACTGCACTTAGCTCCTTAACGAAATAGATGTTCACACCGACTGTTTGTGCCTTAAGATATTCTGAGTTTATATTGGTCCCATCAGCCACAGTCAGACACATTGAGACTTGACTCTAGCATAGTGATGTGATTTTTGTCCTCTTGCAAGATGAAGGACAATACGTGTTGAATACCTACTTTATGCAAAAGAAAAGGTCCCAGAATTCAAGAAGCTTATAATCTTACTGCAGCAAAAAGAAAAGCCTAACAATTGAAGAATTAGATAACATAAGAAGCTAGACACAATCATAGCCAGTGCCCAATAAATACTATGACTATAAAAGAAAAGTCAACATGAACTGGAATAGCAAAGGGGAAAGTTTTATGGGCAACTTCCTTGATTCTTCTCATTAAATGTGATCTTTCCTTCCCATAACCACCTAAAACATGTTTGTTCCTCTCATGGAATTATTCAATTTCAAAGGGGAAGGGAGGGGAGAGGAAACTAGGAAGCATGGTGCCATAGTGCCCAGAGGGCTGGATCTGGAGTCAGGAAAACTCATCTTCCTGAGTTCAAATTCAGCTTCAGACACTTACTAGCTGTGTGACCCTGGGCAAGTCACTTAACTCTGTTTACCTCAGTGTCCTCATTTGTAAAATGAGCTGAAGAAAAAAAATGACAAAACTCCAGTATCTTTGTCAAGAAAATCCCTCAAGAAGTCACAAAGAGTTGGACAAGACTGAGACAATTGAATAATAATAGTGCCTGATGAATAGTAGGTATTACATAAATGCTGGATGTAGTTGCTGTTCCTCACCTACAATTCCCATCTCCATGCCGTTGCATTGACTGTGTCCCTGTGACAGGAATGAATGCCCTTCCTCTCTACCTCTGTTTCTTGGAATCTCTGGTTTTCTTCAAGGTTCAATTCAAGTGCCACCTTCCGCAGGCTGCCTCTTTTGGTCCCTCTGCTAGCTTGTATAGAGATTCTTTAGCTGAGGTCTATAAACTTTGTTTGTTTGTTTGTTTTTTAATATTTTGATAACTATTTCATATAATTGGTTTCCTTTGTAATCCTATGTATCTTATTTTTTAAAATATTATTCTGAGAAGGGGATATTGACTTTGCCAGAGGGTATGGTACAGGGTCCATGACAAAAAAAAGAAGAATCCCAGGTCTGATGCTGTCCCCTTTAATGTTACCTTGTATCTACCTTATATACCTTTTATATACCTGTAGACATGCCCCTCCCATCAGAATATATGCTCTTTGAGGGTAGAGACTTTTGTTTTTGTCTTTGTCTTTGTCTCCCCAACATTTCCTAGAACAGGGGTAGGGAATCTGTGGCCTGGAAGCCACATGTGGCCCTCTAGGTCCTCAAGTGCAGCCCTTTGACTGAATCCACCTCTGGCCTAGAATATAGTGAGTGTTTAATAAATGCTTGTGAACTAATTGAAGTAGGCCATGAAGGATAATCAGAATCAGGGCAGGGAATAGGAGGAAGGAAGGTATCTCAGGAGGAAAAGTGAAATTAAAGGAAAAAAAATGGAATGGGTAAAAAAAGTGACTAGCCTAACTGCTGAAAGGGACTTGGGCTGGGAAGTAGTGCTATGAAGTATAAAAAGTTCAAGACACTTAGTTTCTGAGTAATTAATCATTTTATTAATTATGCTAGCAAATAACTAATAAAAAGGGTCAGTGATACTCTCTAATGCCAAAAAACCCTCAAGGAGCCCACTCGTGGCTTCTATGCTCTTGGAAGAGCAGGTGTTCCTGAGTGTGGCAATCAATTGTGGCAGGTTAAAAATTGAGAAAAATGAATATTATAAGAAGTAGGCCTATTCTAAAGAGGGGTTGAGGGAAGTGACTTTGATCATTCTTGCTCCCAGCCTCAGGCAATCTAGACAAAGGACCTACCCCCAATAATAGCCTAAGTAGATCACAATGAGCTTTCCCACTTAGGTGGAGTCTAAACAAGATTGAGGAAAAAGCTAATCCAATATCATTATCAGCAATGTCCTTCAGAGACTGAAAAACCTACAGGTTTCTGAAAAAATCCTAGTCCTTATTCAATAATTGATTACTCATTTAAGAGAGAATAATAATATCTCTCAATGGGAAAGAAGACTGGATAGGTGGGGTAAGAAAAGGAAGAGTCCTGAACTTGAATGTTATTGCAGGTCCCATTGAGCATTTATAGAACTTCTCTGATTCTATTGATCATATCTAATAACTCAGGTTCTGAGTCCTTTGAGGATGACAAAACCCCTGACTGCTTCCATTTAGCAACATCTATGACTCTGAACTGAAGGACACTTTGGGAAATGTGAATTGACTTACTGGCGACTAAAGGGCAAATATCAGACTTTGTCAGGAAGTTATGCCAGTGCTTCAACCATAGAGCTATTGGAGGTTTTTCAGGCAGGGGAGTAAATGAACTCTTCTGTCCAACAGAACAATGCTGGGTGAAGGAAACTCCCGGGAGCGAGTTGATGCCCTCTCCCTGATTGGCTGGCTGAAGCTCATGACTGCCAAGTTGTTTCCAGACTTCCTTAACTGCTTCTCTGATGATTTCATGACTGTGAGGAGAGAAGCCTGTCTTGCAGCTGGTGTACTCAGAATAAGAGATAAAATGGTAAGCTGGAGTTCAAGCCAGTTCTGGACAATTCACTACATTGGTAAAGATGTATTTGTCATGGGTTATTCTTCCCACAATTTTCTTGGGGGTTGGAAAAATACTTTGTAAAAGTCTTATGGAGCCAAAGGGCAAAGGGGGCAATCAGGGCACTGGATTAAAAGTCAGACTGAAGAGGTATATATAGAGGATGGATTTCTATGAAATCCTTGGAGGGTTCTAAGTCTGAATGAATTACAAGGCACAAGCTCTCTTGGCAAGTTTGTAAAAGTTTATTATGTTTTTCAGCTGGCAGAGGGGTGTCAGAAAAAGCCTGCAACCTGCAGCAATTAGGGATACTTATTATATAGTAATAAAACCATAAATCTGATAGCCATTATGCTAATTAGGTGAGTAAAGGTGGAGTTAAGGAGGAGTTTGGGAGGAGTTTAGGAGTGGTCAGTGCTTAAAGGGACATGCACTTTTTATATCAACTGTGCAGGCATATTACCCATAATTCACTGGGAGATCCCCCTAGGGGGGGACTATCTGGGGGTGTGATTTTTGCCTTGAAACATCACAAAGTCAGCTAGTGGTCAATTCTGACTGAGATGTGCCCATTCTGTTAGCCATCGAAGTCCGTTTTACAAGATGGATGTTAGGAAGCTGAGCTAATTGGGGATTCAGTATGTGTCTAATGGTGAGGAGTTACCTTACTGATAATGCAAACTATGAAAGATTCATAGTTTGCAGCTGGCCACTAGAACTAAGGATTTGTTATTAAACCAAGCAAGGATAGTTATAGCTGGCAGAATTAATGGTATCAGGGAAAATGCTTTTAGGCTGGGGGGAGGGAAGAGGCAGAGTTAATGCTTTATGTCTGGTGGGGGGAAGTGTGACTTTTACAACTTAATTGCACAAGCTTATTACAAACTGATGTTATATACATAGGTACCCAAACACAAGTGAGATTTTTACAGAATGAAGTTATAACAATGTTACAAACAAAGTTACAAAGGCACCCCAGCACCCCATCAAGACTATGTGGGCTTTCCCATTCTCCATCTCCTGATGACTTTCTATCTCACCTTAAGCAAATCACTTAAACCAGGGGTGGGGAACCTGCAGCTTTGAGGCCACTTGTGGTCCTTGTAGGTCCTCAAGTGTCACCTTTGATTAAACCCAAACTTCACAGATCAAATCCCCTTAATAAAAGAATTTGTTCTCTAAAACTTGGACTCAACCAAAAGGCCACACCCAAAGACCTAGAAGGCCACATATGATCTTGAGGTCACAGGTTCCCTACCCCTGAAAACTCTTTTCTCATATCTAAAACAGGATTAGGAATATATTCCCTAGCTTATCTCACATATTTCTTCAGGGATTCCAAAGAAATAACAAGTATGAAAATGCATTACAAGCTATAGAGTGTAATGCAAAAATAAGATATTGAAACTACATTAACTAGAAAGCATGAAAGTTAAATAGTTGAAATGACATTTAGTCTTGGGCCAAACCTAACTTCTTCTCAGGTCATCCTACACTGTAACTATGCTCTCACCGTGCCATTTGGAGAGATTGTTGTCACTGGATCTGTAATTGGGAATCTTTATGCTGGCATCCTCAACTGGGAGTGATGGGGAGGATGGATACCTTTCTTGGGAGGAAGAAAGACCCCCGGAGATCCCAGGACACTGCTAAGGCTGCTTTTGGAGAGACTATCCTCCCTTGTAACCCGCCTTTTTTGCATCCCTAGCGCTTAGCAAAGGACTCAGGTTCCTGAAAAGGATGGGGCCACATGTGGCTTTCTAGGTCCTTGGGCTCCTTAACCCTAGTAAGATACAGTGCTAAATAAATCTTTATTGAATAGCTAAATAACTGTCTACTCCCCAACTCCTCACCCCACAGAAGCTGTATGTAATCACTCTCTGTTTTCACTAGTTATTCCTGATAACTGGGTGCTAAGGGAAGTTGTTTCTTCACACTTGGCATCTCTTGATTGCCTTACTACTGGGGGTGGGGTACAATAGTAACCCTTACAACTTTTAGGAAGGCGATGGAAAGAAGGCCTGAAGCCACACTCCCCCAACACTCAAAGTTTAATATTAGAGCTAAGGGAATCACACAACAATAAGAACCAGCATTTTTGTAACACTTTGGGGCAGCTGGGTGGTGCCATAGTGCACAGAGCACTGTGCCTGAAATCAGGAAGACTCATTTCCCCGAGTTCAAATATGGATTTGCACATGTCCTAGCTGTGTGACCCTGGGCAAGTCACTTAACCCTACTTGCCTCAGTTTCCTCAT
Source organism: Pseudocheirus occidentalis (assembly GCA_028646575.1). Classification (NCBI taxonomy): domain Eukaryota; kingdom Metazoa; phylum Chordata; class Mammalia; order Diprotodontia; family Pseudocheiridae; genus Pseudocheirus; species Pseudocheirus occidentalis. Next base: position 191,353,327 of record CM053598.1, read on the forward strand.
CTTTAAAAGGAGCTGGAGAAGCGGCAAACCACTCCAGCATCTTTGCCAAGAAAACCCCAAACAGGGTCACAAAGAGTCAGACACGACTGAATGATAATATGCTTTAAGCTCTGCAGAACACACCACAAATATTGGTGTCTCATTTTATCTTCACAACAGCCCTGGGAAGTAGATGCTGTTATTCATCGTCTCCACAGATGAGAAAACTGAGGAAGATAAAAATTCAGTTCACTGTCTGGGGTAGTAAAGCCAGTAAATGTCCAAAGCTGGATTGGAACAACTCTGGTTCTTTTTGACTCAAAGTCCAGCACTCAGACCCAACCACATCTTCTAAAGCAGTAAAGTGAGGACCCGGAGTCACGGAGGAAGGCTCCTTTCACTGCTTGATACAGAGGCTAAGCTAGAGGAAGCCCGACAGCATCCGCATCTCACAGACACAGTCTGGGAGAACTGAGGGGCTCCTTAGAGACCTCCTCACACACGCTATCCAAAAGAGGCCCAGAGTCAGTGGCAGAGCAGGAACTAGGGAACCCCAGCCTCGTGTTTCCCAGTTCATCCCTCTGACATCCAGGCTGCTGAAATGTACTCTGCTGCTTGGTTGGCAGTCCCTGGTGTCATGATTCAGGACGAGAAGCTGGGCAGGAAGAAAGGAGAACCTTTAGTATTTTGGGTAACATCCGGGCCCTAGGCTTACCTTGCCCCTCTCTGGGTTTACAGGATAGTTTTAGAAGCCCAGGTGAGCCCCAGGAGAGGGGCAGCTAGGTAGCACAGTAGATAGAGCACCAGCCCTGGATTCAGGAAGATCTGAGTTCAAATTAGACCTCAGATACTTACTACGCTTACTTACCTTGAGCAAGTCACTTAACCTTCTTTGCTTCAAAAAAAAAAAAATAGAAGCCCGGGTGATCAACATTTAGAAGGGAAAGTAAAGGTATTCTTCCACTATATAATAGGGAGTATGCAGCCGATAACTCCTAGATCTAAGAAAGAATTCCTCCTCCCCAGAGCAGGACCACCAAACTTGCAATCAAGGAGACCATGACCATGGGCAGCAGCAGCTAGGTGGCACATCAGAGTGAATGTCAGGCCTAGAGTCAGGAAGATATCCTCCTGAGTTCAAATCCAGCCTCAGACACTCACTAGCTGTGTGACCCTGTACAAGTCACTTTAACCCCGCTTGCCTCAGTTTCCTCATCTTTAAGAGGAACTAGAGAAGGAAATAGCACTCCAGTATCTTTGCCAATAAAACCCCAAATGGGATCAGGAGAGTCAGACATAACTGAAAAATAAGTGACCACACACACATGCACCCCACACTCAGAGTTCCCTATATTGATAAAAATAATTTTTCTGGTTATGCTTTGTTTTTAATGCCATATTCTAGAAAGTCAATTAGTTCTTGGATCTAGGCTTTCTGTGTTCTAACGCTGACAGCTCATTGTTTCTCCCTTTTTCATTCCAGGTGTATGACAACCTCCTAAAGTTGGTACAGTGTGATCCATACTGGAAAATCAAAGCTTTTGCCATCAAAGGTATTACAGAGGTAGTGCCTCCTATTCCTGCTTCTCAAATAATCTTCCATGGGGTAGGGAAACAGGGGAGAAGTCTCACAGAGAGCTCTTTGTTTCACCCTGAGGCATCATTATTAGCTACCAACCTGATCTTATTCCACAGAAGGTCACAGTCTAAGCCAATCCCACGTTCACTTCAGGAGGGCGGGCATTTCACCTTTCTGATATGAGTTGCTCCATTCTTAAGGATTCCCAGAAAGTGACTGGCTCCTGTTGGTTGCCTGGCCTCTTTTTGGGAGGGCCTTCCAATTCTTCAGTTGTGGGAGTATGACGAGAGCAGAGCATTTCCTTTTATTCCCACTTAATAGTATTTTATTTTTTCTAATTGCATGTTAAGATAGTTTTCAACATTTACTTTTACAAGATTTTGAGTTCCAAATTTTTTTTCTCCCTCTTCAACATGACAAGTAATCTAATAAAGGCATTACATGTACAATCATATCAAACACACTTCTACATTAGCCATGTTGTAAAAGAAGAATCAAAACAAAAAGGAAAAACCGCAAGAAAGGAAAAGAGAGAGAAAATGGTATGCTTCAATCTGCATTCAGATTTCATAGTTCTTTCTCTGGATGAAGATAGCATTTTCCATCATGAGTCTTTTGGAATTGTCTTAGATCACTGTATTGCTGAAAAGAGCTAAGTCTATCAAAGTTCTTCATCACACAATGTTGCTGTTACTGTGTACAATGTACTCCTGCTTCTGCTCACTTCACTCAGCATCAGTTCATGTGAGGGTTTTTCTGAAATTTTCCTGCTCATCATTTTCTATAGCACAAGAGTATTCATATACCACAACCTGTTCAGCCACTCCCCAATTGAGGAGCATCCCCTCAGTTTCCAGTTGTTGGCCACCACAAAAAGAGCTGCTATAAATGTTTTTGTACGTGTAGGTCCTTTTCCCTTTTTCATGATCTCTTTGGCATATAGACCTAGTAGTAGTATTGCTGAATCAAAGGGTATACCCAGTTTTATAGCCCTTTGGGTTATAAATTGCTCTCCAAAATCAGTTCACAACTCTACCAACAATATATTAGTGTTCCAACTTTCCCACATCTTCTCTAACATTTATCGTTTTCCTGTTTTGTCATATTAACCAATCAGATAGGTGTGAGGTGGTACCTTAGAGTTGTTTTAATTTATATTTCTTTAATCAATAATGATTTAGAGCATTTTTTCATATAACTATAGATAGCTTTAATTTCTTCATCTGAAAACTGCCTGTTCATATTCTTTGACTATTTATCCATTGGGGAATGACTTGTAGTCTTATAAATTTGACTCAGTTCTCTATACATTTGAAAAGTGAGGCCTCTGTCAGAAACACTGGCTTAAAAATTGTTTCCCAGCTTTCTGCTTTCTTTCTAATCTTAGTTGCATTGACTTTGTGCAAAAATGTTTTAATTTAATATAATCAAAATTATTCATTTTGCATTTCATAATGTTCTCTCTTGTTCGATCATAAATTCTTCCATTCCCCATAGATCTGACCAGTAAACTATTTCTTGCTCTCCTAATTCGCTTATGCTGTCACCCTTTATGTCTAAATCACATACCCATTTTGACCTTATCTTGGTATACAGTGTAAGATATTGGTCTATGCCTAATTTCTGCCATGCTTTTTTCCAGTTTTCCCAGCAGGCTTTTTCAGATAGTGAGTTCTTATCCTAGAAGCTGGAGTCTTTGGGGTTATCAAACAGAAGATTACTATAGTCATTGACTATTGTGTCTTGTGTACCTAACCTATTCCATGGATACACCACTCTCTTAACTAGTGCCAAACAGTTTTGATGATTGCTGTTCTATAATATAGTTTTAAATCTAGTACGGCTAGGGCACCTTCCTTCGCATTTTTTTCATGTAAATTCATTAATTCCCTTGATATTCTTGACCTTTTGTTCTTCCAGATGAATTTTGTTATTATTTTTCCTAGCTCTATAAAATAGTTTTTTTTTGTAGTCTGATTGACATGGCACTGAATAAGTAAATTATTTTAGGTAGAATTATCATTTTCATTATATTGGCTTGTCCTAACAATGAGCACCTGATAGTTTTCCGTTATTTAGATCTGACTTTATTTGTGTGAAAAGTGTTTTGTAATTATGCTTATATAGTTCCTGGGTTTGTCTTGGCAGGTAGACTCCCAAATATTTTATACTGTCTACAGTTACTTTAAATGGAATTTCTCTATTTCTTGCTGCTGGGCTTTGTTAGTTATATTTAGAAATGCTGATGACTTATGTGGGTTTATTTTATACCCTGCAACTTTGCTAAAGTTGTTAATTATCTCAAGTAGTTTTTTTAGTTGATTCTCTAGGATTCTCCAAATATACCATCATATCATTTGCAAAGAGTGATAGTTTTGTTTCCTCATTGCCTATTCTAATTCCTTCAATTTCTTTGTCTTCTCTTATTGCTAAAGCTAATATTCCTAGTCCAATATTGAATAACACTGGTGATAATGGACATCCTTGTTTTACCTCTGACCTTATTGGGAAAGATTCTAGATTATTCTCATTACAGATAATTTTTGCTGATGGTTTTAGATAGATGCTACTTACCATTTTAAGGAAAGCTAAATTTATTCCTATGCTTTCTAGTGTTTTTAATAGAAATAAGTGCTGTGTTTTATCAAAAGCTTTTTCTGTATCTATTTCAATAATAATGATTTCTGTTAGTTTTTTTATTGATATGGCCCATTTGTGCTGATGGTTTTCCTAATATTGAATCAGCTCTGCATTCCTGATATAAATCCTACCTAGTCTTAGTGCATTATTGTCATGATAAATTGTTGTAATCTCTTTGCTGATATTTTATTTAAACTTTTTGCTTCAATATTCATTAGGAAAATTGGTCTATAATTTTCTTTCTCTGTTTTGGCTCTTCCTGGTTTAGGTATCAGTACCATATTTGTATCATAAAAAGAATTTGGTAGGACTCCTTTATCTATTTTTCCAAATAGTTTATATAGTATTAGAAAGCAAAACATTTCTGAATCCTCAACTACTGAAACTGCGCCCTCCATTTCCCAGGATGCACTACATTTCATTAAGTCTTTCTCACTTGACTTTGACATAAAGAAGTCAACTCCCTCCAGGAATGAACAGGAATGCTTAAATATCATCAGCAGTGTTTTGCTCTTTGCATAGATACAATCAAAGCAATAAAATGAGACATAATATCTACTGCAGGGCTGCTCACCCTCAGCTTATCTTAGATCCAAACCTAGGAGTACAATAAAAAGCACAGTTCATTTTTCATAGCTCCCCATGTCCCCCTCTCTTTCAAGACAGTAAAGGAGTGTAGAAAATAAAATATACCCCCTGGCTACTGTCTAATTCATGCCATGAAGTCAGGCTAATCATTAGATGAAGATTCGGGAATGCTGGACCTGGGCTGTAGCATGGTCACATGACATGGTGGTTTTCCTACTGCATCTTATCACAGCTGGTTCATCAAGCATGGATGTTAGGTGCCTCAGTGGATAGAGCACTGGGTCTGGAGTTAGAAGACCTGAGTTCAAATCCAACCTCAAATTGGCTATGTGACCCTGGGCAAGTCACTTAACCTCTTTCTGCTTCGTTTTCCTCAACTAAAAAATGGGAATAATCATAGCACCTACTTCACAGGGTTTTTGTGAGGATTGAATGAGATAATATTTATACACATTAAATAAATACTTATTCTCTTCCCCTCCCCCATGGAGACAGAAGAGTGGACTCAGAAGCAGGCTCTAGCAAAGAGAATCTAGTTCTAACTAGTAAGAACTATTCTAGTTAGAATCTGGTTCTAACCCACAGCTCTCTCCTTGACCTCTTTGGTTCAACTTTCCAGTAGCTGACAGACATATTATCTTCTCTGTGACCTTGAACCAGTCCTTGAAACCTCTCGCTTTTTATTAGATCTAATCACTCATCACTTCATTGTCTCTGTGACCTATCTCTTATGTCCTGTAATTTCAACAAGTAGATTTGGGAGGAAGGGGAGGGAGGGAAGGAAATGAAATGGATTGGAGTCCTGGCCTCAATGTCTCCTTACAATAAGCTAGTTGCAACTATGGTACCCCATAGGACCAAGGGCTTGTCCATCTCCTCTTATATACCAGGCATTCTGTGGCCAGCTAGAGAGGTAAAGAATCTCACCAGACTCTTGTGGGCTCATCTTCTGATAGTATGCACACAGCCAAGCTCAATAGGTCTTGCCAGAGTTTGTGCTATCCTGGCATAGCCCTCAAGAATGCAGGGACCCTTCTACTCTATGATGTCTCTTTAGCCCAAAACTTTGGTGTCTGCTTCCTCATATCTATATAGTCTTTATGAGAATGATCTATGCTATAATTGCCATACCTTCTGTCCTACCCATGGTTGGCAAGTATGGAAAGGATATGACTGGTAAGTTCCCACTTCCTGTACTCTGACCCAAACAAACACAAATAGTCTCTCCTCTCAAATTTGAACTACTATTCAGGTTAATTCATCATATGACTAGAATCCCTCCTTCCCCCTCTTTTGCCACTGAATTACTACCCATCCCTTAAAACCCAATTTAAATCTTTCTAGAAGGGTCCATGGATAGATTTCAGAGGGTCTATGAACTTGAAAGGGAAGGGAAAAAAATTACACCTCTTTTTTTTTTTAACAACTTTAACTGAAGTTTATAATTCCTTCAATTTTTTAAAATTACTTTGAGAAAGCATCCATAGATTCACCAGACTGCCAAAGGGGTCCATGACACAAAGAAGATTAAGAACCTCTATTCTATGAACTGTTGCACTGATACATAAAATAACTACTTTTTGTAGTTGAAAAAAGTATTAGGATGTAAGCTCGTGTTCTACAGGCTTATGGTTTTCATTACTGATATAGTTCATTTAGCAAACATGACAGCAGAATGATATCCACCCATATAATCTTTATCTATTCTGTTGGGTCTGTTGGTGAAGTTTAAAAACTTCTATAGAAGAAAGAAGGAGAAGGAGGAAGAGGAGAGACAAGAGAGAGATTATCTACATTGCAGGCACAAGCTTGCCAGAAATAATTTTTCATTAACTTATCATTATTCCAAATCTAAGCATTTTTCTGTTTAAAGGAAGAAATGTCCAAACTGGCCAAGACCCCTCATGCCTGCAGAAAACCCTCCACAACACAAGATATTTTGAAATAACATTTTTAGAGTTCTTGAATAAGGAAATTTTCACAAGATAATAAAACATCTATACTAGTCAGGATAAGGTAAAAGTTAATATTTTGCTTCATCAACCCAGAAGAAGAGTCACTTAATATTGGAAAATCAGTTTCCTGTTCCCCTCAAGGGTTCTTCCCTGATCACCTGACCCACACCAGACCCACACCCCCAGCCACTACTCCCTCTGGAAATCTCTTTCTTTTCTTAAGTAGATTTTTATCCAAATCCCTTCAGAGAACCAGGGGAGGCAAAGATCTTAACTAGAAGTACAGAATGTTCTAAATCTGGTTATTACCCTCAATCTATTTTCAGGGACCTTCGGCTTCAATCTTGACTTTTCTAATGGAGGATGACTCTTAGTTTTATCCCTGTATATCAATTCCCTTGTATATCTTGGATATCAACCTTTATCAGAGAAACTTGCTGAAAAAAAAACCAATTTCCCCAGTTAACTTTCCCTTCTAATTCTAACTGAATTGATATTTGTGCAGAAAATGTTCAATTAGTATAATCCTCAAGCCTAATTTAGTCAAGAATTCTTCATATTGCCATAGTTGTGAAAAGTCATCTCCTTCCTTGATCCTTTCCTTAGTTATGCTATGACTTTTCAGACTAGTCCTTTGACAACAGACCTAGTCTTGCTTTTTGAGGGTCAGTATCACAGAGAGGTACAGCATCAGTAGGTAGACCACCTAACAATAAAATTCTTTTGGTCATGACAACTCATCAAAGAAAGTTATTTTAAATATCCCTTAGTCCACATGGCTCCCTCTCACTATGATCGTGGTGGAGACAGGGAAATGGGGCAGAAGACACTAAGAATAACCTAATTTTTAGATCATCAACAAACTCACATTTGAGTATTGGTACTCTAAATGTGAGATCCTTGTCCAGTGACCATTGGATGGACATTATTGCTAGAGGAACCAAACTCTTATCAGCCTTGATATTTTTGCCCTAAAGCAGGGTCTCTTTTGGGGGGGGCATGACCTGGCACCCCATTGGCAGTGGTAAAGTCTATGATCTCCTCCTCAAAATCATGTTTTTAAACGCATAAAATAAGATGCATAAGATCACAAAGGAAACTGATTATATTAATAGTTATCGATTTTTTAAAATCAATTCATGGACTCCAGGTTAAGAACATCTGTTCTTTGCAGGGCATCTGACTGTAATTAAGGTTGATATAGCTTGGAACTGACCTTAGGACAGGAGTTCTTTTTTTTCCCCTTTTTTTGGAGGGGGGAAGGCAGGGCAGCTAGGGTTAAATGACTTACCCAAGGTCACACAGCTGGTAGGTGTTAAGTGTCTGAGACCAAATTTGAACTCAGGTCCTCCTGATTCCAGAGCTGGTGCTCTATTCACTACATGACCTAGCTGCCACCAGGACAGGGGTTCTTAACATTTTTGCATGTGCTGTGACCTCTTTGGTGAAGCCTTATCTCTTGTCAGAATGATGTTGTTGAAAATAACAAATGAAGGAAATACTAAATTTTAGTTATAAGGTAGTGAAAAATAAAAAATATACATATATGTGTGTATCTACATATATACAAACATATCTTTATATGTGGATATGTGTGTGTATATATATGTATGTATGTTTTCACACATACAGAATTAGCAAATGTGATTGTTGAGTCTTAAATAGTTAAGACCCAAAGAATCATGGGAAATGGGAGAAAAGTGAATATTGTCCTAATTTTCAGAAAAGAGAAGAACTTTTTTTTTTGCCTGAAAAGTTTAGGACAGTGGATTTGATCTCAATTCCTGGGAGAGTTCTAGAACAGATTGTTAACAATATATTACAATGAAAAAAGAGAAGTCATGATTACAAAGATCCAGCATAACTTCATCAAGAACATCTCATAGTGATCAACCTTACTTCCTTTTTTTTTTTTTTGGCAGGGCTATTAAACTGGTAGGTCACAAGAACACTCTCGATATAATTTACCTAGATTTTTAGCATATCATTTAATAAGGCATCTCATTCTGTTATTATGGAAAACATTGAGAGATGTGTGCTACCCAAGAAATTCAATGATGGATTTGGAATGGGTTAAATGGTTAATCTCAAAGAGTAATTTAATGGTTTAATATCAAATTGGCAAGGTGCTTCTAGTGGAGTGCCCAAGAAACCGTGTTTGTTTAGTATTTTTATCAATGATTTGACAAAAATCATAAATGGTATACTTATCAAATTTGCAGATAACAGAAAGCTAGGAGAGAAAATGGATCATACCAGATGACACAGTCAAGTCAACATGCATTTATTAGGGGCTTGCTATGTACAAGGCACTGTGCTAAGTGCTGGCGTTACAAAGAAAGGTAAAATCAGTCCCTGCTCTCAAAGAGCTCACAGTCTAATGAAGGAAACACCGTGTAAACAACTATATTCAAACAAGATCTATACAAGATAAATTGAAAATTATCCCAGAGGAAAGCTATCAAGGTTAAAAAGGACCAGGAAGAGGTGGCTAGGTGGCACAGTGAATAGAGTACTGGCCCTGGAGTCGGGAGGTCCAGAGTTCAAATCTGGCCTCAGACACTTAACACTTACTAGCTGTGTGACCTTAGTCAAGTCACTTAACTCCAATTGCCCTGCTTTCCCCCATCCAAAAAGAAAAAAATAAAATAAAGGACCAGGAAAGGCTTCTTGCATAAGGTAGGACTTTAGCAGGGAATTAAAAGAAGCCAGAAGGCAGAGAAATGGAGGGAGAGTTCCAGGAATGGAGGAGCCAGCCAGTGAAAATGCCAGGAATTGGGAGATGGTATGTCTTGTGCAAGGAGCAGCAAGAACGCTAATGTCACTGGATCACAGGGCACGTGGAGGGGTGTGATTGGAAAGGTAGAAAGGAGCCAGGTTATGAAAGGCAGTATTTGATCCTGTAGGTAATAAGAAGCCTCTAGAGTTATTAAATAGTTTATTTATAAGATCCTGATAGGCTAGAATATTGGACTGAGTGTAAGAAGATGAAGGCATCGTTGATAGAGTGCCAGACTTAGAGTCAAGAAGACCTGAATTCAAATTCTATCTCAGACACTTACCAGCTGTGTGACTTTGGACAAGTCACTTCACCCTGTTTGTCTTAGTTTCCTCATTCCTCAAATGAGCTAGAGAAGGAAATGACAAACCATTTCATTATCTTTGCCAAGAAAACCCCAAATTTGGGTCACAAAGAGCAGGACATGCCTGAACAACAAGAAGAAGTTGGAATCCAATATAGATAAATGTCTAAAATCTTACGTTTTGTTTAAAATATTCATCTTCACAAGTATAAAATGTGGGGAGAAGGAATAAAGGGGAGCACAGTAGTTTGCTTGAAAAAGATGTGTAGCATTTAGTGGACTTTGGGTTTGATGGGGGTCAGCAGAGTGATAGAACAGTAAAAAAAAAAAAAAAAAAAAAAAACCAACCAACCCAAAAGCACTGCAACATGACGGTACAGAGAGTGACATGGTTTCCAGTAAGAAAGCGGCGTCAGTCCCTCTTGGACTCTGCCCAATCAGTTTGTATCCGAGTACTGTTCTGGGCACAAAAGAACAAGGACAGCCCTGAGTTGGAGAGCAACCAAAGGAAGGCAATCAAGATTGCAAAGAATTTGGAGTTAACAATCACATAAAGATAAACTGAATTCAGGGGTTTGCAACTACAGCCTGAGGGTCAAATCTCAACCAGCCTGCTTTTGTTAGAGTTGTATTAAAACTGCTCTTAGCTCAGGACCTCTGGTCTGAATAACAGAAGATTCATGGAAACAGGATAGCTGTGTTCAAGTTTTTTAAAGTCTTTTAAGTCAAGAGGTATTGGATTTTTTTTTTCTATTTGGCTTCAAAAGTGAGCAATAGTTGGAAGTTAATGAAGCAAATTTGTTGCTATTGAGTCATTTTGGTCATGTGGGATTCTTCATGACCCCATCTCAGGTTTTCTTGGTAAAGATACTGAATTGGTTTACCATTTCCTGCCATTGAGCTGCCACTGACTTGTGCAAGTCCTTCTCCAGCTCATTTTGCAAATGAGTAAACTAATGTGAACAAAGTTTAAGTGACTTGCCCAATGTCACATAGGTAGTAAGTGTCTGAGGCTGGATTTGAACTCGTGAAAAGGAGACTTCCTATTTCAAGTCCAGCACTCTCTCCACTGTACACCTAAGTGCCTCCCAAGGCATATTTAGCCTTGATGTGAAGAAAAAGTTTCCAACAATTAGAACTGTCCAAAAAGTGGTATGGACAACTGTATATGTATAACCTATTTCAAATTACTTCCCTTCTCAGTGGGGAGAGGGAAAGAGAAATAGGGATAAAATTTAGAACTCAAAAAAATTTTTAAATGAATGCTAGAAATTATTTTTAAGTATAATTGGGTAAAAAATATTAAATCAAAAGTGGTATGGACCATTTCATCAATAGGTGGATTCCCCCTCTCTGAAGGTCTTGAAGCAGAAGCTAGGTCAGGGATGGGGAACCTGCAGCCTCAAGACCACATGTGGTCTTCAAGGGCCACACCTGAGGACCACATGTGGACTGGAGGCCTCAGGTTCCCCACCCTTGGGCTACGTGATTACTTGTCAGGTATGTTATACTGGGGTTTCCTTTCATATATGGGTTGGAGTGTATGGTCATTTGGGTCTCTTTTGACTTTTGAATTCTGTGATTCTGTATTTTTATGTCCAGTTGTGTGAAGCCAGTCCCCTTCTTCTCAGTTCCTCTAAACTGACCACAAATGGACAGCAGCACATATAGCCATTACCTATGTTACTCTCAAGGCAAAGGCTGTCCCTAAATAATGGAAAGTTGAGCCACATCGTGCCCAGATTAAACAACATCTCTGCCACAAAGCCCTCTGAGCTTCCATTGGCATGTGCAAGTCCTCCACTGAAAATGACTGCTAAGTTGTCCCAGAGCTCTGCCCAAGTGATCCAGGAGCCCTACTCAGGTACTAATTGGGCTGCCTCGAAAGAAACTAAAAGGTGAGGGTGAGGAGGTAGTTTCAGGCTTGGAGCACAGCCAATACAAGGTGGGAAATAGAATCTTTTGTATCTGAGGGGATAAGGAGCAAACATGTATTAAGGGTCTACAATGCATCAGGCACTGTGCTAGGGCACTTTTACAAATGGTATGTCATTTGATCCTCACAACAACCCTGGAAGATTGGTTCTACTATTATTCCCATTTTATAGCTGAGGAAGCTGAGGCAGACAGGGATTAAGTGATCCTATATGACCAAGGTCATCTAGCTAGCAAATGTCTGAGACGGGATTTGAACTTAGGTCTTCCTGACTCCAGGCCTATTGCTCTATTATCTGCACCACCTGGCTGTTATATGGATTATAAGTAGGGCTGGATCACAGAATTAATTCCAGCTACCTGGAGAAAGAATAGCACGGTAGGAAGAAGCCACGTTGTAAAAGACAGTTAAATATCAAATGGAGGAGTGCATATTTTTATTTTTAAGGCAATTGGGAGGATATTACAGTAGCTTAGGTGAGAGGGGATGAAAGGCTAGCTATGTGAACGGAAAGGAAGAGACATAAAGGATGGACGTTGTGGAGACAGAAAAAGATTTGGCAGCTGATTGGAAGTGCAGGGTGAGTGGCAGTGGGGAGTTGAGAACGACAAGATCACAAACATGGATGACTGGAAGGAGGGTGGTACCTTAAAAAGTAACCGGAAAGCTCAGAAGAAGGGTAGGCTTTGAGCAATAGATAATGAATTCTGTCTTTGAACATGCTGACTTTGAGATGCTTACAGGGTATCCAGTTTGAAATGTCTTAAGAGACAGTTGGTGAGGCTGGATATAGAGGTCAAGAGAAACTGAGGCTGGATTTAGAGGTCTTTCCTTAGTTCTCAAATGCTACCCCTATGTCTCGGTCTCTCAGCACATGATCTTATCTACTCTTATGTGGAGAAAATTGAAGCCATCTGGGGGGAGCTACTCATATGCCCTCTTCTGCACCCCTCAAAACCCTGTCCTTTACCCCTTTGCTTCAGTCTCTGACAAAAAGATGATCCTTTTACTCAAAAACTAAGACCTCTATTTATATTCTTTTTAAAAATTTTTTTTAAAAAAATTTCCCCAGTTACATGTAAAGACAATTTTTAACATTCATTTTTTATTTGAGTTCCACAAAATCTTACTTTAAAAAAATGAATGACGAAAATTGTCTTCATGTGTAATCAGAAAAAATAAAATACTATTTAAAAACTGAGTTCCAAATTTTCTCTCTCCCTCCCTCCCTGAGACAGTAAGCAATTTGATACAGGTTATACTTGTTCAATCATGCAAAACTTATTACCATTTTAGCCACTTACATTCTTAATCAAATCCCCTCTACTCTCCTACAAGACCTTGCCCCATCTATCATTCAGTTTTTCATCTTCTATTTCTCCCTACCTAAGGCTCCTTCTCCACAGCTTACAAATATATCCCATCATTTTTTTAAGAGGTCATGTAGCTAGTAAGTGTCTGAGGTTAGATTTGAACTCAGGTCCTCCTGATTCCAAGGCCAATGCTTTATCCACCTAGCTGCCCCAATATACCCCATCTTAAAAATCCAGATCCAGACTTTTCATTTGACTTAACATGACCATCCTCACTTTCCTCTTTCATCTTTCCTTTCATCACTAAACTCTTTAAAGAGCCTTGTACCTCATCACCCATTTATTTCTCAAATTCTTGCAACCTAGTTTCAGACTGTAATATTCAGATAGAACTGTTCTAGAGTTATTTCTCTATCACTAAATCTGAATACCTCCCCTCCATTTCCAGTCTCCTTGACTTCTTGATCTTTGTCAGTACTGACCAGCTCCTCTTCTTCAAAAGTGTCTCCTCCCTGGTCTTCTCTGATACTCCCTCCTGACTTTCCTCCATGTTTTTACTGGACACTTCTTAATCTTTTGTCACTTTTGCATATGGTTCATCCACTTTGAACTCTAAGTGTGGGGTGTCCCTCAATGCTCTAGCTTGGGACATCTTTTCTTACTTTTCTCTTTCCATGGTGAATTCAATATCTCCCATGAGTTTCATTATCATATCTATGAAAATGGCTCCAAGATATATATCATTTGTTTATTAGGGGCAGTGCTGGTCCCTTGCCTTATCCTGTTCAATAAGCTAGGCAGTTAAGAAATATTCATGAAGCACACACTATGTGCCAGGCAACTAGGTGGTACAGTGGATAGAATGCCCAGAAGACTCATCTTCCTGAGTTTAAATCTGGCCTCAGATATTTCCTAGCTGTGTGACCCTGGACAAGTCACTTAACCCTATTTGCCTCAATTCTTCATCTATAAAATGAGTTGGAAAAGGAAATGGCAAACCACTTCAGCATCTTTGCCAAGAAAACCCCAAATAGGATCATAGAAAGTCAAACTCAACCAAAAAACAACAAATATGCCAGGCCCTGTGCTAAGCTCTGTTTAATAATAATGAGCAGACTCTAGATAAATGTAAATTCATTCCATTGGCTATGCACTCCATGCAACACTACTGGGCATTTGAAGGAAATCCTGATTCCCCTAAGGTCTTCGGTACTTGGTACTTCTAGTCCTTGGTGCTATTCTTCTTGTAAGCAGAAAGGCTTGTCTCACTAAACTAAGTGTATGGTCTATGTAGAATTATTCAGTTAACCTCTTATGGCTGATGCCCCCAAATACTGGGGAAGGGGTATCCTCTCTCTAAGTAATATTTCAATGGACCCTAATCATATAAGCACAACATACTGAGCAGGCCATACAAGTATTATTTAACTTTACTCAAAATTAACAAAAGGTACCAAAATTATAAATACTAAAACAATTACTTGTAGCTCATCTCAGAGCTAGACTACTCATAACCTCGTCTAGTAGCACACCTAAAACTGGGAGCTTAAAAGACACAGTTCATGTGCTTAATTCAATTCAATTCCACAAGCATTAAGGACCTAAAATATGCCATGCTTTATGCTAGATGCTGAAGATACAAAGAAAAAAACAAAATAGTCCATGCCTTCAAAAAGCTTATTTATAAGCTTATAGTAATTTTCTTAAAACTTAAGATAACCCCAATGGAGCTAGCAAATGTCCCCAATGCTAGTTAGCAAGTATCTGAATATGGCTAGTTTATTGGCAGGGCTATATAAGACCCAGACTACTTCTCTTATTTTGTAGCTGAGGTGTGTAGTTAAGGGCAGGTACAAACAAAGATTCTTTGAAAGATTCTTCCCTCTCCCATACTACTCAGGGATTTGTCATTTTTTCACCATGGATCTTAGTTCTCCCCAACGGATAAATGGTCAAAGAATATGAACATTTGGTTCTTAAGAAAAGAAATGCAAGTCACACACAATCTCATAAAAATGTTCCAAACTGAAACCGAGGGGATGCCTGTCGATTGGGAAATGGCTGAACAACTTGTGGTATACAATTGTAATGGAATGTTATTGTGCTATAAGAAATGACAAGCAGGATGCTTTCAGAAAAACCTAGAAGATTTACATGAACTAATGCAAAGTGAGATGAGCAGAACCAGCATACTATACCCAGCAACAGCAATATTGTATGATGAACAAAGGTTCCATATTTATAAAACTGCTATCCGCTTTCAGAGAAATAATTGATGGAATCTGAATGTAGATTGAAGCATACTTTTTTTTAAACTTTCTTTATCATTCTTGGGATTTGGGGATGTTTTTCTTTAGTAACATGGCTAATGTGGAAATATTTTGCAGGATTGCAGCATGTATAATCTATATCAAATTGTTTGCCTGCTCGAGGAGGGACTAGGGGACGGAAGAAGAGAATTTGGAGCTCAGAATTTTTAAAAAGTTTAAAATTATTGTTTACATGTAACTGAGAAAAAAAAGAAAAAGAAAAAATATTCTCCAAACCCTCGTAATAGGAGAAATAAAATAACAATCCTAGGGTTCTCTCTCACACTTGTCAGATTGGCAAAGATGACAAAAAATGAAAGTGACAATTGTTATAGGAATTATAGTATGACAGGACAATACTCATGGACTGCTGAAGTGAAGGTGGAAGTAATGTACCATTTTGGAAAATGATTTGGAACTATATCCCAAAAGGCACTCAATTTTGCATGCCTTTTGATCTAGTGATACCAACTCTATGCTTATACACCAAAGAGATTTAAAAAAAAAAAAAGAGGCAAAGGTTCCATATTCATAAAAATGTTATAACAGCATTTTTTGTTGTAGCAAAGAACTAGAAACAAAGTGAATTCTTCTCAATTGTGGCATAGCTGAGCAAATTATGATATATGAGTGGAAAATTACTATTCCATAAGAAATGATAAAAAGTTCAAAGTCAGAGAAGCCTAAGAAGATAGGTATGAATTCAAGCAGAATAAAATAAGCAGAACCAGAAGAAATATCTATTTATACAAATATACCATGTCTTGAGCCCATATATCTTACTCCCTAATATTGCTCTTGAATTCTATTCTTTTTTTTATTTCTTTCCTTTTAGTTTATAGCATTCAGTTCCACAAGTTTTTGAGTTCCAAATTTCTCCTCCACCCCCCCACCACTCCTTCCCCATGGCAGCATGCAATCCAATACAGGTTCTACAAATACCTTCACATTAAACATTGGTCAAGTTGCAAAGAAGAATTATAACCAATGGAGTGAACAATGAGGAAGAAGAAACAAAACAAAACGAGAAAGAGAGAGAACAAGTAGTTTACTTCAGTCTGCATTCAGACTCCATAATTCTTTCTCTGGATGTGGAAAGCCTTTTCCGTCATGAGTCCTTTGGAGCTGTCTTATAACCTTGCATGGCTGAGATAAGCCCAGTCTATCACAGTTAGTCATTACACATACAATGTGTCTGTAATTGTGTACAATGTTCTCCTGGTTCTGCTCCCCTCGCTCAGCATCAATTTATATAAGACTCTCCAGGTTATTATTGCAGTCCATCTGCTCCCCATTTCTTATAGCACAATAATATTCTATTACATTCATATACTACAACTTGTTTAGTCATTCCCCAATTGAAGGACATCCCCTTGATTTCCAGTCCCTGTTTCTTTTATAGGTAATACCTTCCTTTTTGTTGACCAAGTTCACAACCTCAGAATCATTTTCGATTCTTCCTAAGGGAGGCAGCCTTAGAGAATGGCTTTGGAATCCAACAACCTATGATCAGATCTTACCTTTAATGCTTACTATCTGAGTGGCCTTGGGCAAGTCACTTACCCTCCTTGAGCCTCAGTTTCCTCGTCTGTAAAATGCAGAGAATGAGTGGATCGGATAGTGTTTGAGATCCCTTCCAACTCTGGATCTATAGTCCTATAAATTCTCCATCCTTTATGGCTATCCATTTGCCAAGTCTCCATCAATTCTACTTCCACATCTGTCCATCTCCTTGCTCCATTCACATTGCTACTATTAAGGTTCTGGTCTTCACCATATATTTCCTGGATTATTTTAACAGTCAAAAGCATTAAGTGCTTAATATAATGAACCAGGCACTTTGCTAAGTGCAGAGGACACAAAGAAAAACAAAAACATGGTACTCATCCTCATGGAACTTAGATTCTAATGGGGGAGACAACCTGAAAAAAAATCACACATATAAAAATAGGATAATCTCAAAGGGAAGGCACTAGTGGGGGGAAGGAGGAAGAGGAAAAGAGCTCGGGAAAGGCCTTATAGAAGGAAAGGTTTGAGCTAAGCCTTCTCCTTACTGATCTCCCTGTTTCTAGCTTTTCCCATTTGCCATCCATGTGCTGCTTATATGTATCAAAATCATCTTCATAAGGCACAGGTCTAACCATGAGCCAGCTAGACAGTGCAATGGATAGAGTACTGGGGCTGGAGTCACAAAGACACGAGTTCAAATTCATCCTCAGACATGAGCTGCGTTACCTTGGACAAGTCACTTAACCTATTCACCTCAGTTTTCCTGCCTTCCAGGATTGTTGTGAAGTTCAAATGTGATATTTGTAAAGCACCTGGCACATAGCAGGCACTTTAAAAATGTTTATTATTTGATTGATGATGATGATGATGTCACTACTCCGCTAAAAAAATATAAATAAAACAAACAAAACCTTTCTATGGCTTTCAGTTGTGTCCAGGATAAAATATAAACTCTTCAGCCTGGCATTCAGCCATAACCTGACTCTCAACACATCTTTCTAGTTCTTCATCACATTAGTCCCCTTCATACATACAATCTATATTCCAGGCAAACGACTTGCAAGATGTTCCCTGAACTTGACCCTCTGCTTCCTACTGAACTTGACCCTCTGCTTCCTACTGAACTTGACCCTCTGCTTCCTACCTCAATACATTCCAATAGGCTGAGGAGCCATGCCCAGAACACACTCATCTCATCACCACCTCTCAGAACTCCTCCTGCCAGGCGCAGCTCAGGCACGCCTCTTCTACCATGAAGATAACTGAGGTTTACTTACCAGCATATGGATTAAGATGTAAAGAAATTCTATGAGGGGGTGGCTCAGTGGTGCAGTAAATAGAGCACCAGCCCTGGAGTCAGAAGGACCTGAGTTCAAATCTGACCTCAGACACTTAAAACTTACTAGCCGTGTGACCTTAGGCAAGTCAATTAACCCCAACTGCCCTGCCCTCCCCCCTTAAAAAAATAGAAGAATTTTGGGGCGGCTAGGTGGCAAAGGGAATAGAGCACTGGCCCTAGAGTCAGGAAGACCTGAGTTTAAATTCGGCCTCAGACACTTAACACAAAAACTAGCTGTGTGACCTTGGGCAAGTCACTTAACCCCAATTGCCCTCCAAAAAGAAAAAAAAAAGAAATTCTATGAAGAACTTGACAAGACTTCCCCCACTCCCAAAACCAAGTCAACATGTACTTTGATAATCAGTGACTCCATGAGTACAAGCGATCATGCAGAAAATTGTGTTGGAAGATATGGTTCAGATCATTAAACATTTGTGTGCCAGGCACTGTGTAAGCACTCAGTTCTTCCTCACTACAACCCTGAGAAGCCGGCATGATTTGTTGTTTTTTTAGTCAGGTCCAGCTCTCTGTGTCCCCATTTGGGGTCTTCTTAGCAAAGATATTAGAGTGGTTTGCCTTTTCCTTCTCCAGTTCATTTTACAGATGAGGAAACTGAGGCAAAGAGGGTTAAGTGACTTGTCCAGGGTCACATAGCTACTAAGAATCTGAGGTCATATTTGAACTCAGATCCTGACTCCAGGCCCCAGTACTCTATACCCCTGTGCCAGAAGTTACTTCAAAGGAACAAGAAGATACATAGACTACTTAGAAGTTTTAGGTTTATACTTCACAGAAACATTTATCTAGTATTTATCTAAGAAAGGCAATATGACAGAGTGGATAGAGAACCGACCTTGGAACCGAGAAGGCCTGGGTTCAAGTCCCACTTCTGCTAACATACTGATTGTCATGACTCTGGGCACATTATTTGACACCAATGGTGCCATTTATCCTTATATAACTGAGTCCTGTTGACTCAGTTTTAAAATGCAATATTATCTGTTTTACTGCAATGTTTACTTCTTTTAGTAATTTATTTTCCAATTATATTTTAATCTGGTTTTTGTCTAAAAATACACCCCATGGGTCATATGTCTGACACCTCTTCTCTGAACAAGTCTCTAATTTTGTTTTGTTATTTTTAAAAAATGTATATAGCTCTTACCATGCTCCAAGCTCTGTCTTTACAAATACTGTCTCATTTGATTCTCACAACAACCCCACAAGGTAGATACTATTACATCCCCATTTTACAGATGAGGAGACTGAGGTTACAGATGAAGCCCGCAGGTTAAGTGACTTGCCTAGAGTCACACAGCTCATAAGTATCAGAGGCTACATTTAAACTCATGTCTTCTTGACTCCAGGCTGGGCACTCTATCCACTCTACCACTCGGCTCCCCTACCTTATTGCAGAGAAAGGGCCAACCTGCTCCGGTGGAGAAAGTTTCCTTACCTGGGGGTTCCCTCTACCAGTGAACTTACAAGTCCTGTTTCTATTCCTGCTTTTATCCAGAAGAGTGTTGGATGGCGATGGATATGTTGTTCAACCCTTTAGTCGTGCCCAATTCTTTATGACCCCGTGGACCATATCACGCCAATATTGTAGAGCTATAGATAGATATATACACATGTGCATGTATGCATGTGTATGTATTATGCATGTGCATGTGTATGCATTTGTGTGTGTATACATGTGCACATGTATGCATGCAAGTTTGTGTATATCATGTGTACATTTCATTTGGTGTGTGTATATGTATGCCTGTACTATATACATGTGTATGTACATATGTTTGTGGGTGTGTTATATGTGTATGCGTATATATATATATGTGTGTGTGTGTATATATGTGTCTTTGTGATATATATGGTGAACACCAAATCTCCTCCTTAAAAAATGAAGCTGACTATACCTTAACAGACAGAAAATGAGAGGTCACCAATGAACCACCTTCTGTGTGCGGCCGGATCACCAGCCAATTAGAACCAGGCCCTGAATCCCCAAGCAGAAGGTTATAAAGAGACGACACTGTGAACATGACCACATCTCCAGCCTGACCTTTCCAGACAAGATGTCGACAACCAACACTGGCAAATGAAAAAAGACAAACTTTATCTGGCGTGTAACCACTTAGGTGTAACAGCAGCAAAAGTCATCCTGTCACAAAAGGCTAGAAATGGTGTCAGCCAACAAACACTTGATATCCTTGCTAAAGGGGAAGAGATGGCGGTCAAGGGCTTTCAGCTCCATTGTTGTTCAGTCATGCCTGACTCCTCATGATCCTATTTGGGGTTTTCTTGGCAAAGACACTGGAATGGTTTGCCATTTCCTTCTCCAGCTCATTTTATAGATGAGGAAATGAGGCAAACATGGTCAAGTGACTTGCCCAGGGTCACGCAGCTAATAAGTGTCTGAGGCCATATTTGAACTCAGAAGTCTTCCTGACTCCAGGCCTGGCACTCTTATCTACTACACCACCTTTGGCCCATAGCCAAAGAATTAGACTACTAACTAATTTCAATTAATATGGTAATATGAAAGGTTCTAGAGGACTCTGAATTTCTACAAACACTCCAGCAAAGTTCTAAGAATGCCTTCTGAAGCAATAATAATAAAGAAAATCAAAGGTTGTTATAATAGCAATAAATTCTTCCATCTAGTCCAGGACTGCACATGTAGATTACGTGTAGGCATTCTGCGTGAGGACAAAGCAGGACACCAGGAAGGCGGCACAAAGA
Source organism: Pseudocheirus occidentalis (assembly GCA_028646575.1). Lineage (NCBI taxonomy): Eukaryota > Metazoa > Chordata > Mammalia > Diprotodontia > Pseudocheiridae > Pseudocheirus > Pseudocheirus occidentalis. The sequence goes on from CM053598.1 coordinate 191,374,299, forward strand.
CCAGGGGCCTAAAGCCTGCGGGCCCTGTTCCATCTGAGCAGCATCTCCATAAGGAAAAAGGACTGTGCAGTGCCACATACCTGGGGTCTTTCAAAAGGCTTGGAATCAGGGCCTAGGGCAGGTCAGGGCCTATTTGTAGCCACAGAATTTAGAACTTCAGCATCCAGACTGCAGAAGGGACAGGACCAAGAAGGAATTCCCTTATTTGATCCAAGAGTGCAGGAGGAAGCAATATCTGTCCCAGCACAGAGTTCCAGTCCAAAAACTGAGGCTAGAAACGTGAATAAATAGAAGAAAATGCTGAGTAAAATGAAGAAATACTTGGAGTTAAGAAGCCCAAGAGATTAAACTCAAAAAAGAAGAGATTACCTAGGCCAGGACAAGTCTCAAAAAGGAGTAAAAAAATGACTTGGTCATAAAAGCTATAAAGGCATCTAAAAGAAATGAAAAGATTAAAAAATGATAAGTGAAATAAGATATCTGGAGGAAATAAAAATTAGAAAGAGAATAGACTACAGATTCATTTGTAAAACATTATAGAGGGAAATAAAAAAGAGAAAGCTTGGCCGTGAAAATGAGAAAATGCACTTCCCTCTCTTCTTTGGAGAAGCAGAAGACTAAGTGTATAGAGCATCATTTAGACTGCCAGACTTGGTTGCTTTGTTCATTAATTTTGGTATATTGCCTTTTTATTTTTTATTTTTTGTTTCTAGGAATGGGTTACTGGGTAGGGGAAGAGGGAAGGATCTATTTCAAGTGAAGGTGATATAAAACCAAACAATATCTATATTTTTAAAATCCTTCATTACCCAGCTGGAAATTAAAGAAAGTAAGTGGAAATGGAATGTGGTGGTCCCAAAAGAGAAATGCCATGAGGTATCTACACTCCTTCGCAGCCTAAGGAGAGCCAGAGATGTAGAGAGAGGGGGTGATTCACTTGCTGATGGGGGGGCATTGGTCTGCTGCCCGTAGATTATGCAGGGAAATTACCACAAAAATTCTAGAATTACATCAGTTTTTTGCCCCAAAGGCATGAGCCCCAAATTACTACGCATAGCAAAAGATGGACCTTTAAAGTGGCAATCCTGAACCCTAAGAAGCTCTCCCTACCCATATCAATCAATAAGCATTTATTAGGCAGCAGAATATGAGCCCAGGGGATACATGAGGCAAAAGACAGTTCCAGTTTTTGCCCTCAAGGAGTTTACAATCTAATGGGGGAGATAAAATGCAAACAAATATACACAAAGTGAGCTATATATAGGATTAATAGGACACAATTAAAAGAGAGAAAACCCTAGAACTAAGAGTTGGGAAAGGCCTCTGCTTTCTTCTTGGACACACATTATTAGGATATTCCTTAGAGGTTCAGCTCTAAGTATGTAAAATAGACAAGATAAACCTGAAATATGTCCTGTTCTCCTCCTAAGACTTCCCTCCTAGAATAATCTTGTAGCAATAGCAAGGGCTGTTTGGAAATATACATACGTACATTTTTTTTTACTTGCTAGAAATAATTGCAAAGGAATTAAAATAAATCTGTATCCCATTCCCTCCTGAAACTAATGTATATGATATCTTGTCCCCTTGGGTACTAAAGTATCAAAACTAGTAAATCTGATAAACTATTCAAGTTCATGGCTAACTGTGGAATTAAAGAAACAATATTTGTGGCAGCTAGGTGTTGAGGTGAATAATTGCCTCCACAAAAAAAATAAAGAGGAAAAAAAGAAAAAAAAATAAAAGAAACAACATTCAATCTCACTTTCTTCTACCCTACTCGAAGATGAATAATGGTAAATGCAGGTTCACAGAGAAAGCTATTTTTACCCTGCAAATCACAGCAAATAGCTACCCACCTAACCTATTTCATTTACTCATAAGGCTCCCTAACCTTGGTTCTGAGAATGAAGCTCTAGTCTAAGTCACAAAGAATAACTGTTGTCTGTTCTTGGCAGCTTTAGGAATGATTGGGATTGTAAGTCCCCAGTTAACAGACCTTTTGCTCTGGGCCATTCACTATGAGGACGAACCAGCTGTGCGAGTGGAAGCCTGTAGGAGCATCACTGCCCTTCAGCTTCGGGGAGCCAAAATCCGAGACACCTTCCTGGACGTGCTCCTCCTAGAAACCCATGAGGCTGTCCTTAGGTAAGCAAGCCCTCTAGTACAAAGAGGCAGAGCTGGTTGGGGGAGGGGAAGAAAAGAACGTATGCAGTACCTGCTCTGGGCTAGACCCTGTGCTGAGCACTTGACAAAGACCTTGTTTGAGCCTCACAACAACCCTGGGAGGTAGATGCTAGTATTATTCCCATTTTACAAGGGAGGAGTCCGAGGCAAAAAGGTGAAATGAAATGCCCAGAGTCACACAACTGGTAGGCATTTGAGACTGGATTTGAACTCAGGTCCTTCTGATTCCAGACCCAGTACTCTATCCACTAATAATAGCTAACACTCATGTAGTGCCAACTATGGACCGGGTATTTTTCTAAGTGCTTTACAGTTATTTCATTTGATCCTCACAACAACCCTGGGAGATAGGTGTTATAATTATCCCTGTTTTACAGATGAGGAAATTGAGGCAAACAGGTGTAGTGACTTGCCCAAAGTCACACAGATATTGTATCTGAGACTGGATGTGAACCCATATCTTCCTGACTCCAGGTCCAGCACTCTACCCATTAAACCACCTAGCTGCCACAAAAACCATTTAGTCCAATTCCCTCATTTTTAAGCTGAGGAAACTGCTGCCTCAGGTGGTTAAGAGAATTTTCTAAGGTCACAAAGGCAAGTGTCAGAGGTGGGATGTGAACCCTAAGCATGTGACATCAGGATTAGTGTTTTTTCTACCCCACCACACTGGCTCCTCTAACTCTCAGAGCCTATCCACTGCATCATAAAGTATATATCTCCAACTCCCCTCATACCTTGCTCAAAAGACATCCAGAGCCTCACTCTTTGGAATGTTCCTTTCCTTCCCAGGCCGCTTAATTAAGAATAAGGCACTAGTCCACCCTTTGCCAGATCACTGAATCCACCAAAGACCAATACAGGTAGCAGCTCTCCCAAGGACACTGGTCACCTGAGTGACTTCACTGTCAGGCCCTCTCCTTCTGTTCAATGCTGCCTCTCCTAAGGAGGTAGCAGTAACTTCATGAGCTGAGATGAGGACACGCCACATAACATTCCCACACAATTGGTTTTTTCCCCCTGGACATGCACGAGTCTCTTCTTTCCAATAAGGTCTCCTATTGTTTTCTCTTAAGGGAAGTGAATGATGCAATGAAGATTCTTAACTTAGAAGATGAAGGAAACCAAGAGATGCTTCAAGAGATCAAGGAAAAGGTAGACCTGTGGAGGCTGTGCTCGTGGCTGGAAACTGGGTGTCCAGGGTTCTTTGGATCCCCTTGGGCAGACATGTGCACCCTCCTCCCCGTTTGTACACAGACATAACAGTACACACATAACACACAGGACACAGGTACGGCCTTCTCCCAGTCTCTTCCTCCTAGTGCTTTCTTTCTATACATCCGCTTCATTTGAATGGTGTCTCCCCCATTAGACTATGAGCTCTTTAAGGGGAGGGACTGTCTTTTGCCTTTCTTTTTATTCCCAGCATTTAGCATAATGCCTGGCACACAGGCACTTAATAAATGTTTACTGACTAATTTATACAGATATAAAGTAAACATATATAAATATTTGCATACATACCTGTACACATATACATATGTGTGTATGTGTATATGTGTGTGTATGTAATATAGAAACCCATAAACTATGTCCATGCTTCTCTCCACTTAGACACAGATGTAACAAATGCCTTGGGTTGCAAAAAATTTGTCCACAAACAGGTGAAATTTTATTCCTAGGAAGTAATCTTAACATCTAGATTTTCAGTGATTAGCTGTCCAAAGGTGGCTGGAAATTATTGGTTTTTAAGGAAATTAGGGTTAAGTGGCTTGCCCAGGGCTCTACAGCTGCTAAGTGTCTGAGGCTACATTTAAACTCAAGTCCTCCTGACTCCAAGATCTGTGTTCTATCCATTGTACCATCCAGCTACCCCCATCCTCATTTTTTTTTTAAAGTTTAGTTGCTAAATCAATAAAAAAAGCAGCTACATGGTATAGTAGATAGAAAGCTGAGCCTACAGTCAGGAAAATCTGAGTTTAAATCCAGCCTCACTTACAAGGTATATGACTCTGGGCATGTCACTTACCCTCTGTTTGCCTGTTTCTCTCATCTGGTCATGAGAGCCTGTCCCTTTGTGGTGGCTGTGTGAGGAGAGAGAAAAGAACATATACTAGAAAGTTACAAAATTACCTTCTTTAAGAAAAATAGGTGTATATTTTTATATACACATATTGTAAATACATGTATTATATATCATACATATTGCTTTAATATAATTTATATATTATATACATACATGTGTACACACATGTGTACGCATATATGTATAAATAAAATTTTATATCACCTTTTCATTCAAAGTCAAAGGATTTAGCGTTAGTCCCATTCTTTTGTTTTATAGACAAGGAAACTGAAACCCAAAGAGGCTGTGACATCCAAGGCTGCATACATACAGCTATGAAAGAGCATACCCAGGATTCACACCCAAGCCCTAAATCCAGTGCTCTTTCCACAATACCCCCTGAATACCCTTTCCAAGTAAGCACAGAACAGAAACAACATTTTTGCAAATACCTGTGTAAAGCACACTGAACAAGGGACTGGAAGAGGTACAAAAGCTTAGCTAAGAGGCCATGTCCTGTCCTTAAGCCTACAATCTAATAGAAGAATAAGACTCCAACAAAGATGGCTAGGATAGACTACACTGTATAATAAACCCATTAGAAAATTAACAAAATAAAGGCCTAAGTGAGATCCAAAGTGAGAAAGCCATGATCAAGTTGGGAAACTGAGGAAGACTTCTTAGAGAATTGGACTTTTTCATTGGACTTTAGAGGATGGATAAGTAAAAAAGAGAAAGAAGGAATACATTTCATGCATAGGATAGAACACGAACGTTAGCAGAAAGGTGTGTGTGTGTGTGTGTGTGTGTGTGTGTGTGTGTGTGTGTGTGTGTGTGTGTGAGAGAGAGAGAGACTGGGGGGAAGGGTATGTACAGGCAAGGAATCATGCACTTTGTCTAGAGGGTCAAGCATATGAAGAGGTGTTAGTTATAAGGCTCGAAAGATAAAGAGGTCATAAATACCTACCAGGGGAGTTTAAATTTTATCTTGTAGGCAATAGTGGAAATTTCTGATCAGAGTAACATCATCAAATCTTTGCATATGAAAACTGATTCTAGCAGTAAGATAAAAGATGGATTGGAGAGGAAGACTGTGGAGTCCTTTAAGGAGGTTATGGTAGTAGTATAGGCCAGCAATTTTCAGTGTGGTCTGGGGACCCCTGGGAGTCCACAAGATCCTTTCAGGGGGTCTGGTGACGTCAATCCTATTTTCCTAATACTATGATGTCTTTATTTCTGATATGGTAAATAATCTATAATGCAAATAAACAAAACTCTTTGGGTGGGGGGGTCCTTAATAATTTTTAAGATTATAAATAAGTTCTAAAATAAAAAGTCTGAGAAGCACTGGTTTAGGCAGATGGTAATAAAGGCCTGTAGAAGGGGGGTGGCAGTGGGAATGGAGAAGAGTAGATGCGGAGAAAGGTTGTAGAAAGGACAGAAATGATGGAAAAATCAAAGACCTTAAGGTCACGAACAGGTGAGAGTATGTAAATTAATGAGGATGTCACAGAAATAAATGGTGAACCAAAGAGGTTTGGAAGGTTTAGGAGCAAAGATAATGAATGTTTTTTTTTTCTTTTAACATATCGAGCTTATTGAAATTCAATGTGCAAAAGGACCATAAAAGCAGAAATGCCCTTTAGATATGTCTGCAGACTCATGATGAAAAATGCTATTCACCTCCAGAAAAAGAGTTTGAATGCAGACCAAAGCATACTACGTTTCACATTTTTTCTGTGCATTTTTTTCCTTTAGGTCTATCTCTTCTTTTACAACATGAAGAATTTGGAACTCAAATATTTTTTTAAAGGATGTTAAAAGTTGTCTTTACACATAACTAGGGAAATAAAATATTACTACAAAAAGATATGGGTCTGCAGCTCTGAAAGAAATTCAGGTCTGAAGATAAAGATGTTGGAGCTATCTTTGTAGAGATGTAGGTAGTTGAAGCTATGGGAGGGAAGGAGATTGCTAAGTAAAGAGAGCAGAATGAGGATAACTACACTAATGCTCAAGAGACAGCACAATGTAGCGAACAGATGGCTAGCTTTGGGGTCAGGGAGACAAGTTCAAAGCCTACCTCTTCAGAATACAAGAATATAAAGTAATATTTTTGAAAGGCCTACCGTTGACAGACTAGCCATATGGTGACATGCAAATCACTTAAACTTTCAGTACCCTCTGCCAGTTCTTTAAGTTACAAATAAGCTGCAGATGTAACATTTCTACATTCTTAATTTCTATCGAGAGTTTCCGCATTTCAGTGAAATCACAGGTCCAGACCAAAACAAACAAAACCTATTTTTGTTTGCTTGAAAAGTGCCTTATATACTTTTATTCCATTTAAGCCTCACTACAGCCCCATCAGATAGACAGTATAAGTGTTCCTCTCCCCATTTTACAGATGATAAAACAAAGGCTCAGAGAAACAAAAGTGATTTGGCCAAGATTACATAGTAAATGGAGTCAGATTTGAACAGAAGTCTTCTGACTCCAAATCCATAGCTCTTTCCACTAAGATTCCAGCCTTTGTCTCTTTAGCTTCTGAGTATTCCTAACATGGGCTCCATTCCCAAATCAGTGCATAAAATCATCTAGTGCTGGAAGAGACCTATGAGACCATTTGGTCCAATCCTCTCATTTTAGAATTGGGGGATGGAGATCCTGAGAGGAGCTAACTGAACCCTTGCTACCTTTCCAGTCTTTTTACACCTGAGCCTATCCTCCACATACTCAGAGACACTGGCAGCTCTGGTGTTTCTCCCACATGACACGTCATCTATATGCTGAGGGCATTCTCACCCCCTTTCCCTACTGCTACTCTGCCTACTAGCTTCCTTGGCTTCCTTCAAGTCACAGCTAAAGTCTCTCCAACTGCAAGCAATCTTTCCCATTTTTACTTAATCTTGGTGCCTCCCCTCTGACTCAACCATGGATTTGGGGGTTGGGAGAAGAGAAAAAGATCTATACAACACCTGTGCCAGGCACTTTACAAAAAGCATTTCAAGTGATCCTCACAACAAAGGACACACTATTGGGTTACTGAGCTCATCTTCAAACCCAAAGTCCTCTGACTCAAATGCTACATTTTCCATGGTGCCTCTTTTGTACTACGTCATAGGGCTGGCATTTACTTAGCTTTCAGAGATGTTGTTGGAATAAATCAAAACGGAAGATATAAAAGCAATCTGAAGTTAAAATCACCTTGTCACAGTGCCTTGCTAAGAAATCACTTGAGAACTAGCCTTGTGACCTTGGGCAAGTCACTTAACCCTAATTGCCCTACCTTCCCTCCTCCAAAAAGGAGAAAAAAAATTACTTGATTAATTTATTGGATTTGAATTTTTAAAAGCTTTACAAATGCAAAGTTTTTATGATTCTACATAATTCCCAATTAGGACTATTTAACAACGTAGCATATTTATTTTTGACAATTGGTTCTCACTTGGCACCTTTGAATAAAATGTCCATAAAACTAAAATAAAACTTTTTCACTAGTAATCCTGAAAAATATCCAGCCTGGTTAAGAGTTCATTAATTTCTTTCAAGCTGGGTAGACTTAGTAATCATTCTGATCTAACTTCCAAATGTAGGCTGAAGACTCCCCACTTTTACCTTAGAATCAATTACTGTTGCAGGAGACCCAGCAGTGATTATGCCCCAGAACAGATTATCCAACATTTCAGCAAGGTAGCTAGGTGATACAATACTGATATCAAGAAGACATGAGTTCAAATCTGACCTCAAACAGTTAACTAGTTCTGTGATCCTGGACATGTCTTTACCTCCTACAATTAGTATCAAATAAAATAATATTCTTAAAGCCCTTAGTACAGTACTAGACACATAGTATGCACTTAATAAATTCTTGTTCCCCTTAATTCCAAGAGGTTTTCTTCTTTCTCAACACATCACTCTCTCCAACTGTACTTTAAATCTCTAATATGCTCCTTAATCATAGGTTATCAATAATAGAAATAATAGAAAGCTAAAAAGGGACTCCAACTTACCCTACCTATCTTTAATTGCAAAGAGGAAGGGAAAAAAGCAATAGGGAGGATTTGTTGGGGTGAGATGTAGAGAATTTGGGAAGTAAGAAGTTATTTAAAAAGAGAGAAGGGATTATTCCAGGGGTCCAAAAGATGCCATCTTATGCTACTTTCTGATAAAACAACTCAATTCTACTGTGACTAAGCACTAGGATATCTAAGTCTTTGCATGGACATTTTCAGATGACGGGGGACATTTTTCCCCTGGGCTTGAGCCAAAGCTAATTTGTTCCTGTAATCTCCCAACCAATTTTCCAGGCTGCCAAAGGCACATAACTTTTTAAGTAAAACATGCACATTAATGCCCAATTCTTAATTCAAAAAAGCAAACCAACCTAACACACAGGTCTATGTGTAAATTTCCAGATTACCTTTCTGCTCTGCAGGTGACCTCATCCCATGAAAACAGATCACCTCTGACTAGTCCAAGTGCCACAGACACTCATGAATTTCTTTGCTAAGAGAGCAGGACCAAGAGCAAGAGCTCCCAACATAACATAACCTCTGAGGGTGGTGGGTACAAGTACCTACTGTACATGACAATCTTTCAGCAAGGAGGTAGTATTTGAGCTTAATCTACTCTTCTTACACTGTTCATTCTATAGATGGAACTCCCATACCGCCTGTATCATCTTCCTCCCTAACAGTTTTCCAAAAGTCCCCAGCTCTAAAAATTCACTTAAATATGGACCTTCATATTCCCATGATTGGATAATGATGTACTTGGGGTAGGTTTTTCCATAGCTGTCTAAATGCCCTTTACAATCTACTACAGGTGTTTTAGCTTCATTACTTTCTGCCTAGATTTCTGAACTAAGTCAGAAAAACCTGATCATCAATAAAATACTGAAGATCGAGGCAATTGCTGAAACTATTCGGCAGGAAACAAGATATCTCTATCTCACCCGTCCCAGAAGAGGCAAACCTTCAGTACTTGTGGACTTTTTCAAAGATGCTTTTAAAGGTAAGTTTCCCAGTGTAAATCATGTCTACCAGTGTGATCGACACATTTCTAAGCCCCTGAATGGGCTGGTACATTTCTGGTATTACTTACTCTGCAGATTATATCCCCTTTCTCCCCTTACCTACATTCTCCCATTTAAGGTCTATTTTTTTGTTTCCATTAGGCTACTCACTAGCAGGGATGGGGAACCTGCGGCCTCAAGGCCTGCAGAGGTCAGCACTTGAGGACCTAGAGGGTCATAAGTGTCTTTGAGGCAGAAGGTTCTGTAAAACTAGAGCTCATGTATAGCCCAACTTTTCCCCTTCTATTTTAGTTCCATTATTTAGATGAAAAAACTAAAGCCCAGAAAACAATTGAGTTAGCCAAGTTGACTCAGATCAAAAGCAGAGTGGCAAATTGAACCTAGGTCTTTTTACTTCAAATACAGTATTTTCCACTAACCATACTGTGGAACTGAACTTACTGGTTACTTCCTTTACCTGGTAGATATCAGGAGTGGCAGAAGATGGGGTCTTTGTAATGTAGTGCTTATATAAAAGAGGGCTATGTATTGTTGTAAAAAAAGTGCATTTGTCAGATGCATGACCTAAAGCTGATGAGGCTGGGACTTCATTAAGATACCAGTCTAATAGTTTATCCTTTATGGAACCAAGTCCTAAACAAAATATTTATAGCATAATCATCAATCATAAGAATGCTCACTGAAAAGTACAGCAATGTCAGGACATTCACAAAATTGAAAGGAAAATGAAAAAACAAGTTCCAATAGCTAATCTAACAATTTAATTATGGGAAATACAGGCACCTAATAAATTTGGGCACTTGAACCCACTGTCATGTTTCTTAATCTAGAGCACAGAGCTAGAGTGAAAAAACAACAATTAACTGCATAAAACTATAATGGGTATTGTATTTCTTGCATTCTCAGTGAGTGAGGGAGAAGGTAGAGGGATGGAAGAATTTGAAACTAAAAACAAAACTTTTTTTAAAAGGGGAGGTAGATTATATGGAACTGAATTTTTTTTTTTAACTTTAAAATTAACAACAGAAACAACAGACTGATGGGCATACCACAAAGACAATAATGCTGCCTAAAAGTCAAAGTTTCCTTAAATATGGAGAATTAGTTGTTAATGTATGTAAGTTGTTTATCAATGATTTGTAAATGAAATGGGTAACTGCTCAGCCCTCCAAAATATTCTTAGTTCAAATAATGGAGAGGCACCCAACCAGTCATACTCCATAGATACTTCCCCTAGCTGCTACTTAAGACTTAAACATTCCTTTCCCACCCCCATCCAGTATAACCTAATTTGAAAAGTTTATTAGCATTTTAATGAATTCTGAATCTTTCATACACAATCCTCACCCTCAAACAGAATCCTACCCCTAACTTTCTGAAACAGAAGGGACTTACTCAAATTTTTAATTTCCCCCAACCAAGCAGTTCTTCATAAAAGTATTACTTAATACCTACTGAATTAAAATAAAGTTTATTCACATTTTAAATCGGAAAGACTGTGCTGGCCCTGAAAACTAGCATTAATAACAGGTGTGCCAAGTGCACAGCCATGGGTAAGGCTTGCTTCTACAGATAGGGTTTCTTTCCTTTGTTACCTAGATCCTGATGTCCCTTTCACTCTGTCACCTTCTGATACCTGTGACTTGGAAAAAGCCTTAGAGGTATGTATGAGCATAGTCAAAAAGGATTACCAAGGTAAGACATCCCAATAAGGGAGTAAAAACAAAAACACATCTTTTATTTTCACTTCTACTCAACAAGAAATTACTATGGTGTCAGAGGTTTCTTGGTGATCAGCAGTCCCTTTTCAAATAACATGGTCACTAAAGATATCTGGTCCTTCCTATTATCACAAGGGAGGTCTCCCACCTGCACAAAACCTGGGTAGGAAGTGAACAAGTACTCGAT
>CM053598.1:191385996-191405266 GCA_028646575.1 Pseudocheirus occidentalis
AGACTCGAGAATTTTCCACGGTGTAGTACAACAGGACACGATCATCCTCACTCACTAACCTAGTCAAACCATGTCGAAGCAGGCGGACCTGCGTCTCAGTGGTAATTTTTGCCCCAACATCCCAAGCCTCCCAAGCCTCCCCAGCCTCCCACCGGGCAGGCAGCCCATGCACACTCAGTGCCCGCTCCTTCTCTGACAGCACTGGAGGCAGACAGTCGTGGAGAAAGCCCTTGGCCCTCTGGTCAGCCACAGCATCCACAGGTACATACTGTGCCAGGCGGGCAAGCAATCTCTGCACCTTCTCCAGGAAGGGACCTCGACGAGGGTCCCCAGATTCTGAATGCTGAACCCCCATGTAATCTAGGTAGTCCCTGGGCAGACCCCTGCGGAATTCCACGTCCTCCTCCATGGCAGCTTGCAAAGCTGCTGGCAGCAGAGGTTCCAGCAGGTCCCCCCAAGAATTACGCTGGAAGGTAGACAGAGTGAGGTGCAGGGAGTGCACCCCAGGCTCACATTCGGCCTGGTGGATAAAGCCCCGGGGGAAATAGAGCAGATCCCCGGGCTCCAGCACCTCTTGCAGCACAGGTTTTCCCAAGCCCTGGGGTCCAAAGTTAGGACTGGAAAACTGAGGTAGTTCTTCTGCCTGCTCCCGGGGCTTATAGACACGCCAGAGTTTCCTCCCCTCCAGCTGCAGGACGAAGGCTTCGATGTCATCATAGTGAGGGGCAAAGCCCTGGGAGCCAGGTGGAGTGAGGTAGGCGTTGGCACCCACCATGCTGCCGAAATGCTCCTGGAGCACCGATAATACCTGCCACACGACAGCAGAGAAGGCTTGCGGGCACAAGAGGCGCAGGGAGCAGCCGTCTTGGTATAGAGACCAGGCGGTAGCCGGGAGAGCCCGCCCTGGCGGGTTCAGGGTCTGGCGCTGTCCGTTCCGGTAGCGAGCTGCGTCCAGATGTAGCCCGAACTGCACGTCCTCCGCACGCAGCACCGAGTCCAGTTCTGCCGTGGAAAAGAGGCCCAGGTAGTAATCGGGGTTGCCCCGCCTTACCAGCACAGCGTCCTTCTCCCACATCCAGCTGAAGAAATGGTCTACTGGCAGTGGCGCGATCAACCACTCGAAGAGACGGGCGGCCCGACGTTTGCTGTGCGGAATCTGGCCCAGCTCCTGGAGAACCTGCTGCAGGGAGGGTGCCCCAGACCCCGCTCTGCAGCTATTTTGACCCTCTACCAGCTCTACTTTCGCTGCTTCTTCCACCTTGCTGTTCTCTCCCACCGCAATCCTCTCAGCCTCGGCCTTCTCTCTCTTAACTTTCTTACGCTTTTGGCTCCGGCTCAATTTTTCTACCCCAACAATCGGGATCAAGGTCGGGGACAGGGCGCTTACGGGTTCTGCTGCCTGTCTCTTGACTTTATTCTTCCTTGGACCCTCGCTCAGTTCTTCTACTGCCGCAGAAGCCTGTTCCACCACCCTCTCCTCTTCTTCGCGAGCCGTCGAGGGCAGGGCTCTGTCAGGCTCTGCAGTCTCTCTCTTGACTTTCTGCTTCCTGGGCCCCCTGCTCAGTTTTTCTACTGCCCCAGAAAACTCTTCCACCTTCTCCTCTCCTCCTGGAGCAGTCGACGGCAAAGCTCTTTTCTTCTTGACTCTCTGTTTCACCCCGTTCTGTTTCTCTACTATGGAAGGAGAAAGCCCCGCCTCCCTCTCCTCTCCCGCCGCACCGGTGCGAGGCAGGGACCTTTCGGGCTCCGCCGTCTGTCTCTTTGTTTTCTGATTCCTTGAGGCCCCCCTCCGTTTCTCTGCTGCCGCAGGTGCAGGAGGCGGTTTCACGTCCCTCTCCTCTCCGGTCCGAGCCGTCGGAGGCTGGGCCCTTTTGGGCTCCGTGAGCTCATTCTGAGCTTTCTGCTCCCTTAGGCCCCCGCTTCGTTTCTCTACTTCGGCTGCAGGCGGACTGGACTCCGGAGTTCCTGTTTCGGGCTCCCCTTCCAATTTCGAGTCATTATCCTTTTTTGACAGCGGCTCGGGTACCTCCAGCCCTACCTGGGGGCATTCCTTAATCGGGCTCACCTTTTTCTTTCCCTTCTGTTTCTTCTTGATGTCTTTGGACAGAGAGAGGAGGTGTCCTTTTCTCGGCTTCTGCAGTCGCCTGGGTTTCTCTTTCGCGATGATGCCGGCGCGCTCTTGCAAGCGGTATACGGCTAAAGCAGACACACGTGTGCCGTCCATGTTGGGGACTGCTTTTCTTTTCTTTTTTTTTTTTTAGTAGCTGCTGGGGTCCCTCCTCTTCCGGTTGGGCTTCCAGTTGAAGTCCTGAGAAAGCAGTTCCGGAAGTTCCGCTACTGACGCAGCACGTCGGTCTGGGGCGTGGCCTTCCGCGGAGCTCGGTTCCTGCTCTGGGCCCGGCGGTGCTCGCGACAGTCTTTAGGGCTCTGCGGGGGCGGGGTCTTCCCTTGCTAGGACGATCCTCTCCTTTAGTTCCTGACCTGGGGGACGAAGGTTATAATCCTTTAAAGCAGTAGTTCCCCAAGTGTAGTTATAGTACACCCTGAGGTCAAAACTATTTTCATAATAGTAAGACATTATTTGTCTATTAAAATACTCCTCCCCTTTTTAACTATAAACCTGGGAGAGGGTGGATTTTTCTCGTTACTTAGTGCAACAGATGGAGTGCAGAAGCTAAGGTGAGAATCCATTAAGCCAGAAGTTAAAAGAAATTTGCAGTTTTGTGAAAATGCCATTCAACATTTTTTGTTGTTTTGGAAAATATAGTTATTTTTCTTTCAACCGGTTTATAACATGCAATGGATTTATTTTAGTTATTTTTAAATGAATTAAATGTTTTCTAAATGAATGGGTTTAATTTCTAATACGGTATGTCTGTATGACCCACATAAACAAAAAGTCTTTGGGGGCCTCAATAATTGTTAAGATTATAAAGGGGTCCTGACACCAAAAAGTTTGAGAACCGCTGATTTAAACTAATGTGTAACTAGAGTACCAGCCCAAATCATCAGTATTCGTTGCCCAGGTGCAATTGCCGTAAAATTGCAAAATATGTGCCATTTTAAAGTTCACTTGTCCTGGTTTCTGGAAGAAAGGACTTTTCTCTTCTTCCTCTCCATTTCCTCCTCTCTTCCCTTATCTTCCTCCTCTTTTCCCTCTCCTCCTCTCTCCTTTTCCCTCCTTTCTCACTTCCCGTCTTCCCTTCTCCCTCCTCTCTCTCCGCTTTCTCCTCTACATTTCTCTTTTTCTCCTCCCTCTCTTTTCCCCTGCCCCTCCCCCCTCTCCTCATCTTTTCACTCTTGCCTTCCTCCCCCAACACCCTCGGAAACACTCCTGCTCCGGATTCCCCAGCTGCGTCTACTATGTACTTGCCCACATTGTGGAAAGGGTCGGGGATAGTGTTGGAGTATATCCTTGAACACTATTGTCAGAAGAAATGAAGGGGAGATGGGGGGGGTGGAGTGGAGCCCTGCATCAAGGTTGTTCTGTGAGTTTTTCTCACTCTGGCATGGGCTGAGTACTGGAAATCATGCTTCACACTTTCACTACCAACCATCCTGGTGATATTTATATATGCCAGACACTGCTAAGTAGAAATACCACCCTCCTAAAAAGCCACTTTCTAAGGAGCTTACATTCTTTATAGTCTTATTTTTTCAATGAATAAAATCTATTTTCTCTCCCTCTCACTTTGTTGGGAAAAACAAAATCTTTGTAAGGAATAATCAAGAGTCAGGCAAAACAAATTGCTGCCTTGGCCATGTCCAAAAGTCTGGTCTTTTTCTTTATCCTGAGCCCATCACTACTGAGCTTCAACACTGGTCCCCTGGAATAAGAGTTGATCCTTGAGTTGATCAGAGTTCTTAAATCTATGAAGCCTACATTCTAACAAGCATTGTATTAAGTACAATAGGGAGTCCTAAAAAAAGTAAAGTAAAGCATCTCATTTGGGTAAGAAACAAGGAGAATGAAGTATGAAAAGAAATACATGAACTGATGCAAAGTGGAAGCAAAACCGGGAGATAGATGGATTTGCATTATGTAGCTAGGTGGCACCACAAGTAAAATGCTGAGCCTGGAGTCAGGTAGAGTGGAGTTCAAATCCTGCCTCAGATTATGTATTAGCTGAGCCATCTTAGCCAAGTCACTTAATCACTTTCTGCCTGAGTTTTCTCAGCTGAAAAAATGGGGATCATAATAACCCCTACCTTTCAGAGTTGTTGTCAGGATCAAAGGAGATACTCATAAAGTGTTTAGCCTAGTGCCTGGTACGTTAAATACTCATTTCTAGTGTTGTTGCTTCCCAATATATACAATATAAATGGAAAGAGCAGTGATAATTTAGAAAGGTAATTATAATGACAAACTTTGTCCCCAACGAAGAGGGGAAAAAAATGCACTGCCTTCCCTTTTTGGCAAAGGTGGGAGAATATGGGTGTGGAACATTACATGTCCTGTCAGACTTGATTGATCTGTTTAGTTTTGCTGGGCTGCTTTGTTTTTCCTCTTTTTTATCTTGTGTTACAAGGGGTGTCTCATTCAAGGAAACAGGGAGGGATATTTTTGAAAATGAAAGCTAAAACAAAAGTTTGTGTTTTTTTTTATCTTTGGGGGTTTTGATGGGTTGTTTTTGTTCTTTGTTTTTTTAAGAAATGGGTAAGTTATCCTTTCCTTCAGGGAGTTTTCAAAAAGAACTGTTTTCTATGTTCATGTGCAAGTTTCACAGGGAACAGGACCTGAGACATGCTTTTCTGGCTGGCAAGTTTAAGAACATTCAGCTTGGTTGAAGGAAGACTTTGTTCTTTTCACATCCTCTACAGACATCTCCTCCCAGTCTTTCCTGTGACCTCATCCTTTCCATATATCTCTGTCTTAGAATTTCTCTTGTGACGGGGAGAGGTTTTTTGAAGGCTGACAATCTCTAGTTTCATCTGTTTTCCTGTGACAGCTCTTAATTCTTTCCACAAAAGCAGTTCTATTGTCCATAACTAACCAGTTCCCTTGACACTGTTCAATCTGAACTTTTCATCACAGTTTACATGCTAGTCCCTTTACAGATGAAATCGAGCAAAGTCAAAAGAGGTTCAGACTAAAGATTGTTACAAATTAAGATCAAATGAGATGCATTGCAAGCAAAGCATCATTTAAGTTGCTTATGAGAAGGTTGAAGTATTCTAGGTAAAAACTGAAATGGAAGAGATGTTAAACAAAACAAACATTATATGTTGCTCTACTAGATAGGATTTTTCTAATGCCAGAAAAGCTTCCTGCCCCTCCCCCTATTCTGCCTGACTTAAATTTATGCACAAGTCTAGACATCAGCCTGTGATATCATTGTTCCTCTTGGAAAACCGGACAAACAACAACTCTATCTTTTTTTGTTGTTCAGTTGTGACTGTATTGGGGGTTTTCTTGGCAAGGATCCTGGTTTGTCATTTCCTTCTCCAGCTCATTTTATAAATGAGGAAACTGAGGCAAACAGGGTTAAGTGATTTACCCAGGGTCACACAGCTAGTAAGCATCTGAGGCCAGATTTAAATTCGTAAACAGGAATCTTCCTGATTCCAGGCTCTAGATTAAAATACTACTTCTGCCACTTACTATAAGTCTGTTCTTGGCCAAGTCAATGAATCTTTTTCGGTTTGTCTTCTCGTCTGTAAAGTGAGAAGATCTCTAAATCCTCTTCCATCTTTAAATCCATAAACAACTGAATGCTAAGGTGTCAATGACTCCTTCCCAAGGTAATGCTCAACTCAAAAGAATGAATCTGTGATGGAGGAATTTCAGTCAATGTTATGGGGATAGGGAGGTTTAGAAGGGAGAGAAGAGTTTTCTTAACCTCCCCCAAATCTCATCAATTTATGCCTAAGTGAATGTACTTTACCAGTTAGGCCTGACAAATCCCCAGGATATAAAACTTTGAGGCACAGTTTTCAATGGCTCTTCCCCTCAATTCTAAAAAGATATAAAGTACAGTTTATCCAGCAGGCAGGTGGTGCAATGGGTAGAACACTAGGCCTGGAGTAAGGAAAGCTTCTGGAGTTCAAATCTGACTCCAGATACTTACTAGCTGTATGACCTTGGGCAAGTCACTTAACCTCTTTGCCTCACTTTCTTTATCTATGAAATGAGTTGGAGAAGGAACTGGCAAACCACTGCAGTATCTTTGCCAAGAAAACTCCAAATGGGATCACAAAGAGTCATACCCAACTGAAACAGCTAAACTACAGTTTTTCCAAAAAGTACTAGGTAGATGTCTGATTGTTTCGTAAGATTGGTCTGGTTTCCATATTTGGTTTCTGTGCCTGGCAAAAACAGAATCTAGCCCCAGGCATTATCCTGTCTCCTCCTACCAGTAGAGTGTTATCAGTTTCTCCAAGGAGTAGATGCATAAGACTTTCTTTTGGACCTTTCACGTGACTCCTCTTATTGTCCTAATTTTTCTCAGTGTTTGCATTCATGTGCCAATGTTTCTGTTGTAGCCTTTGCAATCACCTACACGAAATGCCTTCAATAGGAATTCCATCTTTGAACGGAAGATTCCTGGAAGAATAACACTCAATAAACGAGTAAAAACCGTCAGGGAAAAACGGATTTCTTTGGGACCATTTAGTAAGCCCCAATGCTCATCTAAAATTGAATAAAAGCCAAGAGAAAAAGAAAAAGAAAAAAGACCTTTCTGTGATCTCCTAGGTGAAGAAAAAAAAAAAACCCTTCATCCAGGGTAGTTTTCTCCCATCAAAGAAGAAGTATGGCCATACACAGACAACTGATAGGTAGCTTTGTTGTCAAAAGACGTCATTCTGTATTATCTGTCAGTCTATGTCTATAAACTGAATGCTGAGGAGGAACTGTATTCATTTCTTAATTTAAGTCATTGAACTGGAGAAGAATGGTTGATTCAACACATTCTCTCCCCACCGGAACTCTCTAGTTCACTAGAACTAAAATTAAGTAGAGGTCTGGCATGTTTTACACAGTGCAAGAGGTCTTTTGAGGCGTGTCCTAGAGATCCTTCCCCCAGACTAGGAATCCACTCTGATGAGTTTTTATCAACAGGTCTGGGACAGGGCAAATTTAGTAGCTTTTAACTGCTAAGCAAAGTTGGGGAGGGGAGGGGTATGTCCCTGAAATCCATTACAAATCCTAACTGGCTAAATCATGTTCTCTCCTTTGTGGGTGGGAGGGAGTAACCACTTTTAAATCCCTGGTATATACTTCAAATGTTCCACAAAACAGTTTAGCAATGAATCTCTTGATACTACAGTCTTAAAATCCTTCATGACCTCTAAAAGATTTAGGCTTCTAACAGAACGAGGATTCTGTCATTCATTCAACATAACAAGCTTGACAGTCATGTCAACATAACATGGAGGTCAACAAGTTCAACAACCATTTATTAAGCACCCTACTGTATGTAAGGTGAGGGGGATATGAAGACAAGCCCTCAGAAACTTTAGGGGAGCTCATAAGAGTTTAATCAGGGTTGAGTGAGAACACAGAGCAGTTGTTATAAGACATAAGGGAAGATATTCTAAAGATCTAGTTTCCTTCACTACTGCCATTTATCTGCATAATGCCTATGAAAGTTTATACTCTTTAAAAAGCTGAGTCATTCAGTATTCAGAGTTCTCCTAGTTTGAAATCCCACCCCTTGTCCTCCCTTCTGACCCTCAGCCTCCTCTCATTCTTATCCCCCTAGTATTATTGGTACCATAATGACAAACAGAATACGAGTATAAAGAAATATAGTCCCCAAAACCAATGACTGGTGTTTCTGAAAGAGCCTGTGAAAACTGTGGGACACAATTACTGGAGGGAAAAAAGGAGCCTTTTTTCACATGCCTTCTGCACCTTAGAAGATAAAAAAAAGTTTCTAGCACAGCTTTCAGGGAAAACTCTAGGTCCTAGGGAATTTTAGTGAATTCCTGTTCCTCACTAGACCTAGTATAGATGGTTATAGGTAAAATCCCATTGTGACAACTAATTTGAGTGTGCAGAGGTTTTATGTAATAAAACTTCCATTGCTCTATATCTGACCTTTGGAAAAAATTGTCTAGCTACAAGGAATTTCATACAGTGAGCAATACTGTTCAAGTGCTCTCCTTGATTCCTATGCCTATAATAACCACTCTGCAGTGAAAACATGTTTGTGAATCATCTGCATCATAGTTGTGGCAGTCTGAAAAACACCTAGTTTGGACAGACCTCTTTGAGATTCCTCCTGCTTTAGACATTCCCCCTCCTCCCTGGTATTCTCACTTTACGCCTTTTCAAGTGCCCTCTATACCTGGAAACATCCATGTTGCAAACACCAACTCTGTCTTGAATTTTACTGGGTCTTGATAGCTAGTCTTTGACCCTTCTCAGAGTCAGGAAACCAATTAAATGCTACTGTGCAAGACCTCACCTCTCCTGTCAACAGCAACTGTTGTTTATACAGACTTTAATATTCACATGGGAAAAGGAAACCTCTGTTAAGTAC
Source organism: Pseudocheirus occidentalis (assembly GCA_028646575.1). Lineage (NCBI taxonomy): Eukaryota > Metazoa > Chordata > Mammalia > Diprotodontia > Pseudocheiridae > Pseudocheirus > Pseudocheirus occidentalis. The sequence goes on from CM053598.1 coordinate 191,394,483, forward strand.
TGCTACATGCCCGGCACTGTGCTGAGCCCTTTCCACATATCTCATTTCATCTTTACAACAACCCTAGGATGTAGGTGCTATAATTATCCCCAATTTACAGTTGAAAAAACTGAGGCAAACCCAGGTTAAGTGACTTGCCCAAGATCACAATAACCAGTAAGAATCTGAGGCCACGCTGGAACTCTGGTCTCCTTGACTCCAGGCCCACGGCGATGCTGCCTCTCCAGAGGGGCTGTAAGACTCGTTTGAGCCTTACAGTATTCCTCAGAGTTAGGTACTATAGATATAATTTTGTAGATGAAGAAACTGAGCATCAGAGAAGTAAAGTGACTAGCGCATGATCACACAGTATCAAAGGAAGGATTGGAATCCAGGTTTAGGATCCTGTATGCAAATCTTGCATGCATTCATTCTACCACATATAAAACCTGTTACCACTGCACAGCTGTGCTATGGAGGATGAAAGTTAGGCAGTCTTCTGAACCAGTAGGAGGAGGAGTAACTAGGGCTTCGTGTCTATGTAACCTAGGGGTATCATGTCCAAGGGGCAGGCTCTTGAAGGATCATTGACAACCTTCTTCCTACAGTGACCTGAAGATTATTATGCCCCGGGGCAGTTAGGTGGCTTAGTGAGTAGAGCACTGGCCCTGGAGTCAGGAGGACCTAAGTTCAAATCCAACCTCAGACACTTGACACACTTACTAGCCACGTGACTTTGGGGAAGTCACAACCCCAATTGCCCTCCAAAAAAAAAAAAGGAAAAGAAAATAATAACAAAGATTATTATACCCCAGAACCTAGCAATACCCAACTGAAAAACAAGACCCAAATGTACTTTGTTCCTGTGGTAACTGAGAGACCTGTTCCTTTGCCCTGGCTTCCTCCTGTGTCATATATATTTCAAGTTAGGTCTAAGCCTTTCTTTGTGTGGGTTAAACTCTGCCATTAATAGAAGTGTGTTGCTTTTAGCATCACTGCCTGATCTTTATCTTTTGTGAATGCCTTAAGTCCCAAATCTGGGGACAATAGAAGAACTAGACTAATCTCTTTAACAGTTGGTGAGTATGCAGGTACTTTGTATGTTCTCTGTGCTATGTAAGATCGTGGTGAGGGTGGGGGCTATATGATAGAGGCATAAGACTTGACCTCTTCTTATTCTCAAGGAGCCTCCAGAGTAATTGGAGTAGGGAGGGGACAAGAGAAGAATGAAATTAATGAAACAAAATAAGACTTTATTTTTAAGAGGTTTGTGATTGTTCAATCAAATGCTAACTTTGAGGCACCTTGCAAATGCTGTAGGAATCTGGAGAAGAGGAAGATAAGTGAGCCTGAAAATGTTTGTTCCATTTCTTCATGCTATTCCTTAATAATCTCATCGTATGGTTTCATTATCGCCTTTATTCAAATGAATCCTAAATCTGTGTATTAAGTCCTCCGCTACCTGTTAGACATCTTTACTTGGACATCCCATAGGCATCTTAAACTCAACATGTCCAAATGGACGATATTATCTTTCCCCCTGGGAATTTAATTCAGGTGATCACTACATATAATCCTATGGGCAAGAATCCTTTAGAAGAAATGGAGTAGGGGCGGCTAGGTGGAACAGTGAACAAAGGCACCCGCCCTCAAGTCAGGAAGACTTGAGTTTAAATCTGACCTCAGACACTTGACACACTTACTAGCTGTGTGATCTTGGGCAAGTCACTTAACCTCAATTACCCTGCCCTCCCCCCTCCAAAAAGCACACACACAAAAAAGGCAATAAAAGAAATGGAGTAACCTTCATAGTCAACAAAAGGGTGAGAAAAAGATGCCACATTCATCATAGGGGACTGGAGTGCTAAAAGAGGAAATCAAAAGATAATTAGAATAACAGGCAAGTTTTACCTTGGAGTATAAAATGAAGCAGAACAGAGACTAATAGAGTTTTGTCAGAATAACTTGCTGGTCATAGCAAACATTTTTTCAACAACCCAAAGGGCCACTCTGTATACATGGATGTCACCAGATGGTCAGTAGAGAAACCAAACTGATTATATACTTTGCATCCAAAGATGGAGAAGCTCTATACCGTCAGTTAAAACAAGACCTGGAGCTAACTGTGGCTTAGATCATGAATTTCTTTTTGCAAAATTCAGACCTAAGTTGAAGAAAGCAGGAAAACCATTAGACTATATAGTATGACCTAAATAAGATCCTTTATGAATATGAAGTGGAAGTAATGAATAGTTTTAAGGGATTAGATCTGATAGAGTCCCTGTGGAACCATGGACGTAAGTTAGCAATATTGTACAGGAAGCAGCAACAAAAAATATCCCCCTAAAAAGGAAAAGCAAGAAATCTGATGAGGCTTTACAAATAGCTAAGGAAAGAAGAAAAGAAGAAGGGAAAGGAGAAAGGGGAAGATAGACCCAACTGAATGCAGAATTCAAGAGAACTGCAGAGGTAAGAAGGTTTGCATAGATGAACAACGCAAAGAAATACAAGAAAACAATGGAATGGGAAAGAGGAGACCTCTTCAAAAGAAATTAGGACCATCAGAAAATGTTCCATGCAAAAATGGGCATAATAAAAGACAAAAATGGTAGGGACTTAAAAGAGGGAGAAAAGATTAAGAAGATGTGGCAAGAATACACAAAATAATTATACAAGAAAGATTTAACATCACGGATAGGGCAATGGTGTGATTATTTATGTAGAGTCAGACATACTGGAGAATGAATTAGGCCTTAGGAAACACTGCTAACAATAAAGCTAGTGGAGGTGACAGAATTCAAATTGAGCTATTTAAAATCCTAAAAGATGATGCACTCAATATTGCCAGCAAATTTGGAAAACTCAGCAGTGGCCAATTTATAACCCAGTCCTAAAAAAAGGCAATGCCAAGGAATGTTCAATTACCTTACGATTGCATTCGTTTCACATACCAGCAAAGTTATACCTAAGATTCTTCAAGGTAGCCTTCAACAATATGTGAAACGGTTATTACCAGAAGAGCAGGCTGATTTTCAAAGAAGCAGAAGAACTAAAGACCAAACAGCCAACATTTACCGGACTATGGAGAAAGCAAGAGAGTTCCAGAAAAACATCTGTCTCTGCTTCATTGACTAAAGCCTTTGACTGTGCGGATCACAATAAAATGTGTCAAGTCCTCAAAGAGATGAGAGTACCAGATAGTCTTACTTGTTTCCTGAGGAACCTGTATGTGGGCCAAGAGGCAACAGAACCAAATATGGAGCAACTGATTGATTTAAGACTGGAAAAGGAGTATGACAAGGCTGTATATTGTCACCTTATTTATTTAACTTATACTTGGTGTACATCAGGCTGGATGAATCAAAAGCCAGAATTAAGGTTACCAGGAAAAATATCAATAATCTTAAATATGCAGATGATACCACTCTAATGGTAGAAAGTGAAGAATTAGGAAGCTTGTTGTTGAGGGTGAAAGACAAGAGTATCAAAGCTGGCTTGAAGCTAACATCAAATATAACTAAGATTATGGCAACTGGTCCCATAATTTCCTAGCAAAGAGAGGGAGAAGAAATGGAAGCAGTGTCAGATTTTATATTCTTGGACTCAAAGATCACTGCAGACAGTGATTACAGCCATGAAATTAAAAGATGCTTGCTCCTTGGAAGGAAAGCTGTGGTAAATATGGATAGTATGCTAAAAAAAAAAAAAAAGCAGAGACATCACCTTGTTGACAAAGATCCATATAGTCAAAGCTGTGGCTTTTCCAGTAGTAAAATATGACTGTGAGAGTTGGACTATAAGGAAAGCTGAGCCCTGCAGAATTGCCTCTTTTGAGTTGTGGTGCTGAAGAAGACTTCTGAGAGTCCTTTGGACAAAGAGATTAAATCAGTCAACATTTAAAGAAACTGATTCAGGCTATTCATTGGAATGTCAAATACTGAAGCTGAAGCTTAAATACTTTGGTCACATAATGAAAAGATGGGACTCATTGGAAAATACCCCAATGTAGGGAAAGATTGAAAGCAAAATGAAAAGGGGACACCTGAGGATGAGATAGATAGATAATATCATGGCAACAGTGAACATGAACTTATACAGACTACAAGAGATGGTAGAGACTTCTAGGTCTGTATCCCAAAGAGATGATAAAAATGGGAAAAGGGCACACATCTACAAAAATATTTATAGCAGCTCTTTTTGTGGTGGCAAAAAACTGGAAATTGTGGAGATGTCCATCAGTTGGGGAATGACTGAACATGTTGTGGTTATATGAATGTGATGGATCACTATTGTTCTATAAGAAATGGTGAGCAGGCAGATTTCAGAAAAACCTGGAAAGTCTTACATGAACTGATGCTGAATGCAGTGAGGAGAACCAGGAGAACATTGTACATAGTAACAGCAACAAAGTGCAATGATCAACTATGACAGACAGTTCTTTTCAGCAATACAATGATCTAAGACAATTCCAAAAGATTTGTGATAGAAAATGCTATCCACATCCAAAGAAAGAACTATAGTCTAAATGAAGATCGAAGCATACTATTTTCACTTTTTTTCCTTCTCATGGTTTTCCCCTTTTATTCTGATTCTTCTTTCACAATGTAACTAATGGATGTGGAAATACATCTAACATGATTTTATATGTATGACCTATATCAGATAACTTGTTGTCTCGGGAAAGGGGGAGGGAAGAAAAGGAGGGAGAAAAATTTGGAACTCAAAATCTTACGAAAATGAATGTTGAAAACTATCTTTACATGTAATTGGAAAAAATAAAATACTATTAAGTGCAACAACAAGATAATGGAGGACAGAGGGGTCTGGTGCGCTATAGTCCATAGGATCATGAAGAGTCAGACATGACATTTGTTCTTCCTTCTCAAAGAGTAACATGATGTCAGGTAGATGACGCCATGACTTTCAAGTGAACTGGATTTAAGTGAAGGAGGGCTGTGCTAAGTCACCAGCCTCATTTTCTCCTCTGGAGCCATCTGGGTCAAGATATAGATCAAGATGACTGGAGATCACCCCCTCCCCTCTTCTACAACATACAGAGAAGCAAGTAGTCAATTAATTGCAATTAATTACCCTGATAGAATAGTATATACATCTGGCCATTAGGTGGCACTGTTTCTTATCCTACTGATCCAATGGCTATATCAGAGGATATTCACCAAAGGTCCAATTAACCTTCCTGCTCACCATTGGATTATCTGTTATCCAACTTTTAGATCTGAGTTCAAGTCTAGCCTGAGTTACTAGCTGTGTGACCCTGGGCAAATTACTTAATCTTTATTTCCCTCAGTTCCTACATCTGTAAAATGGGGAACAATAATAGCATTTACTTCCCAGGGATGTTGTGAGGATCAAATAAGATAATACTTGTTAAATGCTTAGAACAATGCCTGACAGTGCTCATAACTGTTAAGTAATAAGTGCCTATGTTATGTTGTAACTATTCTTTGTCCCGCTACCCTCAAGTTCTCTAGGGCTCATTGGATGTGCTGCAGGCTTCTGCTTCTATGTAGTTCTAATGTTATGCATGGAAACATGGCACAAAATGACTAAAATAGGAAAATCTTTCATCTGTGCTTGGAGCCCCTGCCCTGAATTCATGGGAAGCCTCTTGACTGATTGATCCCATTCAGAAGGCTTTCTTGACTTTAGTGGTCATGAGATATATTAAAAGGATTGCCTTTTTAGTGGTTATGAGTTATAATAAAAGGGTGTAACTATAAAAGAATGATAGCATAATGAAAGTAGCTGTAAGGAAGCTTTTGAAAAGTAAAGCTATTTTTAAAAACTGCTTGACTGAGTCAACCCCTCTCATCACATCTCTTTCCAGCAAATACTCTGGGGAAAAGAATCAGGGAAAGGATTGTGGGTTTGGAATTCACTGAGATAAGCCCAGCAAGTATTTAAAAAAAGAAAAATATAACGGAGAACATGTCACAGCTGGGAAATGCCACCAGCCAGTCTCCCTGGGGCTGTAGTTTCAAGGCAGCTGCAGGTTTGACCCAGAGTCACTCCAGTCTGGTCTTCCCTGCAATATCTGCTCTTGCCCTGCTCCAGGTCCCTGATAAACGTCCCCAGTTCAGCCCTGATTCCACATTGGCTCTGGCTGGCCGGCTCTGCCTGCATTCAGAGAGGTGGGAAGTTGGGGGTGGGGGAAATGGGTGGGAAAGAATGAAAGCAGGCCTTGGGCTGCCCCGGTCAACTGAGAACTCCCAGTGTCTCTGAAGTCTGTGCTTCTGGCACTACAGAATGACTGGCCTGGAATCGTGGACTGGAAGTCTCCTCCAGGGCAAAGAGAAGAGGATGTTGAGAAGTAGACACTGGTATACATTTCCTACCTTTCTTATTGGTTTCACCGATCTATTTCTCCCAGTTGACTTCTGAAAGGCATCTCATATATATTTTACATATATACATGTTACATACATATTTATACACTAATATATTTTTATTTCATTAAATGTTTCCTTGTTACACTAAAAAAATTTAAGATTCATTTTTTAAAATTTCAAGTTACAAATTCTCTCCCTCTTGCCTTCCCCTGCTCCTTGATAAGGCAAAGCAATATGATATTGATTATACAGGTGAAATCATACAAAACACATTTCCATATTAGCCATGTTGCAAAAGAAAACACACACACAAACCAAGAAATATAAAGAAATACTTTGCATTTTTTTTTAAAAACATGTTTTCTATATTTTACATGATTGCACATACACAACCTATATCAAATTGCTTACTGTCGGGGAGGAAGCAGGGAAGGGAGGGAAGAAGGGAAAAAAAATTTGGAACTCAAAATCTTATTTAAAAATAAATGCTACAAATTCACTTTACATTACAGTCATCTTTACATGTAACAAAATACCATTTAAAATGAAAACAACTGTGTTTTTCCTCATAGAGTATAAAGGAACTAATTTTAAAAATTTAAATTTAAAAATAATAGTTAAAAAAAATTCTTTACATTCCCAATGCCAAGCACAGTGCCTTGCACATTAATAAATGTTTGTTGAAGGGGCGGCTAGGTGGCGCAGTGAATAGAGCGCCGGCCCTGGAGTCAGGAGTACCTGAGTTCAAATCTGGCCTCAGACACTTAATACGAAAAACTAGCTGTGTGACCTTGGCCCCAACCTGCCCTCCAAAAAGCAAAAAAAAAAAAAAAAATGTTTGTTGAATTGAATGACAACATTCAGTAAGTGGAATAACCCATAGAACTCTTTATAATAGAATTCTATGTATTATTTAAAGTCAGATCCCTAATGGAGCAACTAAAGCTCCAAGGACAATATTGGTAATACTCTTACCCTTCTCCCCATGGGCATCCTTCTTTTCTCCTCTCTGTTTTGTTTTCTTCTCCTGTGCCTATACAGAATTTGTAGCTTTAAAACTTAAAGCTGCCTTTGGACTTCTGGGACATCCTGTATTTCATTTGGCCATGCCATTCCATAGCTTTCCAGGAGTCAAGATCCCAAGATCCATTTTAACTCTGATCTCGTGATCTAATTATCTAAAATCTAATTATCTCTTATGAATCCAAGACTTAAGAGTTGGCTGATGCTTAATCCCTGCCTAGAAAGACCTTTCCTTTTGACTCTCCACCAAGCTGGTTATTTTTCTCTGGAATACTTGCTAATTTCCTTTTTAAAAATGTGGCACCCAGAACTAGACATAATATTCTAGGTGTTGTATGACCAGGGCAGCATACAGGTGGAATATCACTTTTTTCTGCTCTGAACACCAAGCTTCTATTCATTAATGCAAGTTAAAGAGATATGGAGAGGTAAGGTTGAAATCAAGTCTTATCTCAATTTCAATCTTAGGCAAGTCACCAACCTCTCTAAGGTAACTCTCTAAGTAAAATTGCATGCTAGGAATTCAATATACAGATGAAATTACAAATCCAGACCAAAAACAAAAAAAGATTGCATCAGCTGTCCTTGGTTGCCACATCACACTGCTGAGTCATAATGAACTGTCAGTCCACTCAAGGTTCCCTAGTTCTTTTTCCACAAGAACTGCTTTCTAGCTGAGTATCACCAGAAGGGAGGGCTAAGACAAGGGGAGGGGCTGAGTAACTAGAGGTCACAATGAAGATAGAAAGCAGGTTCAGGAAATCTGCAGAAAAGGGAGAGGTAAAGATATGGAGGTTATAGTCTGAAATCTTGAAGGTGATGTGTCACTTTTGTTGACACATCGTTCTGAGCAATTAATTAAGTCCAAGGTACAGCCATACAAGGAGAGGGATATGAAGAGAATGAAGATCATTCAAGTTGGGAAAGTTGTGGAATTGTAGAGTGGAGATGGGACCTTTCTGACAATCCATTCAAGGACAAAATACACACTTATTGTATAGAACACCATATATTCTCTGGTGCATCTGGTCCAGCTTCTGCCCAGTTCAACAGTCTCTTTTTCTTTTCAGGAATGAATAATAATTAGAGGCCTCCCCGAAAAAAGGTCAGAGAAAAGATAGCTCTTCAGATGGCCAGTTTCTACAACACTGCCCATTCAGGCCTACCATACCCCATATGCTTCACAGGACCAACAAATATAATGTTCCCCTTAAAATTCAGCAAAATCATTCTAGCAAATAATCAGGCCAAGCAATGACCTAGATCCCATCCATCATTTAAAGAAACTGTCACCTTTGTCACTGCTCTGAAGAGAACATTTTCATTTTCTCCGCCTGAAAGGAGTTGGCTCTTCTTGTTGGATATATTTGGAAAAGACTTATACTTTCTGAAACTTTCAGGACCCTCTAGTTCCTTGGGAAATGTTTATGAGAGGTCCCTCATCAGATTTACCCCTAGACTTTACTGTTTTTCTTTACCTCGTGTAAGCAGCTAGGCCGTGCAGTACATAGAACACCAGGCCCAGAATCAGGAAGACCAGAGGACAAGTCCAGCTTTAGATACTAGTTGTGAGATGCTGGAAAAGTTACTTAACTTCTTTTTGCCTGAGTTTCCTCAAAATGGGGATAATTGCTACACTTCCTAGGATTACTGTAAGAACCAAATGAAGTAATATTTGTAAAGTGCTTAGCACAATGCCTGGCACACAGGGACTATAGAAATGTTTATCTCTTTTCTTTCCCTTCCCCTTAAACCTTTTAAGACAAATAACTATTTTTGGTCAGTCAAAGAGGCTGACATTAGTATGGATAGATTAGTTGAACAGTCAATGCCCTTGTGGGACATGCAAAAGGATAATCAGAGGCCCTCAAATGTTAAATCTAGTAATATAACTATGTCCTAAAATAAACAAATAAAAGGCTTTATGGTAAAGATGGTAGCATCTATTTGCCTATTTGCCCATCAGTACTGTTCACAGACACTGGCTATCGATGTTCCCAGAGAGCAGGTCTGAAGTTCAGACCTATCTTTGGGAAGAATTCCCAATGGCTCCTTCTCTTCCTCTCAGAGAAGGGAATGGTTCTAGAAACTGACAACCAGAAAAGCCTTCTTTTTTTTAACAGAGGAGGGTTACTAGGAATGCTCCCTCAGGATGTGCCTTGATACCCAGCCCAAATTCTAAGCACACCTGAAATTGCAGCCAAGAACCATAGATTTAGACTTAGGGGACCTTGGTGGACAAGGGGGTCACGAAACTCAACTCTTACATTTTAAATCGGTTTATTTACTTTTAGTTTACAACATTGAGTTCCACAGTCCCTTGAGCTTCAGATTTTCTCCCCCTCCTTCTCCTGCTCCCCATCATGGCGGCATGCACGCCATGGGATCTACAAATATCTTTCCATTAATCATTAGTCAGGTTGTAAAGAAGGATTGTAACTGATGGAACAATCAGTGGGAAAGAGAAACAGAACAAAACAAGAAAAAGAAACAGAGCAAGAAGTTTGTTTCAATCTACATTCAGACTCCAAATCTCCTCTAACTCTCACATTTTATAGATGAGGAAATTGAGGTTAAGAAAATTTAAGGGGCTTACTTATCATTATATGGTTAAAGTCTGAGGCAGGATTGGATTCTAGGCAGTCTTCCTAACTCCACATTCAGTGATCTTGCCACACTAAAATTCAAAAGAAGGAGAATGCAGGAGAGCTCAGGAAACAGTTTTATCTCTTCCTGTTACCCTCAATTCACCATCAATCCCAAATAGTTATTTGGACATCTATAGCTCTGACCAAAATTATACCCAGTAACTCTTCTGTGTGCAAACACTACAACATACCTCCAGAACAAGCAGCACCCTCAAATTAACCTTTGAAGACAAATTCAATTGTAAGATTGGGATTGGGGGGGAGGGGAACATTCAAATCTCAGTACAAACATTGAGAGAGAAATCCCAAAACATCATTCCATGGTAAAGGAGAGACAAAGAACCTGGGACATCACAAACCTCTCCTGGGAGAGGTATTTCAAGGAGCAGTAATAGTGCAGGGTCAAACAAAAATCTCTGGAGTACAAGGTACTGTCAGCATCCCCTAAAACACTCTACTCTAGCTATCACATAGTCTGTGACTCTCATGACTCAGTTTGAAAAACACTACCATAGGCAAAGGATGAGTAAAGGGCACCAGGTCTATAATGAGCTGATGATACAGGAGGAAATTAGAGGTACTTCTGCTTTTTCCTAGTTTACTTCTACTCTGGTGAACAAGAGAAAATTCACCTTGACTCTTTACTGGCCCCAGACTGAAATGGGCAGGAACTAGTTAAATAGAAACTTCATGGACTTAAGAATGAAGTAGCCAGGAAATAGTTAAGTGATACTTTGAGAAATTAGAAATCAGCAAGTTAGAAGACAATGAACCTGCCTCTGAG
>CM053598.1:191405766-191417622 GCA_028646575.1 Pseudocheirus occidentalis
CCCTCCCTTTCTTCCTTCCTTCCTTCCTTCCTCCCTCCCTCCCTTTCTTCCTTCCATCCCTCCTTCCTTCCTTGGCAATTAGATTTAAATGACTTGCCCAGGGTCACACAGCTAGCATGAAATATCTGAGGTCAAATTTGAACTCAGGTCCTCCTGACTCCAGGGCCAGTACTCTATTCACTGTGCCCCCCAGCTGCCCCCTATTACTTTTCTTCTTCTTGTCTCCATTCAAACCAAACTAGCCCATTAGCTGTTAGCTGTATACAACACTCTATCTCTCTCGTGCCTTTTATTAGGTTGTTCCTCTTGTCTGGGATGCCCACCCTTCTCATTTATATTTCTTAAAATCTTTAAAACTTCCTTCAAAGTAGCATGTCCTACATGAGGTCTTTTTTTTATTTGCTCAGTTTTTTAGGCACTACCCCCACCCCAGGAAATTACTTTGTGTGGCACATAATTTGTATTCAATTTTTGTCTATCTTTGCCACCCACCCAATGTAAGGGAAGCTAGGTGGTGCAGTAGACAGAGGCCCTGATTCGAAGTCAAGAAGACTTCTCTTCCTCATTTCAAATCTGGCCTTAGAACTTACTAGCTGTATGACCAGGAACAAGTCAATTAACCCTGTTTTCCTCAGTTTTCTCGTCTGTAAAGTGAGCTGGAGAAAGAAATGGCAAACCATTCCAGTATCTTTTTTATATAGGTGAAGTTATGTTAAAAAGAAGATTAAGCCTTAGCAAGTAGCTCTCTCTCTCTCTCTCTCTCTCTCTCTCTCTCTCTCTCTCACACACAGACACACACACACACACACACATATACACACACACAACACACAAGCCCAGGGTTGGGTATGTAAGAACAAAGGAAGATTTTTGTTCTCTTGCTAGTTGCAGTCCAGATTTTGGGTGTAGGGTGTAGGAAACATTTGCTGCTTACATGGATTTTTACCTTAGTATGGATTTTAACTAATCACTAGCTGGATGTTCTTTCTCAGCCTCCACTAACTAAAACTCTCTGCTTTTCTAAGCTGCTCATCTCAATCACTGGGTGCTGATGGCAGGACGCGACTCTCTCAGATCCCTCAGAGACGGTCATCTTGATTTGCCTCACTCTAGGGACCGTGTTTGGTTTGGGGTCAGAAATAACCTCATCTGTTTCCATTTCAGTAACATCTCCCATCATCTGCTGATGTGCTGGCCAAAGACAATGAGGTTCTTTTGCAGGAAACTAACAGGAAAGGAAATGAAGCCTAACTCTTCCTGAGGGCAAGGTGAAAAGGACGGCAGCTCAGGATGCCTGAGCAGGAGACGGTTCTAGTTAACAATAGAGGGAAGGCGGCATTCCGGGGCCGCCTCGTTATCTCAGAGCATGAGGGTACGTTCAGTGCTTTCTTAAGCTGTCTGGGACGAGCGTCTTCTCTGTCTTGGTCATTCCCTCCACTGCTGTACCCTTTTGATGCCCTCTCTGTCTGTGAGACAGAGAACACGGGGCAAGCACTTCCCTGACCCATGAACGGCCTTGGCCACAGACAGCTGTTGCGGCAGTTTGGTTCAGAGCAGCTCAAACAGCCCAGGAGGAGGAGACAGAAAAGACGGCACCAGCAGAGCACCAGGGGAGGGAATTGGGGTCGGCATATGGGCCCCATCACTTCATTCGCATTTCCCATCAAGCTTCTGCTTCAAGTTTTTCTGTTTATAAATATGGTGACATGCAGGAATTTACACTGGATGAAAAGAACATAGGAAATGGTTGACTCTTAGATGACCAGGACATCTTTTAAAGTCTTTATATGGGGAGATTTGGCTTGAGAACTGGGATTTATATACATCTTTGTCACCAATGAATGTTTATTGAGCCATCACAGGAGGTGAGAATGTGTAATAAATCTAGCTCCTACCCTAGAAGAGCCTCAAGTCTAAAGCATAGGTATGTTTACCATGCAAGGAACCTGCGTTACCTTGGCAAATTGGAGGGGACTTTGCACACTACCATTATACATGGAACAAGACTAGAAGATGGACCATATTGCCAAGTTTTGCTTGCAAGAATGTGCTGCAGGGGCAACTAGGTAGCATAGTGAATAGAGCACCAGCCCTGGAGTCAGGAAAAACTGAGTTCAAATCCGACCTCAGACACTTAACACACTTACTAGCTGTATGACCTTGGGCAAGTCACTTAACCCCAATTGCCCTGTTTTCCCCCCTCGGGGTGAGGGGGGGGAAAGAATGTGCTGCAGAATTTTAAGTAGACACAATGGACTTGAAGAGCTAACATACAACCACACATATACACACACACACAAATAAAAAGTAAGTATAATAAAATAATAATGATCAAATAGTACTAGAATGAAGAGATATGAAAGTTGGGAGGTCCATAGGTGTTACATATTGCACATTTTTTTGGAGTTTTTCAATAGATCAATAGAAAATAGTTTTTTCTCCCCTGCTCTTTAAAAAAATACTCTTTGTTATATGGGGTGGCTTTCTGAGAGGGGGAGGGAGAGGGATACTTGCAGTAAGTATGTAAAGAACAAAAGACATCAATAAAAACTTATTTTTAAAAAACTAATTTTTAAAAAGAGCTTTGTAATATATATAAATATATGCTTTTAGCTTTCTACAGTGTGGAGAACCTGCATCTTTGAGGCCCCATGTGAGAGACCTTGGATTCAAAGGTCTAGGTCCTTTGAATGAAGTGATGGGGCCCATATGCCTCACCCTTGAGGACCTAGAGGGCCACATGTAGCCTTGAGGCCTAAGGTTCCCACCCTTGGTGTTCCGGGTTAAACATCATAAGAACCCAAGATCACTGAGTTGGAAGGTACCTTAAAGACCAAATGCAACACTGTCTCTTTCCTCTTTTTATAAATGAGGAACCTGAAATTCAAAAACTTGTTCAAGATTATACAACTTGTTAGTAACAGAGATGGGATTAGAGTCTAGGCCTCCCGACTCTTAGTCATTACAGAATCACAGAAGCATCTCAGAAGCCACCAGGTCCAAATCATATGGGAGCCGGAATCCATTCTATGATATCTCTGACAAGTTGTGAGAATCAAATGCAATATTTATAAAATGCTCAGCACAGTGCCCGGGACATGGGCAGGCATGGGAGGCATTGAATTCTCCTCCATGTGCTCTCTATCTTAACGGTTTTTGTCTGGACCTGTGATTTCACTGGAGGGAACTCCCTCCACCAAGTGCCCATCTGCTGCTCTTCTGCACACTGAGAGATTGCCTGACTTGCTTGGAGTTTCTTGCTTAGTATGAATCACAAGTGAAAGATAAACCCAAATTTTTTTCACTCTGATGCCAGATTTCTATTCACTTTCACATGTAGAGTTTCAATCTTTTTCTTTTTTTTTAAATGAATATTTTTCTATTTTCAGGTCTGCATTTTCTCCCTCCTACCTCCTACCTCATGATCCTCCAAATGAGAAAGCAAGAAAAAGAAAATCCCTACTACAAGTACGGATAGTTAAGCAAAACAAATTCCCATATTGACCAGGTCTAAATATGTATATCTATATAAATATGTATAAATGCACATATATATCCATGTCTATATCTATTACATGTATATAAACATGTACATGGTTGCACTGGAGCCAACCCTTATCAGCTCATGATTGTTAAATTTTCAGCCTGAGCATTTATACCTTGGAGACTGGCTAATGCTACAAATCAGGGTTTGAGTTATTGTTTTGTTGACTGTCTAGGTTTAAGAAAATGATGCAGAAAATGTTAACGATTCAGATTAAAGCTTTTTTTTTTTTTAGGCAATTGGAGTTAATTGACTTGCCCAGGATCACACAGCTAGTAAGTAAGGCAAGATTTGAATTCATGTCCTACTTGAGTCCAATTCATTGTGTCACCTAACTGCCCCTCACATTAAAACTTAAAGTGTGGCATGTGTTTTCAGAGTCAGTTGTTGAATATTTACCAGTACACATTGACTATTCCCTAATTGATGGATCCCCTTCAATTTCCAATTGTTTGCTGCTCCAAAAAGAGCTGTTATACATATTTTTGTACGTGTAGTTCCTTTCCCTCTTTATTTGGGGTATGAACCTATTAGTAGTATTGCTGCGTCAAAGAGTACGCATAGTTCAATAACTCTTCAGTGTTTCTCACTCTTAACAATGTTCTGTCTCATATTCGATGTCCAGAAACAAACACAATAGCTCAAATGTGATCTTATTTATACCTGAATTGTCACCTCTATTGTTTTTTGTCTACCAGGTAGATACAGCTACTACTCTTCATATGAGTTGTGAAAATTGGGTAACACACTAGGCCATAGTATATCGGACAAGTCAGCAGGAAAGTGCACTGACAAAGCCCAACACCTTTTCTTTTTTAAAAATTCTATTTATTTTTTAAGCTTTTAATATTTACTTTTGTAAGATTCTGAGTTCTAAATTTTCTCCCCCTCCTTCTCCTCCTCCCTCCCCAAGATGGCGTGCAATCTCATATGGGCCATACATGTACAATCATATTAAACGTATTTCTACATTAGTCATGTTGTAAAGAAGAATTAGAACCACAGGGAAAAAACCATGAGAGAGAAGAAACAAACAAAAAAAAAAAAAGAAAGAGAAAATAGTCTGCTTCCATCTCTATTCAGACTCCATAGTTTTCTCCAAATGTGCATGGCATTTTCCATCATGAATCTTTTAGAATTGTCTTAGATCACTGCATTGCTGAGAAGAGCTAGCTAAGTCTATCAAAGTTCTTCATCACAGACTGTTGATATTACTGTGTACAATGCTCTCCTGGCTGTGCTCACTTCACTCAGTATCAGTTCTTTTAAGTCCTTCCAGGTTTTTTTTGAAATCTGCCTGCTCATCATTTCTTATGGAACAATAGTATTTCATTACATTCATATACCACAACTTATTCAGTTGTTGCCCAATTGACAGGCATCCTCTCAATTTCTAATTCTTGACCACCACAAAAAGAGTTGCTATAAATATTTTTGTACATGTGGGTCAAACCTTTCCCATTTTTATGATCTCGTTGGGATATAGCCCTAGAAGGGGGTATTACTGGGTCAAAGAGTATGCACAGTTTTATCACCCTTTAGCCCACACCTTTTCACTTATAAAGTGAAAAAAAAAAAAAGCTTATCCCTAGGATAAGCTAAACTTAGGTGTGTTGGGGGTGAGGGGTGGTGTTTGTTATATAGAGAGTGAGAGCATTAGGTCTTTCTGGAAGTAGTATAAATACAGAAAATACATTTCTTGGTCAGGATTGGGGGGTAGCTAAGTAGCACAACGGATAGAGTACTGGGTTTGGAATCAAGAGGAGTTCAAATATGGTCTCAGATATCTCCCTTGCTTTGTTACTCTGGGCAAGTCACTTAACCCTATTTGCCTTGGTTTCCTCATCTGTAAAATGAGCTGGAGTAGGAAATGGCAAACCCCTCCAGTTATCTTTTCAAAGAAAACCCAAAATGGGGTCATGAAGAATTAGACATGACTGAAATGACTCAATAACAACAAACATGTTGTAACTCAAAAATCTCATGAAAATGAACGATGTAAACAAGAAAACAAATAAAATTTATTACATTAAAAAAAACCCAACAACAACAAACACGGGCAGATTTAGTCTAGTAGAAGACATTTCTCCACCTGGCACAAAGGAAGGGGCACTAGTTTTTGGAGTCAGAAAAACTGGGTTCAGATCTCTATTTAAGTCACTTAACCTTGGTAGAGTTCAGTTTCCTCATTTGTAAAATGAGATTGTCAGACTAGATGAATGCTAAGGTCCTTTTTACTGCTGAATCTTTGATCCTATAATTTCTAGGCATTGTTCTTATTGTGTAAAATTTCTTGGAGTATGTCTATATTGCCTAGAAACTATCAAGAGGAATGTGTAACTTTAAGGTAGGTACACTGGATGGCTCAGGTTACCCCTGAAAAAGAATTGTTGGTCTGCTATAGTAATATAAAGACTCAGGGCTTAATTAAGTAGCATAATTGGAGTCGAGGGAAGGAGGCTTCCCACTTTACAAGATCCTGAGGCATGTTGCTGGGAATGTAAGGTGCCAAGAGCTGCCCACACTTTATTTCAGAGGACATCAATGAATATTGTGTAGTGAACAGGCCCTGTTTACTTATTTTAAAACCACATGGGGCCAGGATTTGAGAAGCCAGATACTCCAGAGAGTATCTCACCTTCACTTTTCTATGATAGTTCTTTTCTTTGACCTTTGAGCAAAAGCCCTTAGTCTTGGGGAGAGAACAAATAGTTCGGCAACGCCTTCAGGTGGAAGCTTGACAGCTTGGGACCAATGAAAACATTTCTCTTACATAGTTTCTTTTTCATCCTGGGCAAAGCTTACACCCATTTACCTTTATGAAATCAGATGAAACGAGTTCTTTTCTAAAATTTCTTGCCTGGCTGTGTGTAACATACCCAGTTGATTTTGCCTTAGTGCCAAACCAACATCCTTTGAGCACAAGGGAAGACTTCCAGGGTTCAGAGTTGCAATTCTTTCAAATGCTGAATTACTGACAATCTTCCCTCTACAGCCAATGGCATGGATTGTACTTAGCCAGTGGAACTTGATTGTGAAACCATGGATTACTGAGATGGTGGTAAAGTCCACACCCAGATAGAGGAGGACTTAAAAGCTGCTTCAGGGCTCCCTGCCTCACTCTCTTTTTATTACTTTCTATACCAGTGTATATCTTCTCCTTCTGTCTTTGTGTCTTTGTCTCTCTCTGCCTCCATTTCTCTATCTCCTTCTACTCCTCTGTGTATCTCAACCCCCTCTTTCTCTCCTCCCTATCTCTCCTCTGCCCCTTTCTTTTTCCTGTTTTTCCCTCTTCATGCCATCCCCTCTCTTTCTCCCTCACTACTCATTCCCCGGTACTTAAATCAGAAATCTATTTCTTATTGAAAGTCTTGGCCGGTTTCCAGCTTCAGGCTGCTCTGGATTCTGTCTGCTCTCTGGGTAATTGTCTTTTCTTTGGTTCATTTTGTAGCTCTCTAATCCTTTTGGAATTACATGCAGAGTCCAGGAAAAAACACATTGATCTTTTCCTAAATGAGAATACTCTTCTGGACTCAAGCAGAAACAAATTGAGGGGGTTAATTTGATTATATTTGCTTGGAAAATGACCCAGAATAAGTATGAATATACTTATGAATATGAATATAATATGAATAAGTTAAAAAAAGGAGCAAAATAAAGTTTAAAGCATGTTGATTTCTCCCCAGATGAACTAATGTCCGTTGCTGTGGGTTCTTCATTTTGCACTTCCTTGGGATTTATAAAGACTTTTTTTGCCTTCATTACACGGGCCATCCTAACCTTACACAATTGGTCATTGGACAGATATTATCTACAATGCCTCTCTAGTCAGAGACTGACTCCAAAGTAGCAGACTCCATGACTTGCTTTCTTGACATGATTCTTGCTTTCCAAGAGGAGGACAGAGATTGTGGTGGAAAGGCACATAATAAATGAAAGAAAAGACATGCTGGATGAAGTAATTATCGCTGTTGGGTTACCTGCATGCAAAATGAAGACAGGGTGTATGCAAGTTGCCTTTCCCCAGCCCCTCCAATATTACTAATTCATTGGTACACAATGGTCCTCTATTTTGTATTTTTCTTTCTTCCAATCTCACATTTTCCTTCTTTTTACTATTTTCCTTCCAGTCAAGATCCTCACATGTTCTCAATTTCTTCTCTGAGTGTTTTAGATTAGGGATGGTAAGCTGGTGCACTGACATGTGGGCAAAAACACTAAATGATGCATTTTTTAAAAATTATGAAACTGAGTGAATTTTTGACCTTTAGAGTAGTGATCCAGGCCATTTTAAGGTAAATTGTCTGTCTGTCCTTAGAGACAACGAGCCTTCTCAGTACGGATGGCATCTAATCCTGCATTGTAAGTGGTGACTAGTCACTATTGCTGCTTGAAAATCATTATTATTAAAACTATCATAATAATAGCAATGTCTTCTCATGATACTGATATTTGCTATCTCTTGAAACATTAATTGCCTTTTAACTTGCTCCAAAATTGATAGGTACTGACTGAGAGAAGAAGAAAGGTGCTGGTGATATGTTGAAAGAATGCTACTTTGTCACCGATTTAGATTGTAACCTTAGAGATAACCAATTTCAACTCCCTGGTTTTACAGATGAAGCAGCTGAGACTGAAAGGAATTAAATGACTTACTTGCCTGGGGTCACACAGGAAGCACAGTCAGGATTTGTACCTACTGACTTTAACCCCAGAATTCCTTCTATAGCACCATCTCAGAATAAAGGGGTGATCACTATTTGAAAGAACATTAAGGTATGGTTTGTCTTATCCCATGGCCTCTGTAGTGTGGTGGTCATTGTCTGCTCTTCCCTTCAGCTAGCTGATTCAGACTTCTCTGAGATTATTTTGGCTTTTACACTTTCCATTTACAGTCTTCTTTATGAGTCACTAAAATGAGTTGGAGGTTATTTCCGGGTTGTGTTGTCTTGAAGGTGGAGATGAGAAAAGAGAAGGAGAAATTTCAGGAAAGCGATCAGGAAAAACATCCTTTAACTATGAGGTATAATTAGGGGTAGAACAATCTCTTGCAGTATTTAAAATATTTAAAACTAGATTAGAAAAAGCTGCACAGTGCTCAGATTGATAAAGGTCTCTGGACAATGCACCAGATAATCCTTATTGGTCTTTATGCGCTTGTGTTTGAATTTCTCTGCTCTGCATTTACACAGGGGAGGTTGAGAAGAATGAAGATAGATGAGGGGCTGAGAGAAGGAAAGGACTATCCTCTAAATGTAAGAAATAGGATCTTTATAACATGGAAAAGATAACTTGGTTCTTTAGCCAAGCCTCTCCACCCCCTCACACTCCCAGTAGAGAAGGGACTTATCAAGGAAATAATTCCTCATTCTTATGATCTAAATACCTCATGACTGTATGAGTATTGGAATACTAGGCCCCTTCCATTCCCAACCCCCTCTATTTAACAATTTAAAAAATCTGTGAAGTAAAGCAATCAACAATCATTACATAAGTACTTTGTGCAGAAAATCCTTGGGCTGGGCGGGGAGAGGGAGAGATAGAAAGTTAGATAAGATTAAGCTCTTTCCCTCAAGAAGCTTAATAGAAAGGGGATAAGATACCAACACTCCTATGATACATAATGGTATGTGATTAAATACATCCGAGGGGTAAGATTATTACTAACTGGAACATCTGGGAAGCCTTTTGAATTGGTCTTTAAAGAATGAGCAGGAGTTCAACAGGCAAAGATGGGGAGGCAGTTCCTCAATCCTTCATAATTTACTAGCTAAATCCTAGGGGGTTGTTGGAGGCACATAGATTACATGACTTGTTCAAGATGTCCGAGTGGGGTTTGAACCCAAAATTAAAAAAAAAGTTATTAGTGTTTTTCTTTTTTACATCATGCTCATTTGTCAATATGTCCCTCTCTCACCCAGAGAGCTATTCTTTATTACAAAGAATAAAAAAGGAAAGAGAAAAACACAATTCTGCAAACCAATAGACTTAACGATCTGGACTGGGAGTATACAGCGGTATTCTGCATCCATATCCCCAACTCATGCAAAGACACTGAACCGAATTTTGACTTACATCAAATAGGGCATTCTAATCACTTATTACTGGGGGGGGGGGAACCAAACCAAATAAAACCCCTAAAACTGAACAGTGTAACAGAAACAACCTAGAAAAGTTAATGATAATGAACATAATTCAAGGAGTAGAGTTTTTTGTGGCACAGCAGGTTTTAAAAAAAACAACCCTACTGTGATACATACACTAAGTGAATTTTTAAAAATGCTATCACTCTTTCCTGTGTATGGCAATGATTTAAGCCAACCGGCCCCCCCCTCTCCCCCCAAACCGAAAACCTGCCCTTCATTCACTGGCACTAATATAGACAGTTTAGGAACAGAAATTTAGGGGAAGAAGAAGTCTAGTTATTTAAGTCTTTACTGCACATAGAATAGGGCTATTTGAGAACTGCTGAACAGGAAGAAGCAAGTTTGTAGGGAATAGTCTAATTATCAGGATATGACAAGGGAAAAGCCTGGCCCATTTAATCTAAACTAGTTAATGGTTGCCTACTCACCTTAAAGACAGCCTAGGTTTTGATGTACTGGGGAAATGCTAACAGGCCACTTGTGTACTACAGGAGTGTTTATACTTGTAAGCAAGGCATACTGGTTTTTGTTCTTTCAATTTGTGCATATTGAACAGTCAGTCAGAAAACTTCTGGAAAGAAGCCCAGGTTAATTTCAGTGCTTTGGAGACCTCAAGAGATAACCTGGTTCTTTCCTACCTTTCCAATCTCTTTACACCTTATTGCTTCTCTTCACCCCCCCTCCCCCCCGCCCCCGAACTCCGGGGACACCGGTCTCCTTGCAGACCTTTGCACATGACCCCGTATCTTCCAATCGCTAGAATTTTCACTGATTGTTTCCCAGGCCTGGATCTCTCTCCTGGCTTCCTTCATATTTCAGCTAAAATACCATCCTCTGCAAGAAACCTTTCCCAGTCCCCCATAATCTTAGTGCCTTTCTTCTGAGATTACCTCCAATTTACCTTGCAGGTACAGGATGTTGCACAGTGATTAAAGTTTAAAATTGCACCAAGACTTTTGAGACACCCGGTAACTTGATTTGCACGTAGTCGTTTTCGTGTGCCCCTCCACCCTTGCCCCACTTTGGGGACTTGTGAGCTCCTTGACAGCAGGGTGGATTTTTGCTTTTCTTTATCTCCCTAGCGCTTAGCAGAGAGTATGGCACATAGCAGCAGGCAATTAGTAAACGCTTGTTGACTGACTGACAGATGCAGGCTACATTTGTGCGCAAGGCATTTCAGATCTATTTCATAAAGCTTTGGCGTTCTACAAGTACCAGTGGAAGCCTACGTGGAAGGTGGGATGGATGAGTTTCTATTAGAAATTGGAGAAAGGGATGGGAAAGTTCGAGGGTAGTCGAGTTAACCTTTTCTTCCTACCCGAAATTCAGAAGCCAGTCTTCTCACCACCTCTCAGTTGTGCAACCAAACTGCATACTCTCTAACCACCCTTAGCGGGCTCGTTCCCTGCCAGATGACTAAACAGGCAGTTTCTGCAGCCTATTATCATTTTCGACAGCTCCAACCCCGTAGCCAATTACAGCTGAAACTCGGGGGAGGGCGCTGCAGGTCCAGGCTGGGGCGAATACCAGGTCTCTGAGAAGGGGCGGGGCGTTTGCCGTGATGGGCGGGACCTCGCTACCAATCGAAGTCGAGAGCTGCCCCTACGATAACCAATGAGCGACCCTAGAGTATGGAAACGGGTGGGCCTGTTGTCATGGGGGAGGCGGTGGCGCTTGGTGGCGACTGGCGGCGGCGGAGGAAGAGGCAGCGGCGGCGCTGGAGTTGGACTCGGGCGGCGGCAGGTGAGTGAGAGCCTCCGGGCCGGGGGGCCCGGAGCCGGCGGCGGGGTGTCTGGGCCGAGGGGGGCGGGGGCTCGAGCTCGGCGCTCGCGTTGCCTCTGCCGCGGCGTGCGGGGGAGGCTGGGGGCGGCCGGGGGCGCGCCCTCTCCTTCAGCTCGGCTGGAGCGGGGACTACGGCCCCGCGGCCGGCGCTGCCGGTGCTGGCGAGTGCCGAGGGGAGCGGGGGCAGAGGCGGCGCGGGCCGTGTCCCGGGAGTGGGGGTGGGTGGGAATCCCCGGGGACGCCGAGGACGGACGGAGCACCCGAGAGCGCCGGCTTCCGAGGGAGTGGGGCGGCCCAGGCTGGGGGGGGGGGGCTTGGGGAGATGGGGCGCAACCAAGTCTAGGGGAGGAGGAGGCGGGGAACGAGGGGGGCTGCTCGGCTGTG
>CM053598.1:191417722-191451179 GCA_028646575.1 Pseudocheirus occidentalis
TTGGGGAGGGAGAATAAAGAGGTGAGGGAGAGCACTTCAGCT
This sequence comes from Pseudocheirus occidentalis, assembly GCA_028646575.1. Classification (NCBI taxonomy): domain Eukaryota; kingdom Metazoa; phylum Chordata; class Mammalia; order Diprotodontia; family Pseudocheiridae; genus Pseudocheirus; species Pseudocheirus occidentalis. The sequence continues at coordinate 191,417,765 of CM053598.1, forward strand.
TGGACGAGGGGTGGGAAAAGGGGGGCAACTCAGTTTTGGGGTAGGGAAGAGGGGGAGGGGAAATTCTGGAAACGGGGGAAGCTGGGGAAGAAGGAAGAGTGCTTTAGAGGGGGAGCTGTTCAAGTCTAGGGGAGCAGCTTGGCTCCAGGGCAAGGGAAACTTGGGGAGAAGGGGGAGCAGTTCGTTTTGGGGCCAGGGGAAACCTGGGAAAGAGGGGGAACCATTGGAGGGAGGGGAAACCCTGAAGGAAGGGGGAGCCGTTTGGGTGTTGGGGAGAAGCATGGGGGGCAGTCTAAGCCTGAAGGAGAGGCCCCTGGGCCGCCTCGGGTCTTGAGGGGGAAGTTCTGGGCGGGAGAAGGGTGCAGACTTGGAGCTGGTCACAGTCCAGGTCTCGGGTTTGGGGAGGAAGACACAGGTGGAAATGGAAACAACCAGAGTTGGGGGGGGGAGAGGAGAATAATGGAAAACTGGAAGTACTTGGGGTTTAGGGAGATGGGGAGTGGCCTGGGTCTTTGGGAAACCGACTCTGACCAGCTGGGGGTGAGGGGCAGGGGCGGAGAAGCAGCTTTGTGGCTCTGAGTGGTGAATCCGGGGAAACCAAAGGGGTGTGTCTTAGGTGTGCTAAAGGGAAAACCTAGGAGATGGGTTAGGTGGGAAGAGAGGCTTGGGAGTTTCCCTCCGCATCCGGAGAAGTTGATCGCAATGGGGTCAAAGGGAGCAGCTAGGGCTAGTGAGTGAAAGGAAGTTCTTCTGAGAGGGAGTGGCTGCCACTGAGGAGTTTGTCTGGGAGAAACAGGGGAGGAATTGACTATGGGGACACTGGCAAGGATTTAAGATGGTCAAAAGAGGAAGAAACTTGGTAAAACAAACTACCTTCTACTTTGAGGACAGCCTAAGTAACTTTGTGAACCAGGGCTAGATCTGGAAACGGGTCTGGGAGGTAAGATTCAGTAATGTGTTGGGGTTGCAGAAAGGAAGATTATCTTTAAGTAGGGAAAATAACAAATAGGGATACTGGCAGACTGGGGAATTTGGAAGAGAGAAAACTTGGGGACTAAGGGAGGAATAACGAAATAGCTGAAGGAAAGATGAGTTGTGGAGCAGAGTTAGTGAATAATGACAACCAAGAGAACTAAAGAATAGTTAAAACTATTAAGAGAATTGGAAATTTAAGCCAAGTGAGTAGAGAACAGAGATGGAGACTATCATTGTTTTATGGAGAGAGTAATAAGGAAGAACCTTGAAGCAGGAGAGGGTGGCACACTTATCAAGAGACTAGATTGCAGAAATTTGTAAATCCTTTTTTTTAACATGGAATACTATGCTATTAACCAGCTATTAAGACAAATCCTCCAGCAAAAGCTCTGGTGTTTTTAGTCTTTCAGTAGTCAGACAACATTTATTAAGTGCCTGTTATGTGTCATGGACTCTTTTAAGAGTTGGGGATTCAAAGAAAGGTAAAAGGAGCTCACAGTCTGATAATCACAGACTGGAACCTGAACAGGAATCTCCTCTGTATCATACCTGACAGTTGACAGGTATGCATTTAGCACCTACCAGGCACTCTGATAGTTGTTGGAGATATACAAATAAAGAAACAACCTTGCTGGAAAGCTTACTTTATTGGTGGAGCAGCATGTATATGAAGTAAATCAAAGGTAACTTTTTTGGGGAAGTCCTAGAAGCTTGTGGTTATTGAGCCTTTGCTTGAAAACTTCCACAGAGGACAATCTTACTTCACCAATCAGATGAGTTCGTTTTGGAGAGCTTTAATCATTTGAAAGTTTTTCATAAATGAAGCCCAAGTCAGCCTTGGAACTTCCATCCCTTCTTTCTAGTTCTGCCTTCCTTAAATGGGGTCCCCAGAATTGAAGAGACTACTTTAGCTGTGGTCTGCCCAGAACAGAGGTACAGCTTCTTTTGTTTTAATTATTGTGCTTCTTCACTTAATATATTAAGTTGTTTTATTTTTCCTTTTTTGCTAGCCTATCATAATCTTGGATGTAGACCTTGAAGGCACTTTGGTCATTTAGTTCAGCCTCTTCATTTTACAGCTGATGAAACAAACTTAGAAGGGTTAAGTGACTTACCTAAGGCCACACAAGTAGTCAATGACCAAGCCTGACTGCACATCCAGTGTTCTTTTCATTGTACCACGTCTTCATCCCATCGTTGAATTGGAGGTCCTTTATCATCTGCAGATCTTTTTCATATGAACTATATTATGTACCTATTCCCATGCCTTCAATGATCACCTCTGTGCAGGTAGACACAGTTTTAAATCTCAATTTTCATCCCTTTTCTAGACTCTATTGGAGAGCTACATATCCACTTATTTACAAGACAGCTCCATTGTATGTTGCCAAAGCACTTCTAACTCAACTTATCCAAAGCCTGACTTAGCTTATTTTAGTTACCTTCTCACAGGATTGCTTATTGGCTTTTGATTTTATTTTTTTTTTGGTGTTGAGTCTGTTGAATTTTTTTTTTAATATTGAGAATCTTTGGTACAAGAACTTAGGTTTGGAACAGAAGAGATGAGTCATTTTTCAGATGGGATTCCAACTTTTGTTTCACATCTGCCCTTTTCTTTTGCTCTTTCTTACTCTTGTTCTGTCTGTGAAGTGATCGGTAAGAAAATCTGAGCGTATAATGACTTATTATACTGAAATGAGATGGTTTGAGAACATTATTCATAGAACAAAATAAGCAGGAACTAAATAGGATATATTCTAAAGGTATCATTAGTGAGAATACCAGAAAAAAAAGATGTTTTTTTTCACCACTTAAAATTGCTTTGAGGCTTGTTCAGTGTCCTCCATTATTACTTCCAAAAGAAGTAACAGTATGAAAGTAGTTTTTTAAAAGGATAGGTCTTGTTTTTCTTGTGTGAGAGAGGTTTCTTAGCATTTATAGGGAGAAGAAATAGTGTTTTCTATAATTACATGTTTGCAAGATGAACCTGGCAGAGTGGAATCTTAATGACAAATGATTGACTAAGCAAATGACATTTGTTTCAATCAGTTTTCCTCTTGAGAATAATGCCTGGATGTGATGCACCTTGCAAAATAACTTGAGTGACTTAAAAGTAATCCACGAACCATGGTATTTAACTGCTTTAAGAAGATACAATTTCAGTGTGACCCATGATGCTAATTGTTCTGCCACTTGCTAGATGGTTTTCTTTTAGAAGATGTTGATTCACTTCTGTTTCAGTGGAATGGATATGGAGATAGAGCAGTGCTGAAGAGGGAGAGCATATTTTTGGTCTGTGCAGTGCTCTACAGATCTGATCAAAACATTTAATTTGTGAGATCTTGGTAGCATGCTCTTTTGTGCTCTATTAAATTATGAAGAAGGTATTTGTGCAGCTAGCAGGAGGATTTGGGGTCTTTTCCGCTTCCCTAAAGATTTTCAGCATCCTGAGATCAGCATTTATATGTCTCTGTGTGTATGTGTTTTACACACACACACACATGCACACACACACACACACACACACACACACACCTATGTCTATATCTATATACATATTCCCTTCCCTCTCCCCCACCAGGAACTCATATTTTTTTGAAAGACTACGTGCAAACTATGTAGTCAATTCACTCTTGATTGTATCAGCACAGCACTTTTTTTTTTACAAAGCAGATTTATTTGCTCTTGTTAATGATAGATTCTTCAGCAGTATGTGGCTAAACCATAAATCTCCTAGGCATTTGATTCTTTGTATTAAGTAATACTAGGTATTACTACTACTACTACTACTATGGTGGCTGCCAGTGTACAGTTGGTAAAGGCATCATGTAGCAGACTTGCATCTCATCGATGACACAGGACGGAGAATTAGAAACTACTGAGTAGTGTAACCCTGTGCAAGTTTGTTTTTTGGAATTTCTGTATCTGTATATAGTAATGATTGATCCCTTTCTTGCTTTTAGTAAGTTTTTACAATTGACAGTATTCATCCCTAATTCAGTTACACTAATCTATGAACAGCTCTGATTGTCTAATTCATTTTACAATGAACTTTGTTCATCTGTAATTGCTGATTTTCAAACCCTGGAAAAACTGTTCTTTCAGCTTTAAGACTCAGTGTCTCATCAAAGATTATTTAGTTAAAAGCTTTTTAAAAGAAGCTTAATAAACTTTTTCATATTCTATTATAATGGCTTCTGCTTCACTTTCTCTGTCTCAATGCTTTCTACCCATAAAACAAAATCCTTATGGAAATACATCCTTAAAACTCATATTCTTCTTTGAATTGGCAGTTCCTATAGTTGGTTTTCAGTTTACTTTGAGAATCTCTGGAGCAGAAAAATATCTTTGATTTTATGACCTTTAAATTTATGTGTGCATGTATGTGTATATGTTAGGTATATGATAATATATGTATGTTGTTTAGTGGAGTTCACCCAATGTTCCATGCTGTTTTTGTTATGTTTGGAGCAAATGTGTTAGCTCAGCATTTATGATGTAATTGGAAGTTATGCCTGACACAGATTTTTTTCTGAGCTCCCTTCCATTAAAATGGGAAGGGAACGATAAAAATAATTTGGTCCATTTTGTAGATGAAGACACTGAGGCACAGAGATGTTCTTAGTTATAATCATGTATTGAGGAAACAATTTTCTGTTAAGTTTTGTCTTTTTATTTGTTTTTCATCTGTCTGTTGTTATAGGTATCTCTGTTCCAAATACTGGAATGCATTTTAAAAAAAAACATTTTGTTATAGATTTAATTAGCAGAGGCAGAAAGATGGTATATGAAGAGTAGGGATACATTTAGAAAATAGTTATGGTAAAAAAGTGTCATTAAATGCCAAGAAAAAAAATTTTCCATTACATTGAAACACATAGTATGGGAACAGTGAAAGGAGTTAGGGTATGTAGAGAGGGTAAAGGGAAGGTTTTGTATTTCTGCATTGGCAGAGAAAGGAATGAGCCTGCTGGGCAGATCTTTTTCAAGATAGGATGGGCTCTCTAGGTTCCAGAAGAAGCCTAGTTGTGAACATTACTTTTCCCAGCAGTTTCTGGGACTTTAGACCTGGCATTAGGTGGTTCAGGCTTCCCAGTTGTCCCACCATCTGTATCTCCAAATCCCTTCTGTTCATCCAAGGAATTAAATCAGGTTTACTTTTAGGGTAGGCCTTAGTGTTTTCAGGGTCTTCCTCCCCCTTTTCCCTCTCCTCTTAAATAAAGTCAGCTCTTGATAACTGGGTGGATTTTGTGAGAGAATGTAGATGGGTATGCATATGTATAAGGTTTGCAAAACATTTTGCATATAATCTATGATTTCCTTGATCCAGATTTCAAACTTTCTGGAATTTAGAGGGTTTTTCAGAGTTGGGTCAGAAAATTAATCACACTGCAGCCAGCCTGGGGACCTGGTGAAACAGAAATTCGTTGCCAGGCCCATAATCTTAAATCTTCTCAGCTTAGTGGAACCTGCCAGAGTTTATATTCTGCTGCCATAATCTTTAAGAATCTAGAATCAACTTCACACCACACTTCAAGTATCAAAGTAAGACTTCAGTAGAATGATATATATTTATACCCTATTTCCTCATCTATAATATGAAGAGGCTTGACTAGATAAAATTAATGTTTTTATAGGAGAAACACAGATGAGTAGATCATGTGTTGATATCTTTGCTTCTCACAGTTAGCTGTGAAGTCTCCTGATACACTGGAAAGAGTATTGGATTTGGAGTCAGGATCTGGGCTTGATTCCCATCTGCCACTTACTGCTACCTGTGTGACCTTGGGCAAGTCACTTACCATCACTGGGACTCAGTTTTCTTGTCTCCAAAGGCTTTTTTAGTTTCTAAATCTATGATCTTGAGACTTGCAAGTTTCCTTCCAATTCTTGAATCTTTGATTCTTTACATATGCACCTGTTAGCTTCATGCCTGAAATTCCTGTAATGGGGCCAAAGCCTTTCATTCTGTGACTAAAATTAAAGACTTAGTGCACAAATGCCTGGTGGAGGAGCACATGGACCGCAACAGTTGCATCACCATTTTCCAAATGTCCAGGGACCCTTGAATGTCCTCAAAATCTTTTTAGGGGATCTGTGAGGTCATTGTAATATTAGTGTGTTTTAATTGAAATATAGTAAATATTTATAGACATAACACACATAAACAAAAGGTCTTTTGGAGGTCCTTAATAATTTTTAAGAGTGAAAAGGGGTTGTGAAACCAAAAGGTTTGAGAACTGCTGCATTAAAGTGTAGTTAGTCAATCAGTAAGTATAGTATTTTCTAGTTTTGATAGAAAGGGAGATCATTGGGCAAATAGGCAATATCCTTCCACAAACTTCCCAAGGCTTGCTTTCTTCTCCCTACCTGAAACAAAATCCCAACTAAAATCTTACTTTGTACAACTCTTTCCTCATTCCTCTTAATGCTAATGCTTCTTCTCTTGAGTATCTACAATTTATCCTATATATTTCTGTTTTTATATATTCTAGTTATGTATAAGTGTTTCTTACATAGTAATTTTATGTTGTCTCCATTAGACTGTGAGTTCATAGAGAACAGGGACTGTTCCTTGCCTTTTGCTTAATGTGGTGTCTGGCACATGGAAGATGCTTAAATGCTTATTGACTGCAGCTCAAGGAATGTGTGGAGCTCACTGGGCACACGGTTGGTTAGCTGTACGGCATGCTAACCCAGTTTCACATGATTTGTAAAGATTTTGAAAAGCATTTTAGCAGATAATCTGATTATAAATTTAAGGCCAAAAGGATCTTAGAAGCAGAAGCTATCTAATCCAACTTTCTTATTTTATAGAAGAGGAAGCTGAGGTCAAAGAGGAGAAATGACTTTCCCCAGGTAACATGGTAACAAGTGACAAAATCAGGATTTGAATCCAGGTCCTCTAACTTTAAATCTAGTGTTTCCCCCCTGTGCCATATTCTTCATCTCAGAGGATGGCTTTTTTAATAACTTTTTTTTGCCTTTTTTTTTGCTTTTTGAAGAGCAGAAGCCAGGGCAATTGGAGTTAAGTGACTTGCCCAAGGTCATACAGCTAGCATGTCAAGTGTCTGAGGCCAGATTTGAACTCAGGTCCTTCTGATTCCTTGGCCAGTGCTCTATTCACTTAGGATGGTTTATATATATATATTTATATATGTATATTTTTTTGCTTTTTGGAGGGCAGTTGGGGTTAAGTGACTTGCCCAAGGTCACACGGCTAGTTTTTGTGTTAAGTGTCTGAGGGCGGATTTGAACTCAGGTCCTCCTGACTCCAAGGCCGGTGCTCTATTCACTGCGCCACCTAGCCGCCACCCCTTTTAAAATATATTTTTATTTAGTATTTTATTTTTCCTCAGTTACATGTAAAAACAATTTTAGCATTCATTTAAAAACCTTTTGAGTTCCAAATTCTCTCTCTTCCTCCCTCCCCTCCTTCCCTCATTGAGAAGGTAAGCATTTCCATATAGGTTATACATGTGTAGTCATGCAAAACACTTCCATAATAGTCATATAAAAGACTATTATATTTCCCTTCATTTTATCCTCCTCTTCCCCCCTGTTTATTCTATTCTCAGAGGATAGTTTTAATGGGCTATGTACCCATCATACTGCATCACTCTTAACAATTTAGTTCAACATACATTCAAGTGCCTGTTATACACAAGGTACATTTCCACCTTCAATTCTAAAAGAGCAGTGTTTGTAGAGGATTTATTAACCTAAATATAATGATATTCAATGAGTAAATCTTCATATCTAAGTCTCAATCCATCATTTAATAGCCTAGAGACATACATACATTTATATTTATCCCATTGGAAAGATTAGTCATTTGACATATAAATTGACAAATGGATATTGTATTCTGAATGTTAGATGTGCAGTGGACTAGTCTTTTAAGGGCAATTATTTTTTCTCCTGTTTTTCTAGCTATAAACAATGTTGGAGAGTTCTAGAAAAAATCTAAATGGATAATCTAATCTTCCAGGTCATTGGCATGCATTTATTAAGTGTCTCCTATGTTCCAGACATTCTGCTAAGTGCTAGAAAGATAAGCAAAACCATTTTCTGCCCCCTACAAGCTTACAACCTAATAAGAGAATAATAAAGGGTAGAGGAAGAAAACTGAGTTCAAATTTAGCCCCAGTCCCATAATAGTTGTATGATTCTAGGCAAGTCATTTAAAACCAGCCTCAGTTTCCTAATTTGTAAAAGGGGAGGAGACCCTCACAGGATTGTTGTGAGAACCAAATAAGATAACATATGTAAATTACTTTGCAAACCATAAAATGTCATATAGATACTAGCTATTTTAATTATTTGTTTGTGGCTGTTTAATTTAGTGATTAAGAATCTAGTGCCAGTGAGGCCAAAGTTCAAAAATCCATTTAACTTTGCACATGAGTGTGGTTGAAGATTGTACTTTCCTCTCTACTCAGCTAGCTGTTTTGTGGATGTGGGCCACTAATCACAAGGTGGAGTATCCAAGAGTGTATAAATAGATCAGCAAAGATATATTAACTTCTAGTAAAAAAAATAATATGTTCTGATGGTAAAATATCATCTTTTCTTAGTTGATAAGTGCTCTTTTATGTAGAAATCTGGTCACTTGATTGGCACTACCCGTTTGGGGATGGTCATTACTGAGTAAAGAGGAAATTGTTGAATATGATAGTTATTATTTAAACCATTATAGGCAGAGCCAGTCTACTTTAAAAAATATAAATGGGGGCAGTTATGTGGCGCAGTGAATAGAGCACCAGCCCTGGAGTCAGGAGGACCTGAGTTCAAATTTGGCCTCATGCACTTAACACTTATTAGCCATATAACCTTGGGCAAGTCACTTAATCCTAATTGCCTTGCCTTGCTCCCCTCCAAAAAAAATGTAAATAGTCCATCCTTTGATCAGAAATATTCTTTGCAGTTAAGATAAATCTACTTCATAAGATATATGCCATGTGCTTTAAAGCCAGTGATTTATTTTTGTATTTTTCAGGTTACCTATATCAGAAAATTAAATTATTTAAAAAAATTTCTCAAAGCTAATTGAAACAAATACTTGATAGGATTTTGGAAGTATTATAGGGCTGAATGAGAGCCTAGTGACTGTCTTGGGGGGGCCTGTGAACTGGATTTTTAAAGTATTTTGATAACTGTCAATTTAGTTGGTTTTCTTTTCAATCCTTTATGTGTTATGCATTTAATAACATTCTGGGAAGGGGTCATAGACTTCACCAGACTGCCAAAGGAGTCAGTGGAACAGAAGAGGTTCAGAATCCCTGTTGTAGCCCCTGTCTCTGTCTTGTCCATCAGAAGAGCATGAGGGAGTTTGTGAAATGCTTGGCTAAAATCAAGTAAACTATGTCTATAATATTCCTTTAGTCTAGCAGTCTATTAATCCTGTCAGAAAGGGACATGCAGTTTGTCTAGCATGACGTGTTAGAGATTTAAAAAAAAAAAGTTTTATTCATGCCTTTTGTATATAGTCATTTCAACCCTTTTCTCTAGCCTGAACTCTCCCTTGTGACAAAGAAAGTAAACAAAAATACTTGTTCCAGTGACTGCATCTGATGATGCATATGCTGATGCTGCCATCGAGGTCCTTCTGCTTCCCTCAGCTTCTTGGCTTTGAAGGAAGAGGTTTCATTGTCTCTTTCTTACCTTTTGATTTTTCAGGTACTCAGATACTCGTTAGTGTTCTTTTCATTTACATTGTTGTAGTCACTCTATATTAGTTTAAAAAATATTTCCCTTACTTGAATTCTTCATTTCTTATTACATAATAATAATAATCACTTTATATTTGTACATCCTTATTTTCTTTTTCAGCTATTTCACACTGGATAGGCATCCATTTTGTTTTTAGCTCTTTACTACCCTAAAGAGTACAGCCATGAATATTTTGACATTTATTAGACCTTTGTTTCTTACTTTGACCTCCTTGGGATATAGACCTAGTGCTGGAATCATTGGGTCAGAGAGTATAGACATTGTTCTTGCATAATTCAAAGCTGAAATCCTGAAGAGTTGAACCATTTCACAGTTCCACTAACACTACATGTTAGTCTGGCTTGAATCAAAGAATAATAAGAGAAAAAAGCATTTAGGTATTTATGTCTAGGACTGTTCTGAATAACACATACAATAAAGTGTCCATGCTCTTAAGGAACCTTCAACTTTGGCTCCTTTTAATGGGAAATATAAGGGGGTGAGGTGCCTCATACTTGATGGCATTGTTTATATATGGTTGGGAAGTGATGTAAAGCCCTGGTTGCTGGCAAGACAAGGCAAAAGTTAACCTCTCAGAGCCTAAGATACCAGGAGCAGAGTCCAAGTTCTAGTGGGAGGGGGGAATGAAGATGGACAGCCTGGCTAGAGACAGCGTGGTTTAGAAATGGTTGGGAAAGACTGAACATCTGGCTCCAGTCTTCCTCTCCTGCCTCCAGCATTGATTGTCATCTTTGCCAATTTTCATGGAATTAAGTGTAAGACCTTAGAGCTGTTTAAATTAGTATTTTTCTTACTATTATTGATTTGGAGCATGTTTCAACAACAACTTGCAATTTTTTGAAAAAGTATGTATACCTTTTGATTTTATCTTCTGGGGCATGGTTTTACGTCACTTCTCCATGTGTTTTGGATATCTGACTTCTATAGGTGATAACTGATGCACATTTTCCGACTGTTTTTCCTTTCGTTTTTCATTGATTTTTATTCACACAAAATTTTACATTCAGAAAATATTTATTTTTTTGTAATGTCTTTCTCTTGTTTAGTTATGACAGATATCTGATTGCGTTCTACTAATTTTTTTCATGGTGTGATCTTTTGTACTCGGGTTGTATATCCAGTTTGAGTAAGATTTTGGTCTAAGCTTCATTCACAGCAAACTGTTTTCTAGCCAGACATGATCTATTCTCATTGAAGCCATGTTGATATTTCCAGAATTCTCTTATCAGATCAACAGGGATTTTTCAGCACCTACTGCTGTTAGAGCTACAGCTACAAGAACAGCCACTGCTACTGGGCAGCGTCTCTAGTGCTTTAAGATTTGTGAAGCTCTGACAGACATTATCTTATTTGACCCTCACAACAACCTTAAGAAGTCGGTAATAACAATAACAGTTAGCAGTTACATAGCCAAGGTTGGCAAAGCACTTTAAATGTTACTTTATTTGTTCCTCATAGTAATCCTAGTATGCAGGTGATGTTCTTATCCTTATTTGGTGAGGAAACTTAGGCTCACACAGGTTAAATGACTTGTTCGTGGTACCTTGACTAGTTTTGGAGGGGAGATTGAAATCCAGTTCCTGAATCCAAGTTCCTAACTGCCTTACCTAGCTGCTGCATAATAGCTGTCAAACAGGTAGTTTTAGAATTTTGGCAGGAATCAAAGTCAAGTTGACTAACCATCCATTATAAACAAAGTATTTTGCCTTTCAGCCAAATCCATGTTCTTATGATACAAAATAATGTGATCCTTTCTTCATTTGACTCAGGAGCGCTGGTCAAGTTGTGGATTTCATAATTTAAAATGTTATAATGATACTGCATTTTTACTGGAACAGAGAGTCAAAACAGGTTTCTCTAGGGTGAATTATATAGGCTCCTATACATGGATTATAAAGGCATTATGTGTGGTTAGTCTTAACCTCAAAAACTTAAGCCTCAGTCAATTTTAGGGAAGCGCCTTTTAGTTCAGCTGACTTGCCAAATAGCTTGAATTTTAATTTCTTTCGATTCAACTTTTTGTTTTTCAAAGTGTGTTAAATTCTTTTTATCTATACTAATTGATAGGAATAGTAGTGACGATAAGTTCCCAAATGCTTTTTAGTGATAGTGTGGGTTTGTAATGCATTTGTATATATATATTTTTTCTAATAGAATTATTTTGATAACTCTTTTTATGCCCAGCACGCAGGATAGTGTCTGGCACATAGTAGGTGCTTAATAAATGCTTGTATCTTAATTGCTAACTCTGTTTTATTTAGGCTAATATTTAAAGTAGTTTGGCTGATAAAACTATAATCTAGACTAGATCTTCTTTACACTTTACTTTCTCACATGACCTCTTTGTTGTAGCCAGATTTTCCTTCTCTGATTCCCCATGGTTATATGCATTGTCGCTGCCTCCAAACCTTTTTTCCTTATGTGATTCTCCCTCCTGAAATTCCCTTCTCTTTCCAGCTGACGTGCATTTTTTTTTTCATGACATGAGAATCAGAACTACTGGTTTGGTAGAAAGACAGAATAATATTTTCTGTTTTGTCTCTTAACACCCTTATTGATTGGACCTAGGACTTTAAAAAAATTGGTGGAGTAGGTATGGTGTATATATCTCCCTTTTGTTTGAAGTGGTACATTGGGTCATTTGTTTTAGAGAATAATTTTTTGTCTTTTTCCTTGTTATAACAGCCCAGTGCCCAATGTCTTGTAAATATAGTTTGGATTATTTTCCCTTTATTTTGTTACCTATACTTAGCACATTGATGTTCAGTGGCCACTTTTTTTGCTTACATGTCAGGGCAGCCTTTGCACAGTAGTTAACAGCAGATGTTTCAGAGGGGGGATACTTAGTATATCAGGTCCCTCTACACAGAAACATCTGTAACCTAATGGCGAAATACAATATCTGCTTCCTGTTTTTTTCCCCTCACAATACCTACTAAAAGATCATGGAAAGAGTATTCCTTTTCCCCTACTTATTAAACATTTTCTTTCAGCAGAAAGTCACAAAATTAATGTCTTGAAAGTAAGTGCATAATTCTTATGCTTTATAATGATAGTTCCTTCTGCATGGAAAAAAAAATCCGAATTTAAGGAGAAATTTAAATTAATGGAAAACTTCATTTTCAAAAGCTTTTTTTGTAACTCTAGGTAAATGTTTGGGAAATGATTTAGCATTTTTCTTCTTACAAAATTAAAACTGTTGCATAATGTGTAAGATCTGTCTAGCATTTTAAAGGAAACTTGTTCTTTATACAGGAGAGTTCTCATTCATGTTGAGCTTTCCTAACTTTTTTTCTGTACCTGTATTCTTAATGGCATTATTCTCCTTGGCACTGCTCCCTTGGGCTTGCAGAACCCTACCTCTTTAGAATACAAAGCAAGTGCTTTGCCAAGTTAAGAATTAATTTCCTGGGAAATTGGGCTACTGGCTTGACTTTTTGTTGTGTCTTTCCCTCTTTTGTTGCTCAGAAAAAGAGTTAAGCTTAGTTTTGTGGAAAAATCACTATATCATCTAATTGTTTTCTCTTGCTCAGATTAAAAATGTGGTTTATCTATCTGTTTGTCTGTCTATCTATATCTCTATATCTTTGCATTGTTAATGAATTCAGTATTTTTCTCTTTATTATAGGCTGGACAAATTGGATTTCATTGGTTGAATTAGCTGTTAATGCATGTAGAAATACTGACGAAGTTTTTTTTTTTAATAAGGAGACTGTAAATGTTCTAGTTCACTTGGATTTTCCTTGAATAGAATGTATAGCTCAAACACTTGACTTCTAGAATATCATTTATCCATAGTTTCTGTGATGTAGGACCTACCATCTTAGTAAAAGTTATTTGTAAAGTACCTGCTATATGGCAGGCACTGTGCTGAGCTCTGAGGAATATAAAAAAATATAAAAACAGTTTCTGCTCTCAAGGAGCTCACAGTCTAATGGGGGAAACAACATGAAAACCATTGTGTACAAACAAGCTATATAAAGGATAATAATCAGCAGGAGGAAGGCTCTAGAATTAGGAGATATTGTGACTAATTGTGTCTATTTCCTAAGTTAAGTAAGGACAGATTTTATCACCAGCAGGCTGGCCACCAGGTGATGATTTCTTTGGTCATGAAAATCTGTTAAACAAAGAAAAATATAAAATTACTCCATCCCAGGCAACCTCTTTGGATTATTGCAGTGATGGGTCCAGAATGGTAAAGAGAGTGCTAAGAGCCACTCGGAGTTTAGAATGTTTATAAACTAAATGTGAGATGCTTGTACAGTGACCAGAAATCTGACATGCTTTTGGAGGAACTGAATCTTGTCAATATTGTTAGTTTCGCTTTAAATGAAACCCAGAAGATATAAAGAAGTAATAGCTAGATGGAAAGATAGTTCACAAGTTTTGGACAGTCAAAGAAGTGGGTGAATTTGTTTTTATTGTTTTTCCAAGGGGAACAAGAAATAATTATGCATGTGACCAATGGACTTATCTTAAATCTTAGTCATCTTGTAATATTTGTGGCAGTTATTTTTTAAAAACCCAATAACCCATTATGAACATAGTTACAGGTTATTCACCAACAGCTGTTGGAGAAGAGGACATAGAAAAATCTGTGAAGAACTTGTAAAGATCTACTACATTAAGTCAACTTTGAAACTCTGTGACTTAAGTATGAATGTGGGCAGAGGGGAAGATAGTGAAAAAATACATTGGGAAATATGGCTGAGGATCAAGAATGAAAGAGGCCAGAGGCTTGTATGTTGCTCACATGTTTCACATCTGTACATTATAAATACCTCAAGAAACAGATTTGGGAGGCATTGGATATGTATGTAACAAAAATTACACCATAAAAAAGAAACTAATTGCATTAACAGATAGCAAATTAACGTTTACTTATATGAATCTTACCAGAATCAGTTGTCTGTATAGTCAAGACTATTAATTTATTAGAACAAAGATAAAAATCAATGTCAAATTAGAAAAAATAAGACTGTAATGGTACATAATCGGAATAGTTTCACCCCAGCTTATTTTATTTAAAAATATTTTATTGATGCCTTTTGTCTTTACCTCATCATCATTTTCTCCTCTCCCTTGTGACAAAGACAGTTTAATAAAAATGCTTGATTTTTTTATGACTAATATATACATATAATACATATATTACATATAATGTATGTAAATATTCTGTCCTGATAGTCCTCTGCTATGAGAAAAGAGACATTTCATTATCTGTTTTCCCTTAATTTCTCTCTCTCTTTCCTTTTTGGAAGGCAATTGGGGTTAAATGATTTGCCCAAAGTCACATGGCTAGTAAGTGTGTCAAGTGTCTGGGGTTGGATTTGAACTCAGGTCCTCTTGACCTGATGGTGCTCTATTCACTGTGCCACCTAGCTGCCCCTCTCCCTTAATTTCTTTTTTTTTTTTTTTGGTCTAGTCTCCCTTAATTTCTAATCCAGTTTATTAATATAAACAAGCTATTACAATATAGAATAATGGGGAGTAGACGTAGGAACTGACATCAGTGTGAATTTTCACCATGTGCTATGGAATTTTAACTAAAATAAGGCATTTGACACAATAAGGAGGCCAAGAGAAACCCTACACCAACAAAGCCAGTATATACTTGACTTCTTTGCCAAATGGAGAGATTTGGTACCCAAGAACAATAAAGCTTTAGAATGTAAACTTCTTCAGCGAATGGAATGCTGACCCTGGAGTCAGGCGGACCCGAGTTCAAATCCTGATTCAGACACTTAACACTAGCTGTATGACCTTGGGCAAGTCACTTAACCCCAATTTCCCAGCCTTTCCCCTTCCAAAAAAACAAAAAACCATAAACAAAAGAATGTAAACTTCTTGAAATCTTATGGAGACTTGTAGAAGATTATGATTGGTATTATCTCAGAACAAAAATGTACTCTGCCATCACAGTCTGTGATATTTTAAACTGACTTGTTTGTTTACTTTTAGTTTACAAGATTCAGTTCCAGAGTCCCTTAAGGTTCAAATTTTCTCCCCTCCCTCCAATGGCAGCATGCAGTCAGGTATAGAATCTGCAGATACTTTCACCTTGGACATTAGTCTGGTTGTATAAAAGGGTTGTAACCGATGGAGTGAACAGTGGGGAAAAAGGAAACAAAACCAAACATGGAAAAGAGCAATAGCATGTAGGTTGCTTCAGTCTTCATTTAAAACTCTGTTCTTTCTAGATCTTTCTCTCAATGTAGAGATCTCCTTCCATCCTGAGACTTTTAGAGTTGTCTTAAAAGCATGTGTTGCTGAGAAGAGTCCAGTTTATCAAGGTTGGTCGAGTCTGTGATATTTTACATGGAAAAGTAGAATAAATAGGAAAAATAGCTAGACTAGACCTGTAAGTATACATGGGGGAGATTTGTGCTAGAGGCAACAAAATTGCTGTTGGGTGATCAACTTTAAGAGATATCTGAAATAGCTTAAGATACTGAATGATTAGAAAAAAGTCAAAGATCGTATTAGTAGCAAACAAAGTTCTTGAACGGATATCAGTAATATACTTTGTGTTTACTATCTCATCTCTTTAATCTTTGAGAATAATTATACACATTTCTCCCTGATAAAAATTTGAAAAGGAAATAGACATTTGTAGACAGTTTGTACAAGGTGGAGAAGCAGGGTAGTTAAGTCTTGGACATCCTTAGAAGGAGTGACAGGGCAAATGACAAGCCTTGGTAGTATTGTAGAAAGATGGTAGTCAGTGAGTACATGTTCTTCAAGTGGCCAATATGCCTGAGGGTGGAGCAGAGTAATGTGTGTTAAAAAACTGGAAATATGAGCCCCATTGCTTTTGTAAGTGAAGGGGAAAGGACCTCTGTACACCGCTCCAATGGGGTCTGGGTGGCTGGTTGGGGAGAGGAGCAGTGGGAATACGAGGATGTCCTAGTTCCCTTTTCCTTTACCCATCTTGGTTCTTTTAAAAAAAATACATCAGCAAAAGGGGCAGCTGGGTAGCACAGTGGATAGAGCACTGGCTCTGGAGTTAGGAGGACCTGAGTTCAAATTCAGCCTTAGAAACTTGACACTTACTAGCTATGTGATCCTGGGCAAGTCAACCCAGTTTTTTTTCTCTTTCTCACACACACACCTCCACCCACTCACCCCCCCCAAAACATAATAAAACCTAAATGTTTTTTTATAATGTTAACAAAATAAAAGGATTATTTCCATATACATAGTAGAACAGAACAAAAAGGATTGAGATTAACATGTAAATTTCAAAGCTGTTCTTATCTGTGATTGCTTCTGTCCTTTCTGTTTTGTACATGTAAGAAAATGTCACCTTCCTTCCTGCCTTTCTTCCCTCTCTCCCTCCCTCTTTTCTTCCAGCAGCCCCAGCCCCATCCTTAATCTACTTTTCCAGCCGAACCCCTGCTCCTGTTAAAATAACAGCAAAGAAAAACAAAAGCTTTGTAACAAATGGACAGAACCAGGCAAAACAAATTCCCACATGGGCCATGTCTGAATACATATGACTCATTTTGCAGCTGAGTCCATTTGTCTCATTTCATTGGCTTTCTCACCTGCATTGTCTCTTCTGAACTTTCCTGTTTCTGTCACAGGTACAGTACCACCATCTTTCTAGTCTAATGTACCTTTGCATTATTCTTGACTCCATAAAGCCATTTAGTTGTCAAATCTTGGTTTTTCTACCTCTACATCATCTCTTAGCTCTTACTCCTCCCATGACCACTCCCCTAGTTTTGACTCTTAAAAGTCTGCCTCTCTTCTGGACTGTAGCAATGGCCTTCTAATTGCTCTCCTTGCATCGTCTCCACTTCCAGTCTATCCTTGAGTTAGAATGTTTTTCCTAAAATGCAGCTCTGACCATGTAACTCCAGTGTTCAGTGTATTCCAGGGATTACTTTTAGGATCAAATATACTCTTTTGTTTGGCATTCAGAGCCTTTTACAATGTGGCTCCAAGCTGTCTTTTTAACTGTATTACACATCAGACTACTTTCTGCACTATAAAGTTCTGCCAGGCTACCCTTCTTGCTGGTCCTCACATGATACTACATCTCCTGTCTTGTATCTTTGTGTCTCAAATCTAAAATATGCTCCCTTGTTCCTGCCTATTGGAATCTCTTATTTCCTTCAAGACTTGACTGAAATATGTCCTAAATGAAGCCGATCCTGATTTCCCTCCCCCCAGTTGTTATCACTCTTAGAAAGAATGTCTTGTATTTTATATGAATTCTGAATATACTTAAAGTATGTTCATGATATTTCCCCCAATAGAATGTAGACTTCCTGAAGATAGGGACTGTGTCATTTTTGTCTTTGTACTCTTGCCGTAGAATAGTGCCTGGCACATAATAAAAAGGTTCTTTTCTCACAGTGTATCATCCGTGAGATGTATTTAAAATCATTCAAGATTAAGAATCTTGAATGCACCAGCAGAGAAAGTTTAAGAATGCTGTTTGCAGTTAGAGGACCTGGATTAAAGTCGAGGCTTCATCACTTATTACTTACGTGAATTTTGGCAGATCGCTTAATTCCCTTGGGCCTCCTTTCTTAAACTATAGTGAGGAGGTTAGACCAGATTACCTTAAAGGTACCTTCTGTCTCTAAATCTATTACCGTGTGAATTCTTTTGACTTTTATTAATATTAAGCAAGGAATAATATAGGTCATACCATTAATTGCTTGTGAAAAAACACAGGTTAAATAGCATTATAGAAGCAATTAGTTCCATAGCAACAAGGATATAAGTGTTACAAGGTAGGGTTTTGTGATCTGACAGTGTGGTTTGGCTATACTGTGTTATTGATATAAAATGTATATTGATGTAAAATGATATTGGTCAGGACAGGTTATGTAATTTATGTATGTAGTTAATGGTAGCAAGGCAGTGAGGTTGCACAGAGGATGGAGCACTGGACCTGAAGTCAGGAAGACCCAAGTTAAAATCTGGCCTCGTATACTTAACTAGACCTTGGGCAAGTCATTTTACCTTAGTCCAAGGATGTAAACAATTTGAATTTTTGCACTGAAAAATACAAGTGATGGGAGGACAACTTTGTGGCCAAAAGAATTCTAAAGTCTGTAAGTGGCAAATGTAAGCTTAAATTGGTTTCTTAGGCAAAATTTGCAAAGGGGATTCCTTATTAGTCAATTGCTGCCTATAATGTCTTTGCCATGAACTGGTGGGAGAAATTTTAATTTGTGAAAATGACAGTGAAGGTCCCATAATGACCTGAGATTATGTGTTTGCTTAATGGGATCTTTTTTCCCCAGAAAAATGTGCCTTGGTTTGGGACTTGGAAAAAAGTTCAGACTCTCTGTAAGTGGTTTTTTTTGAGGCACTTTCCATAAGAGTCTTTAAATATAAATGTTTAAAGCTAGCACCATTTTCTAGATTAAAAATTGGGCAGAATATGAAGTTGTTGGGATTTGTGCCCAGTAGGACCCAGTGTAGGGCCACCCAGAAGATAAGATTTATTCACATGCACGTGATGTGATGACAGAAGAATAAAGATTCTTGAAATTCTTTTCCTTTCTGAGCTGCCTAGAGCCTGAAACCTCTGCAGTATTTGTTGTCTGTAGATTGGGATTAGTAAATCAACTTCTAGATTAGCAGTAGCCATGCTGTGGTTTTTTCAGTTCCTTTGAGGATGAAAAAGGTGGAGAACATTCCTTTTCTTGTTTGCATATGGCTTTATGGCTTCTCCTTTCTGATTTGGTAGAAGTTGTTGAGAATGCTGTAGGTGCTTTAAAGGTGCTCTCCTAAAGCCAGGGAGCCATGTGTCTATAGAAAGAGTAATCACTGAGGAATTAGGGAGCTTGAGTTCTTTTGGTCCTGACTTTGGCAGTAACTAGCTATGTGGAAAATCCTTTGGTCTCTGGGTTCCATCTCAGTTATCTTATCTATAAAATGAGGGTGTTGGCTAGGTAATCACTAACTGCCAACTCTTTAAGTTCTATGATTTTCTAGTTACTTTTGACTCTGGGGAGAAAGGAACTGATAGGAGTTAATAGTACTTTGACCAGTTCTGCTCTGGGTTTCAGCTTATGGATAGCAAAGGACTAGAAGTTAATTTCAATTAAAGTAGGACTCTTAGTTTCTGATAAGTCTGCTGAAACACTTAACTTATCCCTTGGCACATTTTTAAGTGTTTTGGAATTTGGGTTAGCTCAGCTATTAATATTATCTTTATTTTCCTCTTCTTTGACATTCCCTAGTGGTAAATAAATTGGGAAGAATATAAGCAGGATAGTTGGAGTCTCTGACTAGACGTTTCAGGAAACTTTGTAGTCTAACTCCAGCCTTACCAGCCTTACCTTATTGGAACTAATGAAGGGGTGAAGGAAAAAGCGTTTAAGCATTTACTCTGTACTGCTACTTTGCTTTACTGGCCCTGTGTGTGACAAGATGACTGCTATGACAATGATGACTACTGTTAGTTGTACTCCAACTACTATTTAGTCTTAACCTGTTACTCCATCCTCTGAATTCAGACCAAGCAGACTGTCCTTTGTACTGGTGAGTGGGATACACTCTCTGCACCCTCTGTGAAGACTCCTCAGAATGAGAATGGAGAGTATCTGGAAACCAGAGGTTGACTTCTATAAGACTGGACAGACCTGAGTCCTGGGTTTACACAACCTAGGACCCTTCCCCCTTTCCCTTGCTGTCATCAGCATTAGGACCCTTTCAGGAGTCCTAAACCTCCACCCTTCCCTTCCCTTGCTTTGGTGTTTACCAAATAAGGCCATGGATGATACCTTGGCTCCCTGCCAAGAGGAGATAGTGGGCTTCTTTGTTGTCCGCCATTGGGTTAGATTTTGCGCCAAGACTGAGGGCCCACCTCCTAGCCAGTGGGAGAAGGGACAGCCAGGGGAAGGGAGTTTGACTATGTTAGGGTATAAACTCTTGTTTGGTCTTTTGTATTATGCCTCCTCTCCTTGATCCCTGCCATGGAGAGCACCACCCTCTTCCTGCAGGGGAAGAAAATAAAACTTTATGTTCCTTCCTCAAGATGCCTCTGACTTTTGATTTTTCTTGGGTAGGGGATTTATGGGGTCCCCGTACCCCACACAGCTGAGAACACACATATTTCTTCATACCCCCTGTTAATCCTTTTCTTCCTTCAGGATCATCCCCAGTTACTGCTACCTCTTCGTAAGCTTTCCCTGATTTTTCTCTCAGATTTTCTTACAGTGCCCAGTTTCTGCATTCCAGGGACCCAGGCAGTTTCAGTTTTAATCTTTGGATGCTTAGTGCCTAGCTCAGTACCCTGGAGGTAGTGCATGCCTAGGATATTGCAAACTTGAGTTTTTTATAACTCTTCATTAAATTAATGATAAACTTAGTCTGAAGTTAATGAGCTTAACTTGTATAAAACTGATTTTCATATTCATCCAAAACTGTCTTCCTCCAGCTGTATTCATAGGATCATAACTTTAGCTTTGGAAGGGACCTTAGATAGGTTTAAATAGATGGTTTCTATTCTAATCTTCTTACTTTACAGATAAGGAAACTGAGGCCCAAAGAGCTTAAGTGACCTGCTCAAGGTCAGAAAATTAACTGGTTGACCCAGGATTAAGCTCAGGTTCTGACACTCCAGCTCCAGTACTCTTTCTCTTGCAGTTTATAGTCTCTTAACCTGCCCACCCTGTTTCTCTCAATAGTGCTATTGTTCTTCATTGCCCTTGTTTGAAATCTTTAGTCGTCTTTGGCTCTCTTTTTTTCTCTCTTAACTCCTATAGCTAATCAATCAACAAACCTAGTTGATCCTTCTTAAAATATTTCATGCTGTCCCTTGCTTTTTTATTCACAGCAGCTACTATTGGAGTTTATGCCTAGACTATTGTTTCAGCAGTTTCCTAACTAATACTTCTGTCAATAACTTATTTTCTGCTTCAGTCTATCTTGCATACTACCCAGTTTCATCTTCCTAAAACTGCTTTGAAAACTTAGGTTGAAATCACATCTCCGTCACTTTCTCTGTGTCTTTGTGCCTCATTTTTTTTTTTCCTGTATGGTAATAATTGCCCATCCCATGGAGCTTATGGATGTAGGCTTGTAGCTTATCCCCATTCCTTAGTGAGAAGAGAGGTGTACATCTCTGGGCTTTACTCATTGAGTAATTGAGTAACTGATTCTAATTCAACCTGAGTCCTTAATAACCCTTTTTGTGAGCCCCACACATCTTAGCTAATAATGAGTTTGCTCTCTTTTTGAAGTGTGTGATTTTGGACTTCTGTATGGAATATCCTATGGTAGAGGTTCCTAAACTTTCTTGGTTCACAACACCCTTAATGTTTCAGTAATTTTCTCATGGTGCTCCATGAGCCCCATGTCCACCTTTTGGCTTACCAAAAGAAATACCTCACAGTTCTGTTTTAGTAAGTAGTTAGGTCACAACAAATTAATAGGTATTTATGTCTTGTCAACTTGGTGGCTTGTTTGAAAAAATTATTTTATTGTTATAAGCACAAGTGCTTTCTAATGGGATAAGTGTGCCTGTTGAGCATTGAACAATTTCCCAAATGTTGGAATCAGATTGGATGCTGTCAACCTCATTTTCTGTTCCATATGGATTTTCTCTTGGTACTTGCTGTTTATCACAGCAACCAGCAAACACTCAACTTTGCAAAGGTAAACCATCATGAATGAGAAAATTTGAGAAGTTAGTAGCACAGTTTTAAGTACAAGTAAACAAAAATGAATCTCAAAACACTTTATTTAGATCATCGAAAGGAATGTAGCTCTATCTAATGTTGAATTTGTAAACTACTTTGAGTTTAGTATTCCATGTGGTATCCCACAATCACTGTGTTTCTCTTGAAAATTTAAGATATCCTGCTGTAAATTTACTTCAAAGACCTGGGTGTGAACTACTACATCATGATTTTGCAGGGATCCAGTGGAGAAAAATAGAGGTGGAAAGATGGGACAGGGGGACATGGGGACGTGGTTGTATATTCTTCTTATCAAGGTACTTAACCAGAAGAGTCCAGGGCATAGTCCTGTTCTTACCCATTGTTTACGGAGTAGTCACAGTTACATGTAAAAAGGACTGGACAGTATAATTTCTAAGATCCACTTATAGCTTCAGCATTCAATGATCACTGTCATTCTTCTGCTCAGAAATTTCCTAAACCTTTCATGGATCCCCATTGCCTACAGAACCTCAACACATAGGCATGTTTAACAGTTCCTAGTTTAAAATTAATTTTGTCTATTTGTGCCTTAGCTTTATTTCAGCCTTTACTCAGTTCAAACTAATTGAACTCTATAGACATTTTTATATTACATGTTTTGTGGAATCTGTTCTTTTTTCAGGAGCATAGGTGAGAAAGTGAAGTATCTAATTCTAATTTCTATTCTTCTCTGAGCAGCAAATGTTTGGTGACAATTTTTTTCAAACTCTTTCGCAAATACTATTTGATATAAGGAAGAATTTGAAAAGTATTTTAGTTCTAAATGTATTTGAGTTATTTTAGATCCTTAGCCTTTTCGTTTATTTTAGGATCATAGATTTAGAGCTGAATGAGACGTCAGAGGTCATCCAGTTTAACCCCCTCATTTACAGATAAGAAAACCAAGAAGGTGAAAGGGTAAGGAATTTGCCCAAGGTCCCATGGTTAGTATAGGGAGAGGATTTAAGTCTAGGTTCTCTGGTCATCAGTCTAGTGTAGTGTGATGATATGATTATAGCGTATTGCCTTATTATAAGATATTTTTTTTTCTCCAGGTATAATAGAGAATTCTTTTTAAGATACTATGCTTAAAAATTAAGAACTTAAACACTCACAAACTTTTCAGTATACAAAGAAAAACAAAAAACGGGTTGTAGAAGAGACTATATGCTTCTATTATGTATGGGGGGGTTGGCTAACATTTTTTTGGTATAATTCAAATTTAAGATGGTAGTTTGAACACTGGCCCGCTTGTCTCTGTCCATTTCTGAACTTTTTTTCTGCTGTAGCCTTGTTTAATTTTTTTTTTTAATGGTTCATTGATGCTCTTTTCCCCCCTTGTTTTGTATCACTCTTTTTTTTTTCTTTTTTTTTTTTCTTTTTTTTGGAGGGCAGTTGGGGTTAAGTGACTTGCCCAAGGTCACATGGCTAGTTTTTTTGTGTGTGTTAAGTGTCTGAGGCCGGATTTGAACTCAGGTACTCCTAACTCCGGGGCCGGTGCTCTATTCACTGCGCCACCTAGCCGCCCCTGTATCACTCTTACTATCTCAACTTACTCCCCTTGTAAAAACAAATAAAAGTACCCTCTCATAACAAATAAGTATAATTGAATAAAATAAATTTACATATTGGATATCTGGCAATATATATCTCGGATCTGCACCTAGAGTCCTTCTTGCTTCTTTTTCATTACTTCCCTTGATCTTGATATTTTGTGTTTCCAGATGAATTTTGTAAATTTTTTTCTAGATTGTAAAGTAATTCTTTAGTTGTTTGAGAAGTAGGACACTGGATCTATAAACTAATTTAGGTAATTATTGTAATTTCATATTGTCATGGCTTAATTAGTTTAATTTCTCTACTTATTTAATAGGTCTGACTATTTCTGCAAAGAGCATTTTTGTATTCATACAGTTCTTTTCCACGTAGCTGAATTCCCAGATATTTTATATATTTTGTAGTCCTTTCAACAGGGATTTCTTTTTCTATCCCTTTGTTGGGTTTTGTTAATAACATAGAGAAATGCCAATGATTTCTGTGGCTTTGTTTTTATATCCCACTACTTTACTGAATATTGTTTCAATTAATTTAAAGTTGACTCTCTAGGCTACTCTAAGCCATTTGCTAGAACTGTTCATTTCGTGTTCTTTTTGCCTTTGCTCATTCCTTCAATTTTGTTTTTTTTGCTTCACTGCTATAGTGAATTTCTAGAATAATAATGGTGACACTCTTGTTTCACTTCAGATCATATTAGAATATAAGCTTCTTTTTTCCTCCACTTAATAGTACTTTATTTTTTCCAATTACATGTAAAGATAGTTTTCAGCATTCACTTTTTTATAAGATTTTTGAATTGCAGGTTTTTTCTCCTTTCCTCTCTTCTCCCTTCCCAAGACGACAAGCTGTCTGATGTAGGCTGTACATGTACAGTCTTATTAAACATATTTCCATATTAGTCATGTTGTGAAAGAAGAATCAAAACAAAAGGGAAAAACCATTAGAAAGAAAAAGCAATACAAAGAAAGAGAAGATAATATATTTCTTTTTTAATTTAGTTTTTATTTGTTTCCTTGTTTACATTATTCATTTTCATTACATTTTTGAATTACACATTTTCTCCCCGTCTTGCCCCTGCCCCAACCCTAAAACAGCAATCCCACTGTAAAGCCCCTCCCCTGCTCTGCTCCCTTATTTGAAGATAATATATTTCAGTCTGCATTCAGACTCCCTAGTTCTTTCTTTGAATGTAGATAGCATTTTCTATCAAAAAGTTGTCTTAGATCGTTGTATTGCTGAGAAGAGCTAAGTCTATCAAAGCTGATAATCGCACAGTGTTATTTTACTGTGTACAATGTTCTTCTGATTCTGCTCCCTTCACTCAGTATCAGTTCATGTAAGTTTTTCCAGGTTTTTCTGAAATCAGCCTGCCCATCGTTTCTTACAGCACGGTAGTATTGCATTACATTCATATACCACAACTTGTTCAGCCATTCCTCAGTTGATGGGTATCCCCTCAATTTCCGGGAATGCAAGCTTCTTGAAGATAGGGACTTTATTTCCAGTGTTCAGCATAGTATCTAGCACATAATATACATCTTCCTATTAAAAACTTGAAGACTGTGAGGTTCTTGAGGAACTTGTTTGTCCTTGTATCTCCCCAGTGTCTACTACAGTGCCTTGCATAAAATAGATGTCTTTTAATAAGTGCATGTTAAAAGAATGCTTAATCTATTGTATTTCCTTCTGTATTCAGGAAATCACCAGGTTGGAATAGTGGTATTTTCCTAAAAGTTGATTTCTTAGTTCATTGTTTTGACTTCAGAACACAGTTCTCACAGACAAAATGTCATGTGTGAAATTTCAGTGTCCTAACTAGCTCACAAAAAAGTCTGTTCAACTGACCGTAAAATGAAAAGGAGTGAGGTTTTTCTGAGGTAAGTAGGCCATAGCTGAAAGAGAGGGAAAGGAAAGCTGGGTTTTAAAGAGGATATATATGCAAGAGACTCCTTGAGGTAGAATTATCTATGCCATAAAACACAAGGAATATGTCAGCAGGACCACCCCATGGGAAAGTAAGGAATTGGTTGGCAGATTTTCTCCAGCACTATGGTTGTTCTAAAGATCGTTTGGGGGGATGTTAGGGATGCTAATAAGCATAGTGTGTTGTGGTAGTTCCATCTGACTGCTTTGGTTAGAGTACTAACTAATATTAATATGCTTGCCTGTTCAAGCAAAGCAGTCAGATGGAACTACCACAACACACTGTGCTTATTAAGATTTATCTCCCCCCCCAATTACATGTAAAAACAATTTTGACTCCTTTTCTCCTCCCCCCATGAGGTGGTAAGCAGTCTGTCATACTTATACATGTGCAGTCATGTAAAGCAGATTTCCATATTAGTCATTTTGTGGAAGAAAACTTGAAACCTTCCCCCCCAAAAGAAAATAGGGGTGGAGCCAAGATGGCGGCATAGAAAGAGGAAAATTCCATGAGCTTTCCCCACAACCACCACAAATACCTATGAAATATGACTTTAAACAAATTTTAGCGGTATAGAACCCACAGAGTGACAGAAAGAAACAAGTCTCCTGCTGAAGGCAGCCCAGCAGCATGGCAGGAAGGGTCCATTTCAGCACACTATAAGCAGAGCCCAGGCCCTTGTGAGCCTCGGTTTTAGCCTCAGGGCAGCCCCAACCAGCAGCAGCCGGAGCAGACTTCAGGAGAGTGAATCACCAGCAGCTCTGGCAGTTTCCAGACTTACCAACTCACAAACACCAAAGACAAAGTAAAAGGTCAGCGTGGAACTCTGTTGGAACTGAGGGGGATGCAAGAGGAGGATAGGGTAGGTGGGGTGATCTGGCCCATGCCCCCAGGGCAAGAAGCAGTAGAGGTGTGATGGCCGCTGGGTGGCTGCTTCTAGAGCTCCTGGTCTGCAGATCATATGGGGGACCAAGTGACCATTCAGAGGGTAATCGCTCTTGCTTTAACTTGCTTGGATCTAGATCGCTATCTTGGGTGGAGGTCCTGGGGTGTGTAGCCAGTGGGCCAGAGCTTATGGGGGCTTCAGAAAGGGCACTCAGCTAATAGCTCAGATAGCTGTGAAAACCCCAGTGATTTGGGACAAAGCTCTCCTCTCTGGAAGCAGAGTTCTACTGTGGCAAAGAGCTTAAAAGTCAAGCATTTGAGTGGCAACATGAGTAAGCAGAGAAAGTCAAGCAAGCACAGCAATCAAACCTTATATCCCTTTTTTGGGGACAAAAAGGATCAAAGCGTGGGACAGGAGGAAGAAAATAAAGTCAGAACTCCTGCACCAAAAGCTTCCAAGAAAAATATGAATTGGTTACAGGCCATGGAGGAGCTCAAGAAGGATTTTGAAAATCACGTAAGAAAAGTGGAGGAAAAATTGGGAAGAGAAATGAGAATGATGCAAGAAAATCATGAAAAGAGAGTCAACAACCTGACTGAAGAAAATAACACCTTAAAAAATAGACTAACTCAAATAGCAAAAGAGGTCCAAAAAGTCAATGAGGAGAAGAATGCCTTAAAAAGTTGAATTTGCCACATGGAAAAAGAATCTGAAAAGCTCACCAAAGAGAATAATTCCTTCAGAGTTAAAGTGGTGCAAATGGAAGCTAATGACTTTATGAGAAATCAAGATAATATTAAACATATCTAAACAAATGGGAAAATATAAGGCAAAGTGAAATATCTCCTTGGAAAAACCACTGACCTGGAAAATAGATCCAGGAGAGACAATTAAAAAATTATTGGACTACCTGAAAGCCATGATAAAAAAAAAGGACCTAGAAATCATCCTTCAAGAAATTCTCAAGGAAAATTGCCCTGATATTTGAGAATCAGAGGGCAAAATAGAAACTGAAAGAATTCACCAATCACCTCTGGGAAAAGATCCCAAAAAGAAAATTCCTAGGGATAGGTTCTGGAATTCCCAGATCAAGGAGAAAATATTAAAAGCAGCCAAGAAGAAACTATTTAAATATTGTGGAAACACAATCAGGATAACACAAGGTCTAGCAGCTTCTACATTAAGGGATTAAAGGGCTTGGAATGTGATAGTCAGGAGGTCAAAGGAGCTAGGATTAAGACCAAGAATCACCTACCCAGCAAAACTGAGTATAATGTTTCAGAGTAAAATATGGTCATTCAATAAGATAGAGGATTTTTAGGCATTCTTGATGAAAAAAACAGAGTTGAATAGAAAATTTGATATTCAAATTCAAGAAGCAAGAGAAGCATGAGAAGGTAGACAGGGAAAAGAAATCATAATGAACTTATCAAAGTTGAACTATTTACATGCCTACATGGAAAAACAGTAATTGTAATTTATGAAACTTTCCTCAGTATGAGGATAGTTGAAGTGAATATAAATATATATATATATATATATATAGGTATACACACACACACACATATATATATATATATGAGGGTATATGTGCATATAAATACATATGTGTGTACATGTATACATAGAGGGCACAGGATCAGTTGAATAGGAAGGAATGATATTTAAAAAGTAAAATTAAGAGGTAAGAGAGGGATATAATGAGAGGACATAGGGAGGGATAGAATAGGGTAAATTAGCTCATATAAAAAAGGAAAGAGGAAACTTACAATGGAAGGGAAGAATAAGGTAAAAGGGAATGGGTCAACCTTACTCTCATTGAAATTGGCTTAAGGAGGGAACAATATACATACTAAATTGGGTATCTTATCCTACAGCTAAGTAGAGGGAAAGGAGTTAAGAGGGGGGAAGATGGGAGGGCAGATTGGGGGAGAGGGTAGTTAGAAGCAAACACTTTTGAAAAGGGACAGGGTCAAAGTAGAAAATTGAATAAGTTCAGGGGGCAGGATAGGATAGAGGGAAATATGGTCAGTCTTTCACAATATATTCACTATGGAAATGTTTTGTGTTAGTACACATGTATGACCTATATTGAATTGCTTATCTTCCCAGTAAGGTGGGTTACGAGGAAAGAAGGGAAGGAATCTGGAATTCAAAGTTTTAAAATCAAATGTTTAAAAAAATTATTGGGAAATAAGATATACAGGCACTGGGGTATGGAGATCCATCTTGTCCTACTGGAAAGACAGAGGGGGCATAGAGGAGGATATAGGACAGAACAGATTGGGGGAGGGGGTATTCACTGGGATCACTGTTTTGGGTTGGTGGGTAGGGGAAAGACAGGAAGAAAATTTGTAGCTCAAAATCTTGTGGAAATGAATGTTTAAACTAAAAATAAACCAAAAAAAAACCTCAAAAAAAAAAAAGAAAGTAAAAACTAGTATGCTGTGGTCTGTTTTTAGACTCCATCAGTTCTTTCTTTGGAGGTAGGTAGCATTTGTCATCATGAGTCTTTTGGGATTGTCTTAGATAATTGTATTTGAATAACTAAGTCATTCACAGTTCTTCATAGTACAATATTTCTGTTACTGTGTACAATGTTCTCCTGGTTCTGCTCATGTTACTCTGCATCAGTTCATGTCTTTCCAGATTTATCTGGAAATATCCTGCTCATCATTTCTTATAACACAGTAGTATTCCATTACAATTATGTACTACCACTTGTTCATCCATTCCCCAGTTGATGGGCATCTTCTCAATTTCCGGTTCTTTACCATCACAGAAAGAGCTGCTGTAAATAGTCTTGCACAAATAGGTTCTTTTACCCTTAAAAAAAAAATCTCTTTGGGGTATAGATCTGGTAGTGGTATTGCTGAATCAAAGGGTAGGCACAGTTTTATAGCCATTTAGGCATAGTTCGAAATTGCTTTCCAGAGTGGTTAGATCAGTTGACAACTCCACCAACAGTGCATTAGCATCCCAATTTTCCCACATCTTCTCTCACATCTATCATTTTCCTTTTCCGTAATGTTAGGTAATCTGATAGATGTGAGATTGTACCTCAGAGTAGTTTCAGTTTGCATTTCCTTAAGTGATTTAGAGTATTTTTTCATGTGACCATAGGTAGCTTTGATTTCTTTGTCTGAAAACTGCCAGTTCATATCCTTTGACCATTTATCAATTAGGAACAAACTTGTATTTGTATAAATTTGAGTAGGTTCTCTCTATATTTGACTCTATATTTGAAAAATGAGAACTTTATCAGAGATACTTGCTATAAATTTTTCCCCCCAATTTTCTATGCTCCCCTAATTTGCTTATCTCTCATGTCTAAATTGTGTACCCATTTTGACCTTATTTTGGTATATGGTGTGAGATGTTGGGTTATACTTACTTTCTGCCAGACTGTTTTCCAGTTTTCCGAGCAGGTTTTCTTAAATAGTGAGGTGATTTTTTTTTTAAGCAAAACTTGGATCTTTATAGTTATCAAACCCTAAATTACTGTAGTCATTTACTACAATGTATTATGTACCTAATTTATTCCAGTGATGCACTACTCTGTTTCTTAGCCAGAACCAGATTGTTTTGATAATTACAGCTTTATATTACAATTTGAGATCTGGTATCACATTTTTTTTCATTGATTCTCTTGATATTCTTGACCTTTTGTTCTTTCATATGAATTTTATTATTTTTTTCTAGCTTTGTAAAATAATTTTGGGGTAGTTTGGTTCGGCACTGAATAAGTCGATTAATTTGAGTAGAATTGTCATTTTTATTTTATTGACCTGGCCTACCCATGAGCAACTAATATTTTTTCAGTTGTTTAGATATGACTTAATTTATGTGAAAAGTGTTTTGTAATTGTGTTTATATAGTTCTTGGGTTTGCCTTATAGGAGAGACTCCTAAGTATTTTTGCTTGCCTGTTCTTTGGCCAGATGTTAACAGCCTTATACATAACTTCACTCTAGTCTATGCATATCTTCATGTTTATAGAAGCTTTTCCCTTACCTCAAAAAATTTCTGAGCCAAAATATAACAGTTAAAACTAAAAGGAAATTGATGAAATCCTCCTTCTTTGAGTTTCTGTCTTACTATATAATGTAGATGAAATTCAAGAAGGTCCTGAAGCTATACTTTCAAGGGACATGTCTAAAAGGATTGTTGATACATTGAATTTCCTCTCTCCAACTGAAATGATAACCATACCATTAATTTTTTCCTCTAATTTCAAAGGTAAACATTTGTTTGCTTGGGGTGGGGGAATGGAGACAGGGACAGGAAGAGCTTTACATGGCCAGATGACAGGGACACTGACCTTTGAATTAATTTTGAATTCCATACCTTAGTCACTAAGCATTTATTAAGTGCCTACTATGTGCCAGGCCCTGAGGAGACAAAGAAGAGGACGAAGAAAGATAATTTGTTGTTGTTCAGTTGTTTTCAGTTGTGTCCAACTCTTCATGACCCCCATTTGGGGTTTTCTTTTGCAAAGATCTGGAATAGGGTTTGCCATTTCCTTTCCCAATTCATTTTACAGATGTGGAAATCGAAGCAAACAGACTTAAGTGACTTGCCCGTGTTACATAGCTAGAAAGTGTCTGAAAGAATCTGCATACCAGATTTGAACTCAGGAAAATCAGTCTTCCTGACTTCAGGCCCTGCACTCAATCTACTGTGCCACCTAGTTAAGGAGCTCACAGTCTAATGTGGGAGACTACGTGCAAACTACTATTAATAAACAAGCTATATACAGAGTAAATCAGAAATATTTAATAGAGGGAAATTACTAGAACTAAGAGGGATTAGGAAAGGCTTTCTGTAGAAGGTGTGTGTGTGTGTGTGTGTGTGTGTGTGTGTGTGTGTGTGTGTGTGTGTGTGTTACCTGAAACCTAAAGGAATCCAGGGAACCCAGGAGGTAGTGCTTAAGAGGGAAGGGCATTCTAGGCATGAAGACAATCCTTAAACATGCAGAGAGTGGAAAGATGGAAGGTCTTGTTCCAGAAATAGCAAGGTCAATGTGGATCAAAGAATATGGGGATGGGGAGGAGAAGGGATAGAAGATGTAAGAAGACTTGAAAAAGGTGTGTATTTTGGGGGGAGAGGCCGATTATGAAGGGCTTTGAGTGCCGAACAGAGGATTTTATATTTGATTCTAGAGGATGATAGGGAGCCACTAGAGTTTATTGAGTAGAGGGGTGACCTAGTTAGATCTGTTTTGTAGGAAAATCTGTTTGGTGGTTGACTGGAGGGTGGCCTGGAGTTGGGGGAGACTTCTGACAGGCAGACTGTTGCAGCAGTAATACCTTAGCACACCTGTGATTTCATCAGCACAGGGAACTCATGTGATGGGACCTAGCTCTGTAATTTAGTAGGTAAATCCTTGGGAGTTGCCCGAGGAACACAGAAGTTAAATGATTTGCCCAGGGTCACTTTGGTTACTGAATCACAGGATCTGAGAGTTGTCAGGAACCTGAGCAGCTACCTAGTCAACCCTGTACTGAAAGGAATTCTCGACTTTAACAGCTAACAAGTGGTAATTCAGTCTCTGCCTGAAGACCTCTAAGGAGGGGAAATTTTTTGCCTCTAGGGGCAACCCATTTCATTTTGAATAGCTTTAATAACTGTTACAAAGTTTTTCCTGTTTTCAAGCCTAACTTGGTGTCTTTGCCACTCCCATTCATTATTCCGAGTTCTGATCTTGTTAAGAATTCTGCCTCTTGTTTTGATTGTGAACGGGAGCTCCTTCCAGTCTGTCTCTCTGTCTCTCTCTGTCTCTCTGTCTCTCTCTCTCTGTCTCTCCCTCTCTCTCTCTCTCTCTCTCTCTCTCTCTCTTAAGTATGATCATATTTGGGTCACATCTGTTAAGAGAATTTTGTAATATATGCTGTAAAATGCAGGTCTAAATCAGAGATTCTCAACCTGGGATTCATGAAGTTCTTTAAGAAGTTTTTGATAATTATTTCAATATAATTGTTTTCCTTTATAGTCTTGTGTATGCTATTTTATGCACTTAAAAACATTTTGGATAGTCTATTTATGGACAGGTTGTCCCAGGGGTTGATGACATACACAGTTAGAAACCACTGTCTAAGCATCATTTTTGTGAAGCTAATTTCCAGTTTTCCTAGCACTTCTTGTTGAATGGAGAGTCCTTACATCAGTCATTTGTGGAGTTAGGCTTTTCAGACATTGGACTGCTCTGCTTAAATCTAGTACTTATCTCTTCCCACTGATCAATTTCTCTTTTTATAAACTAGTATGAAGTACTGTGAAGACTAATAATGCTAACCTCTGTTCCAATTTTTTTTTTAGTTTTCCATTGAGATTCTTCACCTTTTGTATGGATAAATTTTTTTATTATTATTTTGCCTACTTCTCTGAAATAGCCCTTTGGTAATTTGGTTGTGTGTGGGATAGAGATAACTACCAGATTTTAAAATCAGAGTCTAAGTCAGAAAGCAGAAAGTAATTCACACCTTAGCAGGGGGGGGGGCTGAACAGGGAGGGGCTCATCGCAGCAGCCGAAGCCAGCCCAGCCCAAAACTGAGGCCTGGCCCCAGGGTGGTTAGGAGAAGCCACAGCTGGAGTTGAGAGGAGAGTGGATTGGAAGCACCTGGGGCAATCTCCTCATTTATCAAGCCAGAAGAAATAAAGCTAAAAG